>CM066913.1:32993011-33336591 GCA_033964015.1 Scolanthus callimorphus
TTGGACTTGTAGTCGCACTCTCTGTAGACTCGACAATTGATGTAGAGAACGGAGAGGTCAGGAGATGTAGTCAAGATGGCAATCGGGCTTCTAACCTCCGAAGTCACAAAGGTGGTTGAAGTGATGGTCGGTGCAATGCTCGAAACACTCTCACTTGGTGTTGTTGACGGCGATTCCGCAAACGTTGGCTCGAAGAAATGCTAGAGCTTTCCACAGATGACACTGTTGTAAGCAATTCCGAAGAAGAGGTCGCTGGCACGGTTGTGGAAAATGTCGCTTCAATTGAGGGGCTGATAGGCACGGTACTTGTTGAGATCTGATCTATTGGACTTGTAGTCGCACTCTCTGTAGACTCAACAATTGATGTAGAAACGGACAGGTCAGGAGATGTAGTCAAGATGCCAATCGGGCTTGTAACCTCCGAAGTCACAAAGGTGGTTGAAGTGATGGTCGGTGCAATGCTCGAAACACTCTCACTTGGTGTTGTTGACGGCGATTCCGCAAACGAGGGCTCCGAAGAAATGCTAGAGCTTTCCACAGATGACACGGTTGTAAGCAATTCCGAAGAAGAGGTTCGTGGCACGGTTGTGGAAAATGTTCGCTTCAATTGAGGGGCTGATAGGCACGGTACTTGTTGAGATCTGATCTATTGGACTTGTAGTCGCACTCTCTGTAGACTCAACAATTGATGTAGAAACGGACAGGTCAGGAGATGTATTCAAGATGCAATCGGGCTTGTAACCTCTGAAGTCACAAAGGTGGTTGGTGTGATGGTCGGTGCAATGCTCGAAAACACTCTCACTGGTGTTGTTGACGGCGATTCCGCAAACGAGGGCTCCGAAGAAATGCTAGAGCTTTCCACAGATGACACTGTTGTAAGCAATTCCGAAGAAGAGGTCGCTGGCACGGTTGTGGAAAATGTCGCTTCAATTGAGGGGCTGATAGGCACGGTACTTGTTGAGATCTGATCTATTGGACTTGTAGTCGCACTCTCTGTAGACTCAACAATTGATGTAGAAACGGACAGGTCAGGAGATGTATTCAAGATGCCAATCGGGCTTGTAACCTCTGAAGTCACAAGGTGGGTGGTGTGATGGTCGGTGCAATGCTCGAAACACTCTCACTTGGTGTTGTTGACGGCGATTCCGCAAACGAGGGCTCCGAAGAAATGCTAGAGCTTTCCACAGATGACACTGTTGTCCAACAACGAAGAAGAGGTCTCTGGTACGCTTGTTGAAAATGTCGCTTCAAGTGAAGGGCTGATAGGCACGGTACTTGTTGAGATCTGATCTATTGGACTTCTAGTCGCACTCTCTGTAGACTCGACAATTGATGTAGAAACTGAGAGGTCAGGAGATGTAGTCAAGATGCCAATCGGGCTTGTAACCTCCGAAGTCAAAAAGGTGTTTGGAGTGATGGTCGGTGCAATGCTCGAAAACACTCTCACTTGGGTTGTTGACGAGGGCTCCGAAAAATGCTAGAGCTTTCCAACGATGACACTGTTGTAAGCAATTCCGAAGAAGAGGTCGCTGGTACGGTTGTGGAAAATGTCGCTTCAAGTGAGGGCTGATAGGCACGGTACTTGTTGAGATCTGATCTATTGGACTTGTAGTCGCACTCTCTGTAGACTCGACAATTGATGTAGAAAGGACAGGTCAGGAGATGTAGTCAAGATGCAATCGGGCTTGTAACCTCCGAAGTCACAAAGGTGGTTGTGTGATGGTCGGTTGCAATGCTCGAAACACTCTCACTTGGTGTTGTTGACGGCGATTCCGCAAACGAGGGCTCCGAAGAAATGCTAGAGCTTTCCACAGATGACACTGTTGTCAACATTCCGAAGAAGAGGTCTCTGGTACGCTGTGAAAATGTCGCTTCAAGTGAAGGGAGGGCTGATAGGCACGGTACTTGTTGAGATCTGATCTATTGGACTTGTAGTCGCACTCTCTGTAGACTCGACAATTGATGTAGAAACTGAGAGGTCAGGAGATGTAGTCAAGATGGCAATCGGGCTTGTAACCTCCGAAGTCACAAAGGTGGTTGAAGTGATGGTCGGTGCAATGCTCGAAACACTCTCACTTGGTGTTGTTGACGGCGATTCCGCAAACGTTGGCTCCGAAGATATGCTAGAGCTTTCCACAGATGACACTGTTGTAAGCAATTCCGAAGAAGAGGTCTCTGGTACGGTTGTGGAAAATGTCGCTTCAAGTGAAGGGCTGATAGGCACTATACTTGTTGAGATCTGATCTATTGGACTTGTAGTCGCACTCTCTGTAGACTCGACAATTGATGTAGAAACGGAGAGGTCAAGAGATGTAGTCAAGATGCGAATCGGGCTTGTAACTTCCGAAGTCACAAAGGTGGTTGAAGTGATGGTCGGTGCAATGCTCGAAACACTCTCACTTGGTGTTGTTGACGGCGATTCCGCAAACGATGGCTCCGAAGATTGCTAGAGCTTTCCACAGATGACACTGTTGTAAACAATTCCGAAGAAGAGGTCTCTGGTACGGTGTGGAAAATGTCGCTTCAAGTGAAGGGCTGATAACTATACTTGTTGAGATCTGATCTATTGGACTTGTAGTCGCACTCTCTGTAGACTCGACATATGATGTAGAAACGGGAGAGGTCAGGAGATGTAGTCAAGATGGCAAACGGGCTTGTAACCTCCGAAGTCACAAAGGTGGTTGAAGTGATGGTCGGTGCAATGCTCGAAACACTCTCACTTGGTGTTGTTGACGGCGATTCCGCAAACGATGGCTCCGAAGAAATGCTAGAGCTTTCCACAGATGACACTGTGAAAACAATTCCGAAGAAGAGGTTCTGGTACGGTTGTGGAAAATGTCGCTTCAAGTGAAGGGCTGATAGGCACTATACTTGTTGAGATCTGATCTATTGGACTTGTAGTCGCACGCTCTGTAGACTCGACATATGATGTAGAAACGGGGAGGTCAGGAGATGTAGTCAAGCTGGCAAAACGGCTTGTAACCTCCGAAGTCACAAAGGTGGTTGAAGTGATGGTCGGTGCAATGCTCGAAACACTCTCACTTGGTGTTGTTGACGGCGATTCCGCAAATGATGGCTCCGAAGAAATGCTAGAGCTTTCCACAGATGACACTGTTGTCAACAATTCCGAGAAGAGGTTTCTGGTACGGTTGTGGAAAATGTCGCTTCAAGTGAGGGCTGATAGGCACGGTACTTGTTGAGATCTGATCTATTGGACTTGTAGTCGCACTCTCTGTAGACTCGACAATTGATATAGAAACGGAGAGGTCAGGAGATGTAGTCAAGATGCCAATCGGGCTTGTAACCTCCGAAGTCACAAAGGTGGTTGAAGTGATGGTCGGTGCAATGCTCGAAACACTCTCACTTGGTGTTGGTTGACGGCGATTCCGCAAACGATGGCTCCGAAGAATGCTAGAGTTTCCACAGATGACACTGTTGTAAGCAATTCCGAAGAAGAGGTCTCTGGTACGGTTGTGGAAAAAGTCGCTTCAAGTGAAGGGGCTGATAGGGACTATACTTGTTGAGATCTGATCTATTGGACTTGTAGTCGCACGCTCTGTAGACTCGACAATGATGTAGAAACGGGGAGGTCAGGAGATGTAGTCAGCTGCAAACGGGCTTGTAACCTCCGAAGTCACAAAGGTGGTTGAAGTGATGGTCGGTGCAATGCTCGAAACACTCTCACTTGGTGTTGTTGACGGCGATTCCGCAAACGAGGGCTCCGAAGAAATGCTAGAGCTTTCCACAGTTGATGAACACTGTGTAAGCATTCCGAAGAAGAGGTCGCTGGCACGGTTGTGGAAAATGTCGCTTCAATTGAGGGGGCTTTAAGCACGGTACTTGTTGAGATCTGATCTATTGGACTTGTAGTCGCACTCTCTGTAGACTCGACAATTGATGTAGAAACGAGAGGTCAGGAGATGTAGTCAAGATGCCAATCGGGCTTGTAACCTCCGAAGTCACAAAGGTGGTTGAAGTGATGGTCGGTGCAATGCTCGAAACACTCTCACTTGGTGTTTTGACGGCGATTCCGCAAACGATGGCTCCGAAGATATGCTAGAGCTTTCCACAGATGACACTGTTGTAAGCAATTCCGAAGAAGAGGTCTGGTACGGTTGTGGAAAATGTCGCTTCAAGTGAAGGGCTGATAGGCACTATACTTGTTGAGATTTGATCTATTGGACTTGTAGTCGCACTCTCTGTGGACTCGACAATTGATGTAGAAACGGAGAGGTCAGGAGATGTAGTCAAGATGGCAATCGGGCTTCTAACCTCCGAAGTCACAAAGGTGGTTGAAGTGATGGTCGGTGCAATGCTCGAAACACTCTCATTGGTGTTGTTGACGGCGATTCCGCAAACGAGGGCTCCGAAGAAATGCTAGAGCTTTCCACAGATGACACTGTTGTAAGCAATTCCGAAGAAGAGGTCGCTGGCACGGTTGTGAAAAATGTCGCTTCAATTGAGGGGCTGGTAAGCACGGTACTTGTTGAGATCTGATCTATGGACTTCTAGTCGCACTCTCTGTAGACTCGACAATTGATGTAGAAACGGAGAGGTCAGGAGATGTAGTCAAGATGCCAATCGGGCTTGTAACCTCCGAAGTCACAAAGGTGGTTGAAGTGATGGTCGGTGCAATGCTCGAAACACTCTCACTTGGTGTTGTTGACGGCGATTCCGCAAACGATGGCTCCGAAGATATGCTAGAGCTTTCCACAGATGACACTGTTGTAAGCAATTCCGAAGAAGAGGTCTCTGGTACGGTTGTGGAAAATGTCGCTTCAAGTGAAGGGCTGATAGGCACGGTACTTGTTGAGATTTGATCTATTGGACTTCTAGTCGCACTCTCTGTGGACTCGACAATTGATGTAGAAACGGAGAGGTCAGGAGATGTAGTCAAGATGGCAATCGGGCTTCTAACCTCCGAAGTCACAAAGGTGGTTGAAGTGATGGTCGGTGCAATGCTCGAAACACTCTCACTTGGTGTTGTTGACGGCGATTCCGCAAACGTTGGCTCCGAAAATACGCTAGAGCTTTCCACAAGATGACACTGTTGTAAGCAATTCCGAAGAAGAAGAGCTCTCTGGTACGGTTGTGGAAAATGTCGCTTCAAGTGAAGGGCTGATAGGCACGGTACTTGTGAGATCTGATCTATTGGACTTGTAGTCGCACGCTCTGTAGACTCGACAATGATGTAGAAGCGGGGAGGTCAGGAGAAGTATCAGGCTGGCAATCGGGCTTGTAACCTCCGAAGTCACAAAGGTGGTGAAGTGATGGTCGGTGCAATGCTCGAAACACTCTCACTTGGTGTTGTTGACGGCGATTCCGCAAACGATGGCTCCGAAGATATGCTAGAGCTTTCACAGATGACACTGTTGTAAACAATTCCGAAGAAGAGGTTTCTGGTACGGTTGTGGAAAATGTCGCTTCAATTGAGGGGCTGATAGGCACGGTACTTGTTGAGATCTGATCTATTGGACTTGTAGTCGCACTCTCTGTAGACTCGACAATTGATGTAGAAACGGAGAGGTCGAGGAGGAGATGTAGTCAAGATGCCAATCGGGCTTGTAACCTCCGAAGTCACAAAGGTGGTTGAAGTGATGGTCGGTGCAATGCTCGAAACACTCTCACTTGGTGTTGTTGACGGCGATTCCGCAAACGATGGCTCCGAAGATATGCTAGAGCTTTCCACAGATGACACTGTTGTAAGCAATTCCGAAGAAGAGGTCCTGGTACGGTTGTGGAAAAGTCGCTTCAAGTGAAGGGCTGATAGGCACTATACTTGTGAGATCTGATCTATGGACTTGTAGTCGCACGCTCTGTAGACTCGACATATGATGTAGAAACGGAGAGGTCAGGAGATGTAGTCAAGATGCCAATCGGGCTTGTAACCTCCGAAGTCACAAAGGTGGTTGAAGTGATGGTCGGTGCAATGCTCGAAACACTCTCACTAGGTGTTGTTGACGGCGATTGCGCAAACGAGGGCTCCGAAGAAATGCTATATCTTTCACTGATGACACTGTTGCAAACAATCCGAAGAAGAGATCTCTGGTACGGTTGTGGAAAATGTCGCTTCAAGTGAAGGCCTCATAGGCACGGTACTGTTGAGATCTGATCTATTTGACTTGTAGACGTACTCTCTGTAGCTCAACAATTGATGTAGAAACGGAGAGTTCGGGAGACGTAGTAAAGATGCTTGCAACCTTCAGGTTTCACAAGGTGGTTGGTTGGAGTGACGGTCGGTGCAATGCTCGAAACACTCTCACTAGGTGTTGTTGAAGGCGATTGCGCAAACGAGGGCTCCGAAGAAATGCTATAGCTTTCACTGATGGACACTGTTGCAAACAAATCCGAAAGAAGAGGTCGCAAACGAGGGCACCGAAGAAATGCTAGAGCTTTCCACTGATGGCACTGTTGTAAACGGTTCCGAAGAGGTCTCCGGTACGGTTGTGGAAAATGTCGCTTCGAGTGAAGGGCTGATGAGCACGGTACTTGTTAAGATCTGATCTACTGGACTTGTACTCGCACTCTCTGAAGGCTCAACAGTTGATGTAGAAACGGACAGTTCGGGAGATGTAGTAAATATCCAATCGGCTTGTAACTCCGAATCCACAAATGTGGTTGGAGTGATGGTCGGTGCAATGCTCAAACACTCTCACTTGGAGTTGTTGACGGCGATTGCGCAAAGCGAGGGCACCGAAGAAATGCTAGACCTTTCCACTGACGACACTGTTGTAATCGATTCCGAAGAGGTCTCTAGTACGTTGTGGAAAATGCGCTTTGAGTGAAGCTCTGATGGGCAAGGTACTGTTAAGATCTGATCTATGGACTTGTAGTCGCAACTCTGAAGGATCAACAGTGATGTAGAAACGGAGAGTTCGGAGATGTAGTAAATATGCCATCGGGCTTGTAACCTCCGAAGTGACAAATGTGGTTGGAGAGTTGGTCGGTGCAATGCTCGAAACACTCTTACTTGGTGTTGTTGACGGCGATTCCGCAAAGGAGGGCTCCAAATAAATGCTAGAGCTTTCCACTGATGAGACTGTTGTAAACGATTCCGAAGAGGTCTCTGGTACGGTTGTGGAAAATGTCGCTTCGAGTGAAGTTCTGATGGGCACGGTACTTTTGAGATCTGATCTAATGGACTTGTAGTCGCACTCTCTGAAGGATCACAATTGATGTAGAAACGGAGAGTTCGGGAGATGTAGTAAGTTGCTTGCAACCTTCAGTTTATTCACAAAGGTGGTTGGAGTGACGGTCGATGCAATGCCCGAAACACTCTCACTAGGTGTTGTTGACGGCGATTGCGCAAACGAGGACTCCGAAGGCTCAACAGTTGATGTAGAAACGGACAGTTCGGGAGATGTAGTAAATATGCCAATCGGGCTGTAACCTCAGAAGTCACAAACATGGTTGGCGTGATGGTCGGTGCAATGCTCGAAACACTCTCACTTGGACTTGTTGACGGCGATGCGCAAACGAGGGCTCCGAAGAAATGCTAGAGCTTTCCACTGATGACACTGTTGTAAACGGTTCCGAAGAGGTCTCTGGTACGGTTCTGGAAAATGTCGCTTCGAGTGAAGTTCTGATGGGTAAGGTACTTGTTAAGATCTGATCTAATGGACTTGTAGTCGCACTCTCTGAAGGATCAACAGTTGATGTAGAAACGGAGAGTTCAGGAGATGTAGTAAAGATGCTTGCAACCTTCAGTTTATTCACAAAGGTGGTTGGAGTGACGGTCGGTGCAATGCTCGAAACACTCTCACCAGCTGTTGTTGACGGCGATTGCGCAAACGAGGGCTCCGAAGAAATGCTATAGCTTTCCACTGATGACACTGTTGCAAACAATCCGAAAGAAGAGGTCTCTGGTACGGTTGTGGAAAATGTCGCTTCAAGTGAAGGCCTGATAGGCACGGAACTTGATGAGATCTGATCTATTTGACTTGTAGTCGCACTCTCTGTAGGCTCAACAATTGATGTAGAAACGGAGATTTCGGGAGACGTAGTAAAGATGCTTGCAACCTTCAGTTTTATTACAAAGGTGGTTGGAGTGACGGTCGGTGCAATGCTCGAAACACTCTCGCTAGGTGTTGTTGACGGCGATTGCGCAAACGAGGACTCCGAAGGCTCAACAGTGGATGTAGAAACGGACAGTTCGGAGATGTAGTAAATATGCCAATCGGGCTTGTAACCTCAGAAGTCACAAATATGGTTGGAGTGATGGTCGGTGCAATGCTCGAAACACTCTCACTTGGAGTTGTTGAAGGCGATTGCGCAGACGAGGGCTCGAAGAAATGCTTGAGCTTTCCACTGATGACACTGTTGTAATCGATTCCAAAGAGGTCTCTGGTACGGTTGTGGAAAATGTCGCTTCGAGTGAAGTTCTGATAGGCAAGGTACTTGTTAAGATCTGATCTAATAGACTTGAAGTCGCACTCTCTGAAGGATCAACATTTGATGTAAAAACGGAGAGTTCGGGAGATGTAGTAAATATGCCAATCGGGCTTGTAACCTCCGAAGTCACAAATGTTTTTGGAGAGACGGTAGGTGCAATGCTCGAACAATCTCACTTGGTGTTGTTGACGGCGATTCGCTAAGGGGGCCTCCGAAGATATGCTAGAGCTTTCCACTGATGACACTGTTGTAATCGATTCCGAAGAGGTCTCTTGTACGGTTGTGGAAAATGTCGCTTTGAGTGAAGTTCTGATGGGCAAGGTACTTGTTGAGATCTGATCTAATGGACTTGTAGTCGCACTCTCTGAAGGATCAACAGTGATGTAGAAACGGAGAGTTCGGGAGATGTAGTAAAGATGCTTGCAACCTTCAGTTTATTCACAAAGGTGGTTGGAGTGACGGTCGGTGCAATGCTCGAAACACTCTCACTAGGTGTTGTTGACGGCGATTGCGCAAACGAGGGCTCCGAAGAAATGCTATAGCTTTTCACTGATGACACTGTTGCAAACAAATCCGAAGAAGAGGTCTCTGGTACGGTTGTGAAAATGTCGCTTCAAGTGTGAGGGCCTCATAGGCACGGTACTTGTTGAGATCTGATCTATTTGACTTGTAGGACGCACTCTCTGTAGGCTCAAGAATTGATGTAGAAACGGAGAGTTCGGGAGATGTAGTAAAGATGCTTGCAACCTTCAGGTTATTCACAAAGGTGGTTGGAGTGACGGTCGGTGCAATGCTCGAAACACTCTCACTAGGTGTTGTTGAAGGTGATTGCGCAAACGAGGCCTCCGAAGAAATGCTATAGCTTTCTACTGATGACACTGTTGCAAACAAATCCGAAGAAGAGGTCTCTGGTACGGTTGTGGAAAATGTCGTTTCAAGTGAAGGCCTGATAGGCACGGTACTTGTTAAGATCTGATCTAATGGACTTGTAGTCGCACTCTCTGAAGGATCAACATTGATGTAGAAACGGAGAGTTCGGGAGATGTAGTAAAGTTGCTTGCAACCTTCAGTTTATTCACAAAGGTGGTTGGAGTGACGGTCGATGCATGCCCGAAACACTCTCACTAGGTGTTGTTGACGGCGATTGCGCAAACGAAGACTCCGAAGGCTCAACAGTTGATGTAGAAACGGGACAGTTCGGGAGATGTAGTAAATATGCCAATCGGGCTTGTAACCTCAGAAGTCACAAATATGGTTGGAGTGATGGTCGGTGCAATGCTCAAAACACTCTCACTTGGACTTGTTGACGGCGATTGCGCAAACGAGGGCTCCGAAGAAATGCTAGAGCTTTCCACTGATGACACTGTTGTAAACGGTTCCGAAGAGGTCTCTGGTACGGTTGTGGAAAATGTCGCTTCGAGTGAAGTTCTGATGGGTAAGGTACTTGTTAAGATCTGATCTAATGGACTTGTAGTCGCACTCTCTGAAGGATCAACAGTTGATGTAGAACGGAGAGTTCGGGAGATGTAGTAAAGATGCTTGCAACCTTCAGTTTATTCCAAAGGTGGTTGGAGTGACGGTCGGTACAATGCTCGAACACACTCTCACCAGGTGTGTTGACGGCGATTGCGCAAACGAGGGCTCCGAAGAAATGCTATAGCTTTCCACTGATGACACTGTTGCAAACAAATCCGAAGAAGAGGTCTCTGGTACGGTTGTGGAAAATGTCGCTTCAAGTGAAGGCCTGATAGGCACGGAACTTGATGAGATCTGATCTATTTGACTTGTAGTCGCACTCTCTGTAGGCTCAACAATTGATGTAGAAACGGAGATTTCGGGAGACGTAGTAAAGATGCTTGCAACCTTCAGTTTATTTACAAAGGTGGTTGGAGTGACGGTCGGTGCAATGCTCGAAACACTCTCACTAGGTGTTGTTGACGGCGATTGCGCAAACGAGGACTCCGAAGGCTCAACAGTCGATGTAGAAACGGACAGTTCGGGAGATGTAGTAAATATGCCAATCGGGCTTGTAACCTCAGAAGTCACAAATATGGTGGAGTGATGGTCGGTGCAATGCTCGAAACACTCTCACTTGGAGTTGTTGAAGGCGATTGCGCAGACGAGGGCTCAGAAGAAATGCTTGAGCTTTCCACTGATGACACTGTTGTAATCGATTCCAAAGAGGTCTCTGGTACGGTTGTGGAAAATGTCGCTTCGAGTGAAGTTCTGATAGGCAAGGTACTTGTTAAGATCTGATCTAATAGACTTGAAGTCGCACTCTCTGAAGGATCAACATTTGATGTAAAAACGGAGAGTTCGGGAGATGTAGTAAATATGCCAATCGGGCTGTAACCTCCGAAGTCACAAATGTTTTTTGGAGAGACGGTAGGTGCAATGCTCGAAACAAATCTCATGGTGTTGTTGACGGCGATTCCGCTAAGGAGGGCTCCGAAGATATGCTAGAGCTTTCCACTGATGACACTGTTGTAATCGATTCCGAAGAGGTCTCTTGTACGGTTGTGGAAAATGTCGCTTTGAGTGAAGTTCTGATGGGCAAGGTACTTGTTGAGATCTGATCTAATGGACTTGTAGTCGCACTCTCTGAAGGATCAACAGTTGATGTAGAAACGGAGAGTTCGGGAGATGTAGTAAAGATGCTTGCAACCTTCAGTTATTCACAAAGGTGGTGGAGTGACGGTCGGTGCAATGCTCGAAACACTCTCACTAGGTGTTGTTGACGGCGATTGCGCAAACGAGGGCTCCGAAGAAATGCTATAGCTTTTCACTGATGACACTGTTGCAAACAAATCCGAAGAAGAGGTCTCTGGTACGGTTGTGGAAAATGTCGCTTCAAGTGAGGGCCTCATAGGCACGGTACTTGTTGAGATCTGATCTATTTGACTTGTAGACGCACTCTCTGTAGGCTCAAGAATTGATGTAGAAACGGAGAGTTCGGGAGATGTAGTAAAGATGCTTGCAACCTTCAGGTTATTCACAAAGGTGGTTGGAGTGACGGTCGGTGCAATGCTCGAAACACTCTCACTAGGTGTTGTTGAAGGTGATTGCGCAAACGAGGCCTCCGAAGAAATGCTATAGCTTTCTACTGATGACACTGTTGCAAACAAATCCGAAGAAGAGGTCTCTGGTACGGTTGTGGAAATGTCGTTTCAAGTGAAGGCCTGATAGGCACGGTACTTGTTAAGATCTGATCTAATGGACTTGTAGTCGCACTCTCTGAAGGATCAACAATTGATGTAGAAACGGAGAGTTCGGAGATGTAGTAAAGTTGCTTGCAACTTCAGTTTATTCACAAAGGTGGTTGGAGTGACGGTCGATGCAATGCCCGAAACACTCTCACTAGGTGTTGTTGACGGCGATTGCGCAAACGAAGACTCCGAAGGCTCAACAGTTGATGTAGAAACGGACAGTTCGGGAGATGTAGTAAATATGCCAATCGGGCTTGTAACCTCAGAAGTCACAAATATGGTTGGAGTGATGGTCGGTGCAATGCTCAAAACACTCTCACTTGGACTTGTTGACGGCGATTGCGCAAACGAGGGCTCCGAAGAATGCTAGAGCTTTCCACTGATGACACTGTTGTAAACGGTTCCGAAGAGGTCTCTGGTACGGTTGTGGAAATGTCGCTTCGAGTGAAGTTCTGATGGGTAAGGTACTTGTTAAGATCTGATCTAATGGACTTGTAGTCGCACTCTCTGAAGGATCAACAGTTGATGTAGAAACGGAGAGTTCGGGAGATGTAGTAAAGATGCTTGCAACCTTCAGTTATTCACAAAGGTGGTTGGAGTGACGGTCGGTGCAATGCTCGAAACACTCTCACCAGGTGTTGTTGACGGCGATTGCGCAAACGAGGGCTCCGAAGAAATGCTATAGCTTTCCACTGATGACACTGTTGCAAACCAATCCGAAGAAGAGGTCTCTGGTACGGTTGTGGAAATGTCGCTTCAAGTGAAGGCCTGATAGGCACGGAACTTGATGAGATCTGATCTATTTGACTTGTAGTCGCACTCTCTGTAGGCTCAGAAATTGATGTAGAAACGGAGATTTCGGGAGACGTAGTAAAGATGCTTGCAACCTTCAGTTTATTCACAAAGGTGGTTGGAGTGACGGTCGGTGCAATGCTCGAAAACACTCTCACTAGGTGTTGTTGACGGCGATTGCGCAAACGAGGACTCCGAAGGCTCAACAGTCGATGTAGAAACGGACAGTTCGGGAGATGTAGTAAATATGCCAATCGGGCTTGTAACCTCCGAAGTCACAAATGTGGTTGGAGAGATGGTCGGTGCAATGCTCGAAACAATCTCACTTGGTGTTGTTGACGGCGATTCCGCTAAGGAGGGCTCCGAAGATATGCTAGGCTTTCCACTGATGACACTGTTGTAATCGATTCCAAATAGGTCTCTTGTACGGTTGTGGAAATGTCGCTTCGAGTGAAGTTCTGATGGGCAAGGTACTTGTTAAGATCTGATCTACTGGACTTGTAGTCGCACTCTCTGAAGGCTCAACAGTTGATGTAGAAACCGACAGTTCGGGAGATGTAGTAATATGCCAATCGGGCTTGTAAACCTCCGAAGTCACAAATGTGGTTGGAGAGATGGTCGGTGCAATGCTCGAAACATCTCACCTTGTGTGTTGACGGTGATTCCGCAAAGGAGGGCTCCGAAGAAATGCTATAGCTTTCCACTGATGACACTGTTGCAAACAAATCCGAAGAAGAGGTCTCTGGTACGGTTGTGGAAAATGTCGCTTCAAGTGAAGGCCTGATAGGCACGGAACTTGATGAGATCTGATCTATTGACTTGTAGTCGCACTCTCTGTAGGCTCAACAATTGATGTAGAAACGGAGATTTCGGGAGACGTAGTAAAGATGCTTGCAACCTTCAGTTTATTTACAAAGGTGGTTGGAGTGACGGTCTGTGCAATGCTCGAAACACTCTCACTAGGTGTTGTTGACGGCGATTGCGCAAACGAGGACTCCGAAGGCTCAACAGTCGATGTAGAAACGGACAGTTCGGGAGATGTAGTAAATATGCCAATCGGGCTTGTAACCTCAGAAGTCACAATATGGTTGGAGTGATCGTCGGTGCAATGCTCGAAACACTCTCACTTGGAGTTGTTGAAGGCGATTGCGCAGACGAGGGCTCAGAAGAAATGCTTGAGCTTTCCACTGATGACACTGTTGTAATCGATTCCAAAGAGGTCTCTGGTACGGTTGTGGAAATTGTCGCTTCGAGTGAAGTTCTGATAGGCAAGGTACTTGTTAAGATCTGATCTAATAGACTTGAAGTCGCACTCTCTGAAGGATCAACAGTTGATGTAGAAACGGAGAGTTCGGGAGATGTAGTAAAGATGCTTGCAACCTTCAGTTTATTCACAAAGGTGGTGGAGTGACGGTCGGTGCAATGCTCGAAACACTCTCACTAGGTGTGTGTTGACGGCGATTGCGCAAACGAGGGCTCCGAAGAAATGCTATAGCTTTCCACTGATGACACTGTTGCAAACAAATCCGAAGAGAGGTCTCTGGTACGGTTGTGGAAAATGTCGCTTCAAGTGAAGGCCTGATAGGCACGGAACTTGATGAGATTGATGATCTATTGACTTGTAGTCGCACTCTCTGAAGGATCAACAATTGATGTAGAAACGGAGAGTTCGGGAGATGTAGTAAAGTTGCTTGCAACCTTCAGTATTTCACAAAGGTGGTTGAAGTGACGGTCGATGCAAAGCCTGAAACACTCTCACTAGGTGTTGTTGACGGCGATTGCGCAAACGAGGACTCCGAAGGCTCAAACAGTTGATGTAGAAACGGACAGTTCGGGAGGTGTAAATATGCCAATCGGGTTTGTAACTCAGAAGTCACAAATATGATTGGAGTGATGGTCGGTGCAATGCTCGAAACACTCTCACTTGGAGTTGTTGAAGGCGATTGCGCAACGAGGGCTCAGAAGAAATGCTTGAGCTTTCCACTGATGACACTGTTGTAAATGGTTCCGAAGAGGTCTGTGGTACGGTTGTGGAAAATGTCGCTTCGAGTGAAGGGCTGATGAGCACTGTACTTGTTAAGATCTGATCTACTGGACTTGTAGTCGCACCCTCTGAAGGCTCAACAGTTGATGTAGAAACGGACAGTTCGGGAGATGTAGTAAATATCCCAATCGGCTGTAACCTCCGAAGTCCAAATGTGGTTGAGTGATGGTCGGTGCAATGCTCGAAACACTGTGCGCAAACGAGGGCTCCGAAGAAATGCTAGACCTTTCCACTGATGACACTGTTGTAATCGATCCGAAGATGTCTCTGGTACGGTTGTGGAAAATGTCGCTTCGAGTGAAGTTCTGATGGGTAAGGTACGTGTTAAGATCTGATCTAATGGACTTGTAGTCGCACTCTCTGAAGGATCAACAGTTGATGTAGAAACGGGGAGTTCGGGAGATGTAGTAAATATGCCAATCGGGCTTGTAACCTCCGAAGTCACAAATGTGGTTGGAGTGATGGTCGGTGCAATGCTCGAAACACTCTCACTTGGTGTTGTTGACGGCGATTCCGCAAAGGAGGGCTCCGAAGTCATAGCGGTGGTTGGAGTGATGGTCGGTGTAAGACTCGAAACGCTTTGAGTGGGTGTTGTTGACGGGGGTTTCGCGAATATGGTCTCCGAAGAAATGCTAGAGTTTTCCGCTGATGACAGAGGTGTAGTACTTGAAACTCTTGCGAACAATTCCGCAGAAGTTATGGTCGGTGAAACACTCGAAACACTCTCACTTGGTGTTGTTGACGGCGATTCCGCGAACCCGGTCTCCGAAGAAATGTTAGAGCTTCGTACTGGTGTCAGAGGTGTAGCAGATACCACTGTTGTTAGCTCTTTCGAAGACGGGATCTCTGGTACGATTGTAAAATATGTCGCTTCGAGTGAAGAACTGATGGGTACGCTAATTGTTGAGATCGGATCTACTCGACTTGTAATCACACTCTCTGTAGACACAACGATAGATGTAGAAACAGAGTTTCTGAAACGTGGCAATAAGGCGTGTAACCTCTGAAGTGACAGCGGTGGTTGGAGTGTGGTCGGTGTAAAACTCGAAACACTTTCACGTGGTGTTGTTGACGGCGAGTCCGCGAACCCGGTCTCCGAAAAAATGCTAGAGCTTTCCACTGATGACAGAGGTGTAGTACTTGAAACTCTCGTGAACAAATTCGCAGAAGAGGTCACAAAATGTGGATGAAGTTTTGGTCGGTGTAACACTCGAAACACTCTCACTTGGAGTTGTTGAGGGCGAATCCGCGAACCCGGTCTCCGAAGAAATGCTAGAGCTTTGTAATGATGACAGAGTCGTAGTAGATACCACTGTTGTTAGCTGTTTCGAAGACGAGATCTCTTGTACGATTGCATAAGATGTCGCTTCGAGTGAAGAGCTGATGGGTACGATACTTGTTGAGATCAGATCTACTGGACTGTTAGTCACACTCTCTGTAGGCACAATGATTGATGTAGAAACAGTGTTTCGGGAGACGTCGTAAAGATACTATCGGGCTTGTAACCTCCGAAGTCACAAATGCGGTTGAGTGATGGTCGGTGCAACGCCCGAAACACTCTCACTAGCTGTTGTTAAAGACACTTCCACAGGAGTTGGAGTAATCTGCGTAGCGGCACTGGTGATGCTCTCTGTATACAAAACAGTCGAGCTGCTTCTCTCAGTCACACTAATTGTACTTATCACAGTAGAGGGTGGTGTTGATAAACCCGAATTGGTGATAAGGTAATCTGTGCTTGAGCTGGTGGAAAGCGATAGTAGAGACG
This sequence comes from Scolanthus callimorphus, assembly GCA_033964015.1. Taxonomy (NCBI): domain Eukaryota; kingdom Metazoa; phylum Cnidaria; class Anthozoa; order Actiniaria; family Edwardsiidae; genus Scolanthus; species Scolanthus callimorphus. Next base: position 33,009,210 of record CM066913.1, read on the forward strand.
ATGGTCTGACTATATGAGTCAGAAGATATGCCACTTTGTGCTTTAGCTGTTGATTGTTCCATCAATGGGGACAGCAAAAGACAAACAAGGAAACTGGCCAGCCATTCTGAAGAACAAAATTGATTAGTGCAATAAAACGCCTGATGGGCAGAACAGAAAAAGGCACTTGTTAATCTGTTTCGAACTGTTTTTTTAGATACATTTGTTGGGCTGCAGGTATATTTGAAACTTTTTCGTGAAAACAATTTGCCACCTACCTTCTCTTGCATTAGTTACCTTTTTTGGATGATAGAAAAAAATGCTCTGTTTGTGCCCAAAACTACTTGAAGTTCTCGATCAATTTTCTTCCTTAAATAACGCGTTGTCAAGAGTGGTGCAATCTCGTACCCAGAGCTCGTAATCTTTTTTGCCAGCGGCAAGAATCAGGGCTCTAAGGGAATCGATTTTTTAAACCTAGATTCTGGGTTTCCGGTGTGAAGGTTGTATGAAAGTTCGTTACGCTGTTGATCTACCACGCATGCTCACAAATCGGATTCCCCCAGATCCCCGAATCTTGTTGCCGCTGGCCAAAAGATGACGGGCTCTGGGAACGAGATTGAAAGTGGTGTTGATAATTTCCTTATTTTCGACTTTCATGCGTGATACGAAGTATGTGTGCATTTACAGGTCAAAAGGAGCACTATGCTTCAAGTGCATTAGTCTCAAAATAACCCATGAAACCGTCTTAGACATAAGTTTGTCGTGTAAATTCAATTAATACATGTACTTCAAAACACGTGCCCGTGTACAGAGAAAATCCTGAAATTCCGGGAAGAACGAATTGAAGAAGCAACTGAAACACTTGCAACGTAATCGCGTGCTTCCAGACATAACTAAAAGTTTTGACCTAAAATCAGTTATCTGGAGCTTTACAATATCAAATGAGGACTGGGACATCACTGGGACTCTCCCTATTCGTGACTTCTGTCTCAAGCAACACTTGAAATATCTGGTCCATGTTTGTAAAATGGACAATGACTCCTTCCAAAGGCAGGTGCTAGTTAGTGCGGTACAGGAAGGATATGGAAAAGGTAGAGCGTCTTCTTGACGTTGACAAATCCCAAGTGAGACGCCAGATGATTGTCAGAGATGATTTCTAGAGATACGTTTCTAGAAAAAACACCCCAAGGCTGCGACGCGGCCTCGCGGGAAAATATGATGATGATAATGATGTATGCGATACAAACTTGTCAAAACCTTGTTGTAGCGTCAAGCTTCTAACCAGAGCAGTCTCAAACTGTGCAGATATATAATCTGTATTCAATCACGAACAATTCATTAGCCTGTACAAAAAATACTAACTATATACACTACAATAAATCAAAAAGTTGACTAAACTTTGTTTAAAAAGCTGCTTTCTGTGAATGCCGTGTGTCATAAAAAATCATTACTTGCGCGTTTAAATGCCACACCCCCCCCCCCCCCCCTCCTTGCCCCAAGACTAAATGCTCCTTATAACACGAGTAGGATTGTTCCATAAAATGGCCCCAGCTGTTTGTATGCTGATTGAAAGACCTCCTAAACTGTTCTCCCTAACACCACCACCGCCACCACCTTTTCTGTAGAATTGCCTAAAACATAAAATTCGAAATTGGCCTAAATGGGCAAATATTTCGAAATCAAGGCGTGGCTTTTTCAGCAAAGGATTTAGAAGAGCAAGCTTAAAACAGGCTGGTATTATAGCAGTGTCAATGGAGAGACTTACGATTTTCACAAAAACGGGCAGCAAAACAGGCAGGCACTCAGAAAGAACAGCAACAGGGACTGGACAGCTTGAGAGGGGCGTGGGAACCCAATAAGGGTCTTATTGTATTGCTCCACTAACAGATCAAGCTCTCCAAAGGGATGTGACAATGATGAGGAAGAAAGACTTGGAGCAGATGTTAGAGATCTGGTTTCCACGGTGCTCCAAGCAGCTGCTCCCCAAGGCCGATAACGCGCCAAGAGGGAATCAGCTCTGATGATGATGACTAAGGAAGAGCATCCAAGCTCGTGACGGAATTTTTTCAAAAACAATATACCGAGTCTTACGAAAAGAGACCTCCTTCCTTACTAGTGGGGGCTTGGCAATCTCAAAAGTAAGTAAGCAACTTTATTAACGTCTCAATCTTCTAGCCGTGTACAAGCGCACTACTAATCGGGGAGACGGTGCACACCTTACCCCCTTTCTCTATCAGAGCTCCAGGTGATAGGAATTCAAAGCTATAAGCAAGCTACTCGGAACAAAGAAAAGTCGATACGGTTGGTCGATCCGGGGTTCGAACTCAGGACCGTACGCACAGTGTGCGGTGCACTAACACACTGCGCCACCTAGCCGTACCTAGCTTACATTGCTAGCTTACAGCAAAATGGTGCACTCGACAATCTGAGATAATGTCCTTTACAAAGTCCCTAGTGATAACCAGATCGAGGGTGTGACCGTCCCGATGAGTAGCCCCAACAACGTGTTGTTTTGAATGAAATGAGCTCAACATTTGAATGAATCGCCTAGTATCCGAGTCGTTTGGTTGGTCAATGTGAAAAATATAATCACCGAGAAACAATAAATCATTGTCCAGAAACTAATGTTAAATCTGTTAAATGCTCTATATATTATCTCCGACATGGTTTTTAGCCTGTTTAAATGTTGTCAAAGAACGAAAGCAGTGTGCATTCGCGTGCGTGGAAATCTGGAAGCTTCCAGCTGATATCATTTCTGCACAATGCACAAAGGATTGTTTGACAGAACGAAACGTTCCTAGGTCAAGCGAGAGATTTGATATAACAAGATTTTCTGAGGAGATGGAAAGGTATCTCTGCTCAATTGCAATATCTTAACAATCTATTTGGAACGTTTGGCGGTGCAATAAACATCGTTTGATTGGATAATTTGAGAGTATACATCTGCTGGTATTGGTGCGTCGGAAAGGCACCTCACTAAGTGTTTTATGAATTCGTCGCGAAATTATGCCATTTACACGAAACGTTCCAACAAAAGTGCGCGTCGCGTCAAAAGTGGTAGGGTATTTTTTAGCTCTGGATATGACTGACTTCACCTACTGACGCCTTCAATCATTTGCTTCAATTTATTTTTAAGAGCCGCATTTGCTTATGCGAGTCGATATTCTAACAGTAGACAATCTCTTGCGCAATATCTTCGCGTGATTTTTCTGAAAATTCTGATACGGGTCTCAGTAACATCTTCATATTTTTGACACTCAAATCGAAACTTTATTGAAGAAATTCTACGAGTGAAAGTTGCAGAACAAGATAGAGGCAAAAATGACAATGACAATGAAGCAAAATAAAAGTGCTCTTAAAGGCCGGCTTTTCACTAGTGAAATAAACGGAGACAAACACGGAGACGGATATGGAGACGTAAGAGCTTACTTTTGTGTGAAAATCTTCGTGACAGTAGCGACGTAAGCGTAAGCGGAGGCAGAAAAAGGAAACCTTCCGTTTTGCTTCCTTCACGCTTACGTCTCCTTCTCCGTCTCCGTTCTTTGATTTTCACACGAACGCAAGCGTCCTTACTTCTCCGTCTCCGCTTACTTCACTAGTGAATAATTATCTAATTCGCACGACTTAAAAACATAGCAATTCGTATTTCTTCCCTGAGGTCCTTAGGTACAAAATTTCATAGCAAAAGATAGTTTTGCGCTTGTTTTTCAGGAGCACATAAAGGTTAAAAAGTTTATCTCATGACGCATCGCAGTGATTCTTCTAACGCCCACTCTCGAGCTACTATTGCTCCACAATAACATTTTTGCCTTAAAGTTCCAATGCTTCCTTTCTGTGAAAAATTAATTCCAAACAGTCATTACACATTGGGGAGCTTTAGTTGTTAGAAGATCGAAATACGGAGTTTTTACAATTTTGTACAATTTTTAAAAAATTTAAAAATTTAAAAATTGAGAATTTTCAGCCTTAAAAAAGACGACTTTTGCCGGCCGCCATTATGGTTTCAAGGCACTAATCACGGATCACGGGCTTTCTTAAGATAGGTCTTGATTATCAGCCATCGGATGGTCTTGTAAACCAGAAAAAGTTAAAGCCATGAATGAGATGCGACTAAAAACCAAAACAAAATAAATCAGTTGAAGAAAAAGGTATCGAAATCCCTGTGTTTGTGTATCACAACTGGAGCCCAAATCTGAAGCATAAGCGATTAATGGCAGACTGATTTTCGTATGTTTGCGCTGCTAAAATTACCAACATTCCGACCAACATTACTTAAGACAAAAACAGGAACTGGTGGTTAGGCCAACATTATGGAATAAAACAGTAAGGAAAGGATTTTGTTCTACGATGGTATATTCTAGCATATTTTGAAAAGTTTTGCATCGAAGAATTCGTGTTATTCCGGTTGGTAAATCTAGGGGTTAGTATAGAATTCCATTTGACATGGAATTTTATAACATTGTACGTACTCCAGCTGGTCAAATTTGACATCTAATTTCTCCGATTTAAATGAGTATCTCAGGGCAGAACGAACCAGAGTAAATGCCCGCATGCAGTTATTCGAAAACAAACCTAAATCAAGCCAATAGTTTCTACACGTTTGAGTAAAGCCTGGACAATACGAGGCACAAAATTCCTCAACTTGTCGCGCAACATTGTTGCGTTGCAAGCCTTGTAATTGCTGCTCGTTTTTCATCAAATGTACAACTTGTCGCGCAATATTATATTTGATGACCACACATGCGAGCCCAAGGCTGATTTCGCCCCAATAACATCTCATTTCTACCGACTAATCAATTGAATTGTAGGCAAAATGTTGCGCGACAAGTTGTGTGTTTGATGAAAAATGAGCAACAAAGCCAGATCTTGTGGCTCAAAGTAGACCCACGCTCTACTTCGCGCAACTTTTTACAGCTTGAAACAAATGTTTTTTTTGTTGCATGACAAGTTGAGGCGCGAGTGAAAAACGCGCAACATCGAGGCGCGAGTAAAAACGCGCAACATCGATCCGAAACATGCAAGGCAACAATGTTGCGCGACAAGTTGAGGGATTTTTTGTTCGCATTTCCCCAGCTTAACGGGATTTTTGGCCACTTTTGGTTAAGAACATTGCTCGAAATCTGTCGGTAAAATCTTGAACTAAAACCAACTCAAAATTTCTTTATGAACAAACTTTTAGAACCCGACAAAAACTTGGTAAAAATGTTAAATGCATGTTTATCGTTTTCTAAATCACTTGTGAAAATGGTGAATCGTGTTGAACCAAGTTGAATAATGAATGAAGTTCAATGAAGTTAAACCGTTCAACATTAGTGGAAAAGATCCGTAAAAATCAAGCTCGTCGTCTTGTAAAATGATTAAAATACAGTGAGTCCTATGTTTTAGCCATCGCTTTCAACTGATTTGAAGTGTCAGTGTCCACTGAGCATCGCTAAATGGTGCGCTTAGGAGAACAATAGAAACATTGAATGAATTGGCGTGATTTGTACAACAAATGTGGAGTTGTGAATGGTAAATTCCTGGCCTCGCCGAGGCGCATTTCCCTTTCGGAAACCGCCGGTGATTCCGTTTAGAAGGGTCGTTGCCAATTCTGTGAACGGTCGATACCTTTACAGTAAGGTCGGTCGTTGCCATTTTACAGGCGCACCCAACGAGACAATGGTGCAAGAATAGCTAAAAATGCCATTATAAGTCAAGGCTGAGTATATTAATGACTGTGAATTGGTACTTTTAATCCCTACAGATTTTGTATCTGTTCGGATTTCGTAGCTGAAAGTTATAAGATGCGAAAATGTTGGGGATTAAAATCATGTCTTCCGAAAATGCCAGGAAAAATTATATCCGAAAATTCTAAATATCCCAAAACTAGTAAAATTTTACTTTTTGTACAATTCTGATTTTACATCCCGTGAGCCTTAGTCATTATCATTTATATAGGCTCGTTCTATAATGCTAATGAAAGATTCCTCAAATCTTTAAAAAGCCTCCGAAATCCAGCGAATTCACTCCTAGCGTACTGGAAGGGTTGGTAAGGTAACATATTAGGGTTAGGGTGTGAGACAGCAGAGTTTTTAGTGCTATTTACTTTAATGAGGCAGCAAAACTAATCTTAAGAATATTCTTCTGCCGTCCAAAAGGCAACAACGGCCAATACGAAATGCTCGCCGAGCCTTTTTTAGATTTGTTCCCGGAATATGAGTTTTGAGAACATGAAGTAATGAATAGAAAAGGCAGCATGTTATTTTGTTAAGCATTTGCAATGGTAAAAGTATTCAACTCAATTCTCTAATCGCTTCTCGCTCACACACAGTAGGTGTTAAAATTTCTTTTATGTCGAGGTTCATTAGATATTTTATGTAGAAATAATGCATTTTTAAATAGTTGGCTCGAGGCTTGTGGACCTGGGAAAGTATTTCATCATTAGTGCGAAAGCTTAGTGCTAGCAACTAAAAGCAACTCAAAATCTAGGTCCTAAAACAGAAACTGCGCATTCCGATTTTTTTATGAAACACTGAAGATTGGTCGGGAATCAATACAACAATCAACCGTATGTAAAATAAAAAGCTTTACAAAAGCATATAAATAGAACCAACAAAAGAGTTAAACACTCGGTATCAAATAATCCGAGAATATAATCACAAGGCTCTTACATTGTATGAAAGATCTACCTGCTCCTAACTTGTGTAACAACAAACTAGACAAAAATAACAGATCCGTTAATAACATACTGATCAATTAATTGCATTGCTTTCCGTTTTAGATCAAAGCTTTTATCACAATTGTCCTTAACACCTAGCTCGATCAATAATATATATTCATTGATTTTCAGCTTTTGCTTTTAAGAGGACAGGCTTAATCGCTCGTTTTTCGCCATGAAATTTAATTTTTTGCGCAAAAAAAAAACGCAGCGATGACACAACCGATTATAAAGTCTTCAGTAATATAAAAACAGAAACGTTGCTTGGAAATCAATAAAAATGATAAATAAATATATGGGACTGTTGCTTTCGATTATTGCAAACCTTTTGTAATTAACCAAAAATACAGAAACTTAGTATAGCTTCATTATACATAAAAATAAATTCGAAAATGTGAAATACCAAGGCAGCAAGTTTTGCCCCGGCCGAGAAATTGAACGTTCTAAATAAGTTTGGATTAGTATATCTACAATCCTCCTATATTAAAGCTTTTAGTGCAAACAAATCTGCTAATATTATATTATCATGGCAACAACAGTAGGGAACGCCGCAAAGAAGTTCAAACAGTCTATAAGATCTCGAAACTATTTCATCACACTGACCTTTCCTTGCTCAAACAAACGTCTTTTAGCCATTATTTCCCAGCATCATTTTTAAATTCCAATGTTCACAAAATAAGTGCGAGAAAAGAATTACTTTCTTGTCCCACACAAGGATAGCAATGTCCGATGCTCGGTCGTTGTTTGTCCAGACACGGGTATCGCTAACGTTCTAGTCTGTTCTGAAATACTCGATCCTTTTCTCATAATCGGACATGTTAAGACTGATAACAAATAAGTGAATTCTTTTCTTATGCAAATGCCTGTTTAAGTATATTGCCTAGTCTATTCTTTGTGTACAGCGTGAACTATCAGTTCATCACAGGGGTGTAACTGCTATTTTCATGATTCGCTTCACGTATGGATTGCCTTGGTATCCAAACATTCTTCTATTTTTGAGCGACAATTCTTACAGATCTTAGGGCACTTTGCAAAGGCGTATCCCGAGTAATAGGATGAGACCTTCATGAATAACTGCCACATTTTAAAGAAATTGTCGTTGCATGAGTAGCAGTCTCTTTATTGATCAATCTACCTATAGATACCGGAATAAACCCAGAAGAGCGAAAACACTTACAAGTATATCACTCTTAAACCGCATACATTTTTATCATTCATAAATATCTATGCGGTTATATATCAGTTGTCCATGTCATGTTTAAAGTATTTGATCAGTGACAATGACATTCTATTAATCAACAACAGGGGTTCCCGACGCTTCACTGTAAAACTAAGTTAGCTACCAAGAGCTACAAATGATTGGTATTCTAATTTCGTCTTCATGGCTCTCGGTCCTGCCTTTTGCGAAAGGAAACGTATGAATTCACCAGGCCAGGCTCTCCCCACCAAGAACGCCAGTGATGCGCCCGTGATGCGCCCGTGAACGCCAGTGATGCGCCCGTGGGAAGTTCAATGATGATGACTGATGATTGATAATAACGTTATAGTCCTATGACGGTATACTCTGTACCCTGGAAACCAGAGGCCAGAGGCTCGAGATCCAAAGAATTAACATTTTCCAGCGTAGGCAAACGCGAAAGGGCAGAGTTTCAGGCTCTGGTCCCCAGGGTACTCTGAGAAAAGTTACAAAAAATTAGTAGCGATAACCTCCCATCGCCAATTACCCGTTTGAATTCAAAATACACTCTTCTACCCCTGTGCTTGTGGCACTCAGCTCAACCGCCAAAAAACATCTGAAATTCTTACGAAATATCACGAACAACTACGAGGGGGACGAAGAAACTTCGGAGGACTTTCGTCCCAATTTTCAAAGGAACTTCGCGTATTAACAACAACGAGCAGGCTACGAGACAAACTGGGGACTGTTTCGGGCTCGACCAGGATAGCACGCCCAAGGTCGTCACGTCTACTAGTTTTCTACAAATTTGCAATAACCGACATTCGTCATGCTTACTTAATTATATGAACACTTAATATAATGCGTTTTACGCATCAACCCCCGAAATTGCCAGTCCAGAGTGCCACAGACTCAGGATTACACCGGCGTTTGTGAGGCTTTTGTCTCCATTTTGGCGACTTTTGACACCAACTTCCGGTTCACATAGTTTTACATACTATACCCCGGCGTAACAAATCGATAAATCGATACCCCAATATAATCGATATTTGTCGATACTAATCGATTTTAATCGATTGATTTTATCGGTAATCAATAAAAATTGATCGCTAGCTCTGTTGTGATTATCGATTTTTCAATACTTATTTCGATTTTCATCGATTTGTATCGACAAGCACAGGATTGATTAATGTATCGATATTGTTTGAAAAGATGCCTCTAATAGAAGAAATTTCACCCTGGAAACCAGAGGCTCGAGGTCCAAAGAATTAGAGATCTGAGTTTCCCGAGAAACAACGCAAACGTTAGCGGGCACAGTTTCGGCCTCTCCCCAGGGGTATGGGTAGTCCAGAATCTTCTCGGATCTTTGTCTAGCATGGTATAGTTTGCTGCTCGTCTGCTGCGTTCTTGGTCGAGACACAAAAAATTTAAATAACTTTTATCTTTGGAACAGTGTTATGCTATACTTTCGATATCAAGTGATATCGATTTTTATCGATCTGACGGGAATGGCTGTGACTATCGATTTTTATCGATTGCCGATATTAATCGATAATGATCGGTCAATCTGACCGACAAATATCGATTTATCGATCAGTTTTCGATGATCGGGACTATACTTATTATATTTAAAAAAATTGACTTCAAGACCGAATTGGAAATATAAAATAAAATGCTTCGCCGTTTTTCTTCGCCGGAAAAGCAGCAGCAAAATCGCAAATTTCCTCAACAAGGTCTATCACTAATAAACCATTAGTAGCGTGACCAATAGGAATGCAGGATATGTGATAGACCTCTAGTTGATTTTGTGCTAAATTACACATAGCATGCAAGCAGATGTGATGCGAACCGCTACTCATCAATACTCATTCATATATATATATTTAGTATAAACCAACTAATGGTCTATTACAAATCCTGCATTCTGATTGGCTGAGCTACTAATGGTCTATTAGTGATAGACCGTACCTGGCAAAAAAACACCTTTCTATGCAAGAAAACTTGATTTTTCAACATAAAATAATGGGATTCATTGCCAAAACCGACCAACGTTGGTTTATACTAAAACAATTAGACCTCTCGTCCTCATGTGCTATGATATCATTCGGCCTTCGGCCTCATGGTCTATTCATCATAGCACATTCGGCCTCTAGGTCTAATTGTTAAATATACATGAAGAAGACGGACTAGCCCGCAGGTAGAACAAACTCATCGAGACTATGAATATTAAGTCATTTTCCGCATGGATCCTAAAAAGATGTTTTCAGGGACATTAAAGGTCTATAATCAATCGAGAGCCTATGTAAATGTGCATGTATTGAGACCGACTCTCCAGACTAGCAGCCCGTAAGCTAAATTACGCTGGATCTCACGGCGCCAATGGCTGCCAAGCGGTCGTAAGTACAGACACTGAGGATGGTCACTCACGCGTCCTAGTGCTTCTTACGTCCCTCTGGTATGTATGTATATAGACCGACTCTTCAGACTTGCAGCCAGTAAGCTGAATTACGCTGGATCACACTGCGGCAAAGGCTGTTGGGCAGCGGTCGTAAGCACAGACACCGAGGATGGTCGTAATAGATAGTAATCGCCATTCAAGAAATACGAGATACAGTAAGTTTAATGCTATTTGCCCTAGATATAAGCGCGAAACCGGGTGGGCGCACATTTGTGGTTTCCGCATCCAAGTTATGGAATAGTAAGACTAGATGCTAGAAATGTGGACTCTCTCGGATGTTTTAAGAATAATTTATGGAGCAAAGCATTTCAGTACAGGCAGTTTTTACCACATTTTAATATTTAATTATTTATATATTTTACTTACTTAAATTTTTAATTTACTTTTTTTCTAATTTGCTTTTCCTCATCCATTTTATTATTACTTTTTTATATTTTAATCTGCATGTAGTTTGTAAATAGTTTTTATATTGTAATATTTGTAGATAGAGGGCCACAAGGTCATTAGCCTTTGGCTATTTAGTGCTCCCTCTTTAAATAAAGTCTTTATTATTATTATGGTCACTCCCCCGCGTCCTAGTGGTTCTTTGACGTCCCTCTGGTTCAGGTTAAAGTTGCACTCGCACGCTTTCCTGACAAGCAAATAATTCAAATCGCAATCCAATTCCATCCTCTTGATAATAGATAAAAACACTATAGATTTGTATTGATGTAACAGTTAAAGGGTCATTTAACAACCTGGACTGTTATTTTGGTTATTCCCGGTAAACATAAATGTATTTTTGGTGATTAGAATTGGACCTATTTTTGACAGGTTGTTCAAACATTAAGATGCGAGTGCCCCTTTAATGTAGTGCATGTGAAAGAGGTTGAGGTCATCTAACAGGGGTAAAGATCTTCCCAGAACAAGACAGCCTTTCCATGATATTCTAAAAAGCGACAGCCTTTCTGCATATTCAAAACAGCGAATTATGCAAACGATAAATAATCATTTAAAATAACATGTTTTCGCTTCAGGATGGCACGACTTCTTTGCGTCGCTGGCTGATTCTCAAGTCTGTTGTTACAGGACACGTTAGTAATACGTCCCGTTTTTAGCTCTTTCCAATCATTTTGCAATTGCTTGGAGTTGAGTACGCCACATCGAGTCAAAATAACTGAATTGTTAGATGATTTTTTATGAGAATTGGCCTTGAGATTCGTCCGTCAAAGATCCCACCACTTTGCATAACCGTTTATAGCAAAACTGGAAGAATCAGCAGTGTTGGCCACACTTCGTCAAAACCGGATAAAAGCTAGCGGACTAAAATCAAAGGTTTATTTGCTAATGCAATAGTAAGTTGAAAATAAATTATTAAATAGGGTCAAGGAGGCCACGTTTTAGAAGAATCAGACATTGTATGCCTTCATCAGGGATTCACCAACCCTTAAAACTATTTTGAAACGGTCGGCTCAGTGCTACGGCCTCGCACCATTGTGGTCCGGGATCGACTCCCGGCCCGGAAAGAGGACTTCTTTCTTTTCGGGTTGTCGTCGAAACTGGTTGATATTGTGAGTTGAACTTTCTACTTTTTACTACTGTCCTTCGGCAGTCATGCCGTGGCCGCCAGTGGCGCGTCCTTAGAATTGGGCATTATTCAGCTTATGAGCTGCACGTCTGAAGGGGAGACGGTCTCTAACATTTTGTATTTTATCTAGTGCACGCACGTGTATTTATGTTTAGGGACACCAACGTAAAACAGCCTCAGAATGCTATTTCAAGTCATTGCCGAGCATACAAATGACTGTACTTGGTATTTTTAATCCCTACAAATGTTATATCTGTTCGGATTTCGTAGCTGAAAATTTTGGTTTGCGACGTCAGGGATTATAATCAAGTCTTCTGAAAATGCCAGGGGAAAAAACTCTATCCTAAATTCTAGGTGACCTTTTTAACGGCAAAAATCCTCCCACAATTAGTAAAATTTAACCTTTTGTACAATTCGAAACATCTAGGTGATCTTATAATTTATATAGCTTGAAATTCTGAAGCGAAATTTTCAGCTCTCGTTGCGCCATCCTAACAGATAATATTTTACCGAAAGTGATCGCTGGGTGCCCCTGAATGTTCTCTTGTTTGGGACAAATGTAGTCAAAGTATATTATACTGAGAACCTTCCATATGCCTGTTTAATCGTGAACAATAGGCCATTTGCACTAACTGGGTCACGTGACCCAAATCTCATACATTCTGAATAAATCTTGAACATTCAACTCGCTGCCATTTGCTCTGGGTTTGAGATTTTAAGCTTAAACTTGAGTTTCTGACTAATATCAATTGGTTCTTTGTATTTCTGGAATTGATTTTGATCTCGTAAGAGGTAGTTGGAGTCACGTGGCCCAGTTAGTGCAAGTGGCCTATTACCTAAACACTAACACTAATTCTACTAATAATATTAAAAGACTGATGGAGTCCTCACACTGTCGCACCCTGACTTCGCCTAGACCCTTTAGTCTGTTTGTCCAATGAGGTAATATGTGTGGTTGTACTGGAACGTAAGCAATATTAGAAACGTGATTGATGCGAAATCGTTTTATCAAGCGGAACTTGGTCAAATCAGTTCGATATTCCACTTTTTCAGTTAAATTTATTTGCAATTTTGCAAACAAGTCAACTAAAAAGTCTGCATCCAAGTTTAGCCCTATTTTGCCTTCATTTGCAATAGTTTACTTGATTTTTTTTTGTCTCTTATTCAATGTTCATTATAATTTTTCTATAGTCAATTCATCGCTCGGGAGACTGGGCAACTTCTCCCTGCGTTATTCGACATTAAATAATTATTGTATTGTATTGTATTGACGATAGCTCCGCCCACTCATAGCAAACAATAGGAAGTTTTCCCTACGGAATTCAAAATGTCCGAGCAACAAACTTGAATATCGAAGATTTTTCAATAATTATTCAGCTTTTCAAGATAAAAACATAAAATCCAAATTGCAAGCAACAACTTCTAACACCTCCCTGCAATCGCTGTCTTTTCCGCGCTCTATGCTAAAGATAAAATTTGGCTTGTCCGACGTAGCAACAGTAACTAGGGGTATAACAATGAATGCGGGATCGGTGAATAATCGAGGTCTAATTGTTAAATAGATAGTGAGTAGCGAAAACGGTGGCGCAAAACTTTCTACCAATGAGTAAAAACGTTTTAGCAACAACTCGAAGGTAGTATGCTAGTGGGTTTCTACTGAAACAATTGGACTACTCGTTCTCGTTTTCTTTGACTCAAATAGTCAACTCAGCGCTACGCGCCTCGTTAACTATCTATTGACTCATAGAAAACTCGAACTCGTAGTCTAATTGTTAATTTTCAATCAAGATTAACGCGATAAGGCCTGTCAGAAGCGAACAAAACCATGGCAACACAAACCGGACACGGAAGAATAAACAATCAATCGCGTGGTATAGGCATAATTTATAATTATTAAAACCTGCGTATCTAAAGATAATCGGATAAAGAGATGACGTCAAACAGATCACGAAATAAACGACAAACATTGAGAATGACGTCATAAGTCTTCTCGCTCGTTCCAACTGTCATCTGTTTTTCTGGGAATTGTTTGTCACTCCAAGTGAGCTCGACAAGTTTGAACGTACCCTGTGGAGTTTAATTTATATGGAAATACCGTCCTGTTTTAGACACCACCACTGGAGATCTGTTGCGGCTTCTCTATTTAGCCTTGACTGTTTAGTTTTGCTTGCTGGGTGTTCGAGAAGCCGGAATCACGATTTTTAATATACATCAGTTTAGACAAATAATTATAATAATGTTTATCAAATTTTATATAACTGTACATATTTTAATACTGTGTATATTTTTTTATAAGTTTTATAATATCTTTATTTTTCAGTTGTTTTATAGTAGGTTTTAGCTTAATACTTTGACACTTTAATAGAGCGGAATTCATATGACCCTCGTGAAAACAATCGCAATTGAGCAATCGCTAGCTAATCGCGAGAGAAATCACGACTTGCTCCTAAATGCCTTTTTTCTCTGCCAATTGCAAGCCGAACCAATTACTAAGTAATTACACAATTGTATTTACTGCAGAATTTGATTGGCTGAGAAAAATGAACGCAAAGCAATCGCAATTACATAACACTAGTGTGAAATCCGCTCTAAAGTTTATGTATGTGTATGATAGACCTTTTTTTCCAAAATGGCGAACGAAAATTCAGACTCAATGGCGTGTGTTGAAAGCTTAATACTTCAATGCTAGTTCCAAAGAATAGGGATTACTCTAATTTTGTTGTTATAATTGTACATTATTTGGTAATTAACGATTGTAAATTAATAGTACTTATAGGATACTATGTTTCCAAGCGGTATTAAAGCAGTTATAATATAGCTACGATATAACGTGCACTTTGATTGGTCCAAATGTATACTCTATTTCACCGATAAAGTAATGGTTTTACAAAGTTCTCGTGTCTCTCCCAATATCAATGCTTGATAGAGTCAGTGCTCGACCTTAGCGGTTGTCCACTTGTCCTGGGCAAGTAAGAAATGCTTCAGGACAAGTGAAAACTCAGGGGTACTAGTCACAGGACAAGCAACAATTTTGTGCAAAATATAAACATAAAACATTTAGCTGGTGTGTGGCTTGATGTTTAAAAGTGTTCACACTGTTTTTGAGCGAGTTTTGTGTGAAACTCTCGAAGCTACCATTTCCTTGAAAACTGTTAAGGTTCTAAGGTTAATGAGTAATGGGCATCGGTAAGCAATTTTCATTTATATGGTTCGTACATAGGCTTGGTCTATATTTTACAACAATGTTTTATACCATAACTGGACAACTAGAAAATTGGCAAGTAACTTTTCTGTGCTACTTGTCCTAGGACTAGTGGCCAAACTGTTAAGGTCGAGCACTGAGAGTTAATTAATAGTGCTATCAAGTTAGTATTTTATCATTATCTATTATAAGAACAGACAAAGGGAACCTCTAGAGACAGTTCACCTCTTACAACCTAAAGACGAAGTTGTTTTGCTATTTCTACGCTGAAACGATCAAACTCGTAAAGTCTTACATTCGCTACTTTTGCTTATAAGTTCAAAGTTGCTACCACCAGGCTATAAAAATAATTCGGAAAAGGCTGGAGCAACGCCTAAATTGCCATAGAATGATTTCCACCTTTATCCCTGCTTTTTCTTATCATTATTATTCCTGTGTGTGTAAGAGGAATATTCTGCATGCATTTAAAACAATAGTCGTAGATGTAGTTGACTCAGTGATAGGCTTTGGAATCAATAGTCATAGTGAGAACTTTTACAGTAGGGACGACTAACTTGCTATAATTTCGTGGATTGCGCTTCCTACCTAAATTCACTAACAACAATCATATATTTGCCTATATATATTTCTCTTTCCACCATAATCGTCGGTTGCTACTTTTTATGTATTGCAGAATCGTTTTTTTAAGTTTAGCCTTTGAACGTGATGGCCTCAAACAATCAACAGATATCCAAAATGGCGGCACGGCGGCCATCTTGGATCCGCCATTTTGGATGACGTTCTACGGCCATCAATCACCCTATCCCATAATATAGATACATTTTTTTGAATATCACATTGCCACTTCTTATACATCTGAATTTCACTGGCCGTTAAAATTTGAAAAGAAAAATCGGCGAAAAATTCATTGTAGAGGTTTGGGTGACAGCTGTCAATCATGACGTCATTTCACCTCTTAAAATGCAAAATCTGCGTTGGCAACAAAAAAATTCGGATTCAGCGTAAAATTTCGCATAAGATGGCACTTGTTGCCAGCTTTTACTAAAAATGCCTCATGAAGTACGATTTTCCGAAAGTTCGTCTAGTCTATTATGTAAATTTCGCTCTATCCTGGGCTATATAACGCTAGCGGTGAATTACATGAGAGGAGGTGGGGTTGATTACATAAGTCCATTCTATTGAATAACAAAGCATGTAAATAACCACTTGTTCGTTACATTCCCGGCGTAACTAATTTATAAAAATTGATAATCAATTTCCAATTGATACAATTGATAGGCAATTGATATCAATTAGTAATTGATTATCAACAGTTATCAGCAATTCATAGCCAATTGATACTCACTCAGATTTCGAGCATTATCAATTGTTATCAATTGCTGATACCAATTGATAATCATTTACTAATTGATAACAATTGGCACCATTTATCAATAGAATCAGTAATTTTACCATAAAAAAATATACCAAATAGTTTTATTCAAAGAACTAGCAGCGCTTATCTTAACTGTTTAGACAGTAAATTGAACAATGTCCGCCGATTATTGGCCAAATATCCACTTGACTTTTGAGTAAAATTTATCACGAGCAGTGGGCCGGGATATTTCCAATGACCATTTGCACAGGATTTATATCCACGGTTCATTGATCCATTAAAAGAAAATTATTTTCAAGCTCTGATCATGCAATAGGTGAAACCTTCTGTAACTTCAAAAAACTACCTCGAAGATTTAAGAAAAAAAGGTATCAATTGCTATCAATTGTTTATCATTATTATCAATTGTTTATCAATTCTTATCAATTTTTATCAATTCCACTCACTGAGATTTTGGTTATCAATTGGCTATCAATTGATTATCAATTTTTATCAACTCCACTCACTGAGATTTTGGTTATCAATTGGCTATCAATTGCTGATACCAATTGATAATCAATTTACTAATTTATATCAATTGATTATCAATTAGTACCAATTATCATTTTATCAATTAGTTACGCCGGGTTACATTGCATTGATCAATGAAGTGCTCATTACGCGAGCACTTCAATCAATGCAATGTAACGCTTACTAAATGAGGCGATTCCTGCTTCTACCAAGTAGAAAAACAAGTGGGCTTTGAACATTTTCGCCGGATGGCAGAAAACGAGAAGTTAAAGTTCCAGTTTTAGACCCGGTGGCCTTTTCAAGGACGTGTTCTGATTTGTACAAAGTCTGTTCGTTGACTGCGGAAATAGAGGAAATGGATGCCACTTCTCTCAATTACTGGCTTAGTAAATGTGTTATCGAGGTCGCTAAACCGTCGTCCGGGGACCGATACCCTCCAAAGTCAGTGTACGGTATCAGATCTGCTATCAAATCTGCTCTGCGAGCAACGAGTAAAATGTCCGCCAGTATTACATGAAAAACATCTAATGAGTTATTTATTATACGACGAACAAACAATATTTTCTTTTCTTTTCAAGATTCACTAGAAAACGTACGTGATTTGACTAGCACACGATCGGGAAGCCATTCAACTGCGCGCGCAAAACCGGTTCGTAACCGGTTTCCTACAGTGTAATACGGCTTTCAACCGTGTGGAATACGGCTTTTGCCGTGTAATAGGGCTCCATATCTGCACTCAATTTAACCTTATATGGTAAAATGACGTCACAGTCGTATAATGGATGTGCATGTAGCATTTCATTTCATTTTATTTCATTTTACAAAGCTGAATTAGTTTCATAGCATTATTCAGCATGGGCGATGAAGTTGAATCAGATGTTGAATTGGTTGGTCCAGCATTACAGAAGGAAGCAAGTGGATGTAAACGTAGGCAAATTGGACAGGAAACACAATCAGAATTAAGATGGGTAAGTTTCAGCATAGCCCTCTCCCAGGACGTTATGATTATGCGTCGTTTAGACAGATGCTATTCTACAAGAGAGTGCTGGAAAAGTTACATCATCACCATGATGATGTAACTATAGATTATCTAAATAACTATCTAAATAACTATAGATTCGTTGAAAACAAAATTAGGTTGTTTGTTGCGGTATAGAAAAGGTTTCAATATTGCGCTACGTTTTGGAGCTTTTAACGCGTATTTTAAGACGAGCATTTTTGCAATCTAATTATAAGAATGGGGTGCCTTTTTCCTAATTTTACTATATAAAAGGGTAAGGGGTCCGATTTTTTGAAGTGAAATTTCCTGAAATTCTCCCGGGAAATACAGTCAATGTATGGCAGGCGTCTCGATGTTTTCCCTGGAGAAAGAACTCAAAATCTTGAGACTCGCGGCAAAAGCGGGAGTTCTGCATTTCTCTTCTCTGTAGTGTTTTTCTTTTTGGTCACAGTCAAGAGAAAGTTTTTTATTGTGAGCTGCCTTACCATGTCTTGACATTGTCACGAAAGTGCGTAGTGCGTAGATCATTTATTCATTTACCAAAGTGCGCTGTCAACATCGACTTTAAAAATTTATTTAAAGAGCTTTGTAAAACGTACATTTATCGACAATACAATACAAAAATTATTTATTCTGATCAAAATATCGTACATATTTTGTATACAATCAATGGGTCAAAACTGGCAAGTACAATCAAAGCGCTACATTATATTTGTAATATAATCTATTAATAAAGCTGCTCTTGTATCTTTTTGTATTTGTTTTTGGAAGAGTACTGGATGCGTGGCGAAGGTTGTAGTATGACTTTTTACGCTTAGGTAGTAAGGGTCGCATTGGGTGTGCGTGCAGGATTTTATTTTATTTTTTTTATCTCCAAAGTCTTCGTCCGAAAATTCGGGAAGCGGCGAAAATTCGCTGTAAATCGAGTAAAAGGTCTACCGAATTTTCGCCGAAAGTTCGTGCGAAAATTCGTCTAAACAATGTCCGAAATTCGGCGAAATTTCGTCTCGTTTCTTTTTGCCAGTAGTGTACCTCTTACGAAACGACTGCACGCATTTTGAAACCTTTTTCAATCAAACACTTGTCTTATATCAGCGGAGACTTCACTGTTTTTACATTGGGCAATTCCAGAAAATAAAGGTACCCCCCCCCCCCCCCCCCACGGGCGGCATTTGGAAATTCCGAAGGATGGGGGTGGGGGGGTGGGGGGGGGGGGTTAAGAGCTCGGATTTCTGATTGCAAGGGAGGGTTTTCGAAGCTGGATTTCTTGTAACAAGGGGGGTCTGAAGATGCCCAACTTCTGAAGGAGTTCGCGTGTTTTTCAGTCTGCTAAAATAGCGTTTTTCAGAAAGAAAATAACGTCATTTCACGCGCGGAAAAACAGTCTTCGCCGCCATTCGATAGATAGAGAATGCTTGCCAGTTCGTACAATTGTCCCTTCTAAGACAGAATCTCCATAATTTTCTACTGATTTCAACTGTTAGTTCAATCACGCAGCAGGTTCAACTTTGTACAATCACACATTGAAATTAATATAAAGGATGTTGGCGATACGGGATAAGTTGAGCTTCCATGGACGCGCAACTTTCACCAAAACCCGCCTCAACTTTCCCTAACATATCTAATCCCGGAACAAACGGTATAGTTAAATAAACGTTTCTCAAAAATGGTACATGTAATATGCATGTTGAATAATATGTTTTTCTTTTACTCCTTTTTAGGGTTTCTATATGGGTTTTTCCTAAGCCTCAAATATTCGAAGATCCGCAAAAAGTAACCACTAGGCTTTCCAAGCTTGGTCTAGCTCATTCTAATGTGTTTTCCTATTGGTTATAATTATTTGGAAAAATTGTTTTAGAAAGCGATTTGAAAATGTGTGTTGCAAGTAAATAGCTTCCACACTTCATTTGAAATGTCTAGTCCCCCATTTCACGATCGAATGGCGAAAGTCTCAAGTTTTTCCGTGATAATATCATCCGATTCTTTGCCTCTACAATTCAAATCTTACAAAATAGCCAGTTAGCTACTAGTTAAACACGCTAAAAATGTAGAGCTCATATTCAGTGGATGTTGTGAATGCCGGTGGTATTTTTTTCTTCAAAATCAAACTATCATGCTCTGTATTAATATTCTGAAACAAGATTATGCGCTTTTTGTGTTTTCTTTACTTTGCAAATTTAATAAATTCCCGCAACAACCCCCGCAACTTTTGCCTTTTTCTCCGCAACGTTTCCCTCCCGCAAATTTTTACTTTTTCTCGCAATAATAAACAAGGTGGTAATTATTTGGATTCCGGAGGGGAGGGGGGGTAAAAGTTGAAATTTCTGAAGGGGAGGGGGTTTAACCTGCCCGGAATTCTATATGCATGGGGGGGTAAACCATTTTGGAAATTCTGGATGCATGGGGGGGGGTCAAAAACTAGTGCCGCCCGTGGGGGGGTACCTTTATTTTCTGGAATTGCCCATTCATGGCTTGGCAATTTACTGTAGGATTTGCATGTCACACCTATGCATGCCAGACTTGACAGGAATTTAGGCAGAAAAAATCAGCGAACTTCAAATTTTCTCACAGATTTCCTCTCAGATTGATAGTCTGCCAAAAAATGTCACCTTGTGCCAACAAAAGTTTTAGCTACTGATTCAGCCAATCAGAAAAAATCCTGGCACAGACACATACAATGCTATAATATAGAATATGCATTTTAGATCCAGGTTCTAATTGTTTTTATTAAACAAACTGTGCATAAACTTGTTAACTTTAAAAGTTGGTTAGCATTTTTCTGCTGCATCAACCTAGAGTACTCTGGTAATATTAAAACTTTGTAAGCTACGATCATGCGCAATGCTTTGTAAGTGCACATTTCCCCTTCTTTGTGTTATTTCAGGAAATCAGGACAGTGATGCCCTACTTTTTTGCTTCTAGGTGACTTATATCATGCCGCCAAAGAAAATATTTCATAACCTGTGAGTACCCAGAGTGATGTTGCCATGACTACAGGCCATGTCCATCACCCAGTACTTTTTATGACAACAGACCCAGTGACATATGCTTTTAAGAAAAATTAATAGACCATCCTTATAATATATTAACATGCCCTGAGATGAACCAAATTATAATTAGATCTCAACCTAGAGACCTAAATAATAATTTCTAGAATCTCTTGATTAAAATGTGGACCTGACAACAGTTACAAAGTCAATTAAAACAAGAGAATGAAGTAAGCTAATAATAGAGAAGAAGAATACACTGTACTTACAATAATCTGCAGTAGGAGAAAAGGCATCATCAAGGGCTGATGACAAGATACATAGAGTTGTGTTATTTCCATGTGCATTGCTTCAATCCATAGACCAGTATATCAAAGTGATGTTACATCTAGACTCCTTGCAACTTCAAGCACTCTGCAGTTTTAGGAGAAAAGGCACCCTCAAGAGCCGACAACAAGATACACAGAGTTGTGTTATTTCCATGTGCATTACTTCAATACAATAGACCAGTATATCAAAGGGATGTTACACATGTAGACTCCTTCCAACTTCCAGCACCAGCTTGACAAGCACCAGACCATCCCAGACTTTTTGTGGATCTCACTGGATTTTAGCTATGAGCAGACCAATCTGAAACAGAACGATAGACTCCTTCTTCGGCAAACGTCCGTAAATCGAGGGAGCTTTTTTTCCTTGCGGCGCGCTTCGATTTGTTTACAGTGTCAAGTTACTCAGGAGAGGGAGAGACGCGCCACGGGGGGAAAACGCCGAAAGAAGGTACTGCGGACACTCCTTTCAGAAACCTGGTTTTGTCAAAGGAATTTCACTTGAACAATCTGATTGGCTAGAGTGTAAAGATCTATCAGCACTGCGCCAATAACCGCTTAAGTGCTGATGTACATAGACCGTGATGGGTTATCGCTGCTCCATGAAGAAAGCAACATTTTGCAGTTACATAGACTGGTTGTAACCCCTTCTTTGGCGAATGTCCGTATATCGAGGGAGAAGTTTTTTCCCCGCGGCGGGGCTTCGACTTTTGTTTACAGTGTTTACATTTTTATACCAAACCTACACGATCTGGTTCTCATCACAAAATTGATTGGCATAATTGACATTTAGCTGTCGTCGATTTTTTCAGGGATTATTCACAGTCCAGGGTGAGAATGATGTATTTGACAGAAAAAAAGCCAGGTTTCTGAAAGGAGTGTCTGCAGTCCCTTCTTTCAGCGTTTTCCCCGTGGTGCATCTCTCCCTCTACTGGGTAACTCAACACTGTAAACAAATTGAAGCGCGTAACAGGTAAAAACCATTCTCTCGATTTACGGACGTTTGCCGAAGAAGGGGCTGCAAGCAATCTAACAGAACGAAAGCATACGCACTACTTGATTGAAACCCCTACTGTAGGTGGTATTCTAGAAACAAAAAGACCTCAAAACATAATTACCTCTTGGACAGAGCAGGGAATTTAACATTCACTATGTTTTAAATGTTGTTGGGCAATTCCAGAAAATATATGTACCCCAACCACGGGCGGCATTAGTTTTTGACTCCCCCTATGCATCCGGAATTTCCAAAATGGCTTATCCTCCCCCCCCCCCCTCCCCCATGCATATAGAATTCCTGAGAGTTTCACCTAGCTTCCAGCTTAAAAAAAAAACCATGCAGGCATAATTCCAAGCTTGAAACCCCCCCCCCCCCCCCCCCCCCCCCCCCCCTCCCATTCAGAACTTCCAAATGCCGCCCAGCCCCGGGGGTACATACATTTTCTGGAATTGCTCATTATTTTCCCAGTCACTAGGGACATGGTTGTCGTTAAAGCTCCCAGTCCTTGGAGACACTATTGTCCACCTTTTGATAGATTGTTGTTCAAAAGTGCTATAGTATATCATGCTACCCTGACCCTTCCACGTGACCAAAGGGGTGGGGGTTGCAATTATTGACTAGTCCATTACTAAAATGACATCACATCAAAGGACAATGTTTTTGCACCACAGCAATTTTGCCCACATTTGGTTGTCTAAATATTTGAAAATAAATATCTCCTGTAGTTCTAGATCCTTACAGCATATCGTACGATTCTAAGGTTTTTCACCAGGGGGTTCCACGAGGGTCTCCTGTCGGTTTTAATGAACCTTTTTAGCTAAAACCTTCTGTACTTGTTAGAACTCATTTTCCCTTGGCCCTCTGTCGGAGCCATGTCATACATATGTAAGGAACATATCTCGTCTCGAGCCGGCAAGTTCAAACATGGAGATTGCTTCGTATAAATCAGTTCCTTGAACTGATCAAGAAACTCATTGTCTCAAGTAGATCGCATTAACTCTAAATCAATAGTACTTCCCGAGTCAGATTTAGCATTAAATCTAGTTCTATTTGAACGAAGTAATCACGTACCTAATCGTTGTTTTCGTGGTACATTTCTGTGGAGAGAACGTCCGCCATGTTGACGATTTTGCAAATTCGCGCGCACTGTGCTCGCGGGGCATCTTGGGAAAAATGGTGCACGCGACGACCGCTGTGTATTATGGGTCGACAAATGAAACAAATAAACAGGCAGTACCTTCCTTCCAGAATAACAGGGATATTCACAGGGACTTTCGAGCCCTCGATGCACTGACTATACCACAGGGGACCCAAGCTTATATTTTTTTATTCGAAATTAGTCTTGGGTCGCGGTCCCCTGTGACTCTACAACAGGAATACCAAAACTCACAACAACAAACAGAATGCCAGAATCGGCCCATGTTCCCTTGTGGGTTTATCGGCAATATTTTGTTTTCGGGTTTTGGGGATTCACGGCGTAGCGCACAAAAGCGGGTTCCCCCATATCACGTGGTCATGTTTTTACACCCCTTGTCACCAAGGCAATGATGTCCCAGTTTGTCCCAGAAAATTTGACCTATCAACGATAAGGCGACTTTGCGGGAGCAAAGGTCATCCCCCCACCCCAGGGGAATTTTTTAGTGCCCGCGCTGGCTTGATGGCCACAAATTTTAAAGCTCTTTGCGCTCTCTGCTTGTCGCTCTTTGCGTTCTGTTCTTGTCGCATCTGAGATCATTTTGTCGCATTGCTCGTTTTTCAAAGTACCCAATTTCGTCGGCTTTAAAGTACACTAAGAACCCTATGCAGAGTCCTAAGATAGATAATCTTCTTTGCAAGTCTACTAGAAAGAAAGGAATCCTCTGTTTAATATCTTTATCTTTATTGAGCTTATAAAAGGTTCTGGTGATAATATATACAATGCCTCTGGTTAGTGTTTTGTCCTGGGTTTATGGACCGTAATTCCTAAAGACAACCTCGAAACGTCAACTCACCAAACCCGCACTAATAACCCTAGTTGGAGTTTAATTTCGTGTTCTGTGCGCATGCAATTTTAGTCCGAATCTTTTGTTTAACTTCTCTTTGTTCTTGTTAAACAAAAGAAATCAAGAAATTCGGACTAAAATCACATGCGCACTAAACACGAAATTCAAACTCCAACTAGGCTTATTGTTCTACCTCCCTAGTTACTAATGCTACGTCGGACAAGCTGAAATGTTTCTTTGACATTAGATGGAAATGACACCGATTGCGGAGAGGTCTTATCAGGGCGTAGCCAGGAATTTTGGTGGGGGGGGGGGGGGGGGGGGGGGGGGGTGGGGATAGTGAAAACATGGAACACAAATTTCCAAATTTCCTCCAGCAAAGACAGTGAATGTATGGGAAAATCTCCGAGAAAGGGGGGGGGGGGGGGGGCACGGCTTTGGCTACGGCCTTGGCTAAGTTGCCTCATAATATATGTCTTGAATCAGAAAGAACTGAAAAAGCTGAATCCATCAAAAATCTTCGAGTTTGGTTTGTTAATCGGATATTTAGAATTCCTGTGGGGAAAATTCCTCATTTTTGCTTGATTCGAAAACGAGTTCGGTCTTGATTGGTCTATTATCTTATTGCTTCGTTAGTAAAGCTATTTAGTACCCATAATCCCTAGGGTTCTGGGTGCGCACTTGATGTGTTTAAATGGCTTATTTTGGGGTTTGCAAGTATTTCTGTTCAATAAAAATGAGTTTTAAAAGTTACTGGGAAAACTTTATCTGTTCCTTTTTCCCAGGAGGCACCTTCAGTGACATTTTTCCCAGCAGAACAACAGCTCAACTTTTTCCTAGCCAGCAACGTTGTTGCCAGCCAGGATATTAAAATCTGGATTGTAGATCGTCATTTGATAAAAATAACCACGGAAAAAAGGAAGGAAGATAGCATTGTTTCCCAGCAACGAGGAAATAGCAGAAAATTATCGCCACACACAATTGTTTCTTCAAAAAAACTTGAAAAAATGTTTCCCAGCAGATGATTTGTCAGAAAAATTTTTCCCAGGAGATCTCTTTGTCAACATTTCCCAGCCAGCAAGAGAAAGGGCAGCGGAACAGATATTTTGCGGAACAGATCCGTTTTGTGTACCTGATGTGTGCTCTACCGACAACGTTTCTTGAAACAGCTGTACACTACGTGGTTTGCAGATAGGGGGCTCATTTAACTATTTTGATCAATTTGTATCTATCTCTATTGTGATCTAAAAGTCGATCTTCCTGACGTTCAATTGATGCATCTGAATCTTTTCAGGACTCAACCAGAAGGGCTTCTGTTCGGCTTTCTCGTCAAAGTCTTGGATCTGAAAACAAACAATCGTCAAAATGGACGATTCCAGCTATAAGCGCGCGCGCTTTTATTTATTCAGAAATACCCAAGCCATGTCCCACAGCTACCAGAATGCCGTGCGCACTTTTTTTAACAGTTTGTTCGACAAATGTCCCTCATATACCGACATGCAGCGCGCGCGTGCATTATAGCTGGAATCGTCCATTGCAGAAAAAAAACGTGCCTGATTCATTAGCATTTAAAAAGACCCCCTCCGATGGATGCATTTTGCACTAAGAAACACCACCCTGCCCTGCGCCGATAGGTAGGTAGTAGCAGGGCGGATCCAGGGGGTGATTAGGGTGGCTAGCCACCCACCCCCCACCCCCCCCCCCCCCCTTTTCTAATATTTCTGGTTTAACCTTTATATTAGTCATCCCCTTGGTTTCAAATCTGTAGTATGTCCTGTACTATGTCTTTAATGCTTGCAGAAGGGGAACTGAGAAAATATCCCTTTATAAAAATAGATGTATTTTCAGAAAGTTTTCGAAAGTTTTCTCAAACAGCGACGTAACACTCGCCAGATTCATTTACAATGACTGTAAAAATATGCTGAAGAGCTCTTCAACGAACGTAGCAGGCGAAATAATTAAGAACGTATTGAAATATGAGCTTCAGCAATACCTGATAGGCGTTAAAAATATCGAGCATAGACGGCATTAACGCGCATCAGAGCAACCATAGTTTACAGATTGAAAAAGGGAGACATGTTGACCCTTATGAAAGTCAAGTACTGAAGATGAATTTCACTTATTGTAAAATGTAAGGCATATGAAGCCACAGAATATGTTTTATAGGTCATTATCCCTTCTAGTGGTAGAGTCCTTGCAGCTGCAAAATGCGTCTGGTGGTGCCTCGTGGCTATTATTCACCCACCCTCCCTCCCTTTGCCATCTTCTGCTCCGCCAGGCCTCCTCTCCCATAACTTATATAGTACAATGGGGGACCCAGATCCCAGATTCCCTGCACATGGTGGAGGTTTTTGTTTTTAATTACCTGTTCCTCAGGGAACACCTTTGCTTGACTCCCAGTTAGCATCCCAAGCCGTGAACCATGTATGAGGGGGCTTCCACGCACTCCAGAACTTACCCCTTTACGAGGTCTTTTCAACCTGATCTTGACTAGTATAACCACAATGACAGCTAATACCACTAGGGAACCTAGTGATAATACCGTTATACCAATAGGGGAGGACAGAAAACTGCTTTGTGTCGTTTCTATGGGGATGTCAGCTGATGACGTGGCGAGTCTTCTGGTTGTCACATCGGTAGGTGATCCTGTGAGAGAAGTACCGAGAGTAAGAATCCCCTATATTATGGCCCGTTAACACGGCGCGATTTTTGCGGCGATCGTCGACGTCAAATTGCGCGTTTGAACGGCCAAGAATTTGGCTCTGCGATATTTGTCAGTTTTTGCTGATCTGAAGAACTTCGCTCTCGCATCGTAGTGGAGTTTAAACACGTTCAAAACGAATGCGACATCGCATCGACATCGCAAGTGAAATCGCCATATGATCGCCAGCCGTTCGCACCGCCGTTATGTGGCATCGCTGTGAGATCGCCACAAAAATGGCACCTCAAATCGCAGCTGAAATGGCGCCGTGTGAACGGGGCGTTGCGCCCAATATCAAGAAAGTGTTGTTTTTTACGAACCCACGCGGGATTCCTATGGTTTTTAAATCTCGTCTCAGACCCTACGGCCGAGAAAAACAAAATGGCGACCTAGGGCACGACGTTTCTAGAGTATCTGCAAGGTCTGGTGAATTCGTCCGCTTTTTTCGGAAAAATATATAATAAGGTTATAAGGAAAAATATTTACAGGAGAAATTCCTAATAGTGAAGTCTTGCAAAGTCGACGGGTCGACAGTTTTGACAAAATTTTGATATGCATAGCGCCAGAAAATTGTCTTTTTTTTAAAACACATTTTCTCATAAAATTAAACAGAGACTTGTAATTAACCAACCTGTAGAGCATTGCTATACGCGATAAAAGCACCTCAAAGTTATACAAGTGAAATGCAATAAGAGCTCGTAGTTCTATTCCAGCCTTCGCCTAGCAAGAATATTGCCAAGGCAACTAAGAAAACAACGAAAATATGTTACTAAAAATAGACACTGATACAACACTAATACAAGATGCTTACTCTTAACACAGACTGTTTCGTGCATTAAATGCTTTAATCTGTCTCCTCTAGCCTACTCCATCTCTAACCTGTAGAAGAAGACGGTGTTGCCATGGCAACTCCATTTATCCTTAGTTTCAGCACGCTACTGCACGGGGGCACGCCCTGATCACGTGCCACAACGGTCACGTGATAGTCAGAGGCTATTAACTGGCCAATCACCTTCAGGCTACCTGTCACGGGATCTATCGCGAACACGTCATTGGATAAAATACGATACGTGACGTCACCATTGTATCCAGAATCCTTATCGGTGGTGGAGATCTTCATAATTTCAGTCCCAGTCCTCGTGCTGACAGAAATATTAAACGACGTTTGTATCGAGGGATCAAACGCAGGGCAGTGATCGTTTACGTCAAGCAAACTGATGTACACAACTGTAGAGGCAAATTTTGGAGGACTTCCATTGTCTGATGCCATGACCTTTAATGTGTAAAGTCTCTTAGTAGGAACAGCTTCGTAGTCAAGCTCCGAGGAGGTCGTGATTTTACCCGAGACTCCATCGATGGTGAACGCCCTGTCCGCGTCATTACTAGCTAAGTAGTACATGACGTTACCGTTTCTCCCAGAATCAGTGTCATTAGCTTCTACTCGGATGACAAATGAGCCCAGCTTGGAGTTTTCAAACACCGACGCGTTGTAATACTCAGACAGGAACTTTGGTGCGTTGAGATTCGGCAGGGCTTTCTTATCACAAAATATCCCGTCCCATCCCGGGTACATTCGCATTTGTTTGGCGACATGCAGAAGCCTTGGTTTGAGCAGTCCTTGACCGCGCTGCAGTCTGGGATACTACACGCGGCTCCGTACCACAGGGGTTGACACCTGCACACGTCATACGCAATACACTCACCATGACCTTATAAGGACAAAAGTGAAAACACAGGTGAGTCCGGATGTCATGAAGCTGTCTAGAAGATCCTACACTATTGGCTAAACAAAACAATAGGTCAAAAATAGGTAATTGTTTGCTCGTTCTATGGTTTCATTGCTTTGCATTGTCTATTGTTGTCCAATTCTTGGTTTGCATGTGACGTCACTGGCGGCCATGTTGGTGGTGCAGAACAAAATAAAGTTCATTTGCCCCTTTTATTCAGGGCACCAACATGGCCGCCGTGCTTTTGTTATTTTATTCCCAAAGGAATGATTGCAAATCAAGAATTGGATAAAGATCTTCTGGCCACTGCAGCTCACCCTGTGAGTCAGAGGGGCTACAGAGGGGTTGTATTGTGTGCTTCTTTTTCGCCACAGTGCTTTTCCGACGGGGCATTTTAAATTTGCTGTTATGCATACCCCAAGCACCATCGACTGCCTCGTGCCCAGGCGCGCTCTAACGGTTTTCGAGGCGAGAGCGACTGGGAGCAAGGAAATGCGCAAGGCATCATGGGAAGGGCGAGCGTTCCCGTGGTCCTTTGCGACAGCGTCCGAGCCTTCCCATGATGCACTGCGCGCCTCGAGATTTTACCATTCGCGGATCGCCGCGGGTTTTTGCTCTTCTTGACACACCTGAGACGCCAGGATACGAGGCAGAACTTCAGGTTGAAATCAGCAATTGATGGACACGTTTGAGCTCAATTCGTCCAATTTTATCAGCAAATTTGCCAGACCATACTCACCTGAGCAGTAGTTGATGGCCTCACAAGAAACGTTAGAGCAGTCCGGTGCAGTATAGCCAATGTCGCATTTACAAAATTCGGACTCCTGGCACTCCCCTGACGGGAACAGTTGTTGACCTCGACACACGAGGCTGGGAACATTCTGGACCGCTAAACCCATTGTAACACCTTGGAACGAGGAAAAAGGAGAAATCGTATCGTTAAATTAACAGCCCTCAATCAAACCCCCAACCTGGAGGACTACTTCGTACGACTTTGCAAAAAAAAAAAAAATTGAAGAATGTTTATTTCACTTACTAATCCATAGCGTGACTGGGCCGCCCTAAGCGCTTTGGTGAGTTGTTCACGTGATGTGATAAACTCGCTGAAAGGACTAAACATGTTTCGATTCCGCGTCGTATCATTGCAGTTTGCTTACTTTTACACTCATATGAAAACTGTTCTATTTTGCTATCAAAATATACAAGTCAGGAAAGAAGCAGCGGCGTGTGAGTGTCCAGCGTGTGCGGCCCTTAAATGACCTCAGAAGAATTCAAATCCCTTACCTACAAGAAGCGTTCTTGCCGAGTTCTTTAAAACACTCGCCATGGCTACTGCAGTTCGACAGCGCCGAGCAATCAGCGGTTTCACTACAGTCCTTCCCCTGATATCCCGGATGACATTGACACGTGTCACTGGCCACACAGTCACCACGTGACGAGCACTGATTGACACCTGCGCAGTTTGGTACTGCGCAGCTCGGGCCAGTCCACCCGGCATCACATTCACACTTGTAAACATTTACACAGCTGCCATGTCCTGAGAAGTAAGAAGCCAAGTTACGAATAATATTTAACAGTCGAAACGCTGCAGTCGAAATCTAAGAGCAACCACTCTAGTAAGCGACAAACTCTGGTTTTAATCCCTCTTTTAATCATCGCCCAAACTTTGTAGTCAAAGGTCTGGTCAATTCACCGATCCCGCATTCATTGTTATACCCCTAGTTACTGTTGCTACGTCGGACAAGCCAAATTTTATCTTTGGCATAGAGCGCGGAAAAGACACCGATTGCAGGGAGGTGTTAGAAGTTGTTGCATGCAATTTGGATTTTATATTTTTATCTTGAAAAGCTGAATAATTGTTGAAAAATCTTCGATATTCAAGTGTGTTGCTCGGACATTTTGAATTCGGTAGCGAAAACGTCCTATTGTTTGCTATGTGTAAGCGCCGCAAATAAACTTTATTTAGACACTAGAATAGACAATAGACATAGAATACAAAAGAACAATAGTCTTAACGCATCGCTAGTATCGCATCACATTGCTCGCTAGTGGTCATAATATATTCAGTTCAACGCCAGAGATTCAACCGACCACACACACAACGTAAGTTTATTTATTTCTTTTATTTACCGTTTTCCTTAGATTTATTAGATTTGTTTTCTTTCTTTGTTATAGTTTTTATCGCTCCAACGTTTCCTTCACCGCTTTAACGAATCCAAGACCGTTCTAACGTTGGAAAACGAGCGCGTTTATACTTGTAAAAGTTGTGTAGTCTTCAAACGCTAATCTATGGAATACCGGAAACCGTCTCTTAACCGTCTTGGCTAAACAGATTTTGTTATCAACATGGAAGAAGATTGTCTTCAAAAGTGACTTGGATCTTCTGCATTCGTGATGGCCGAGAATACCGAAGAGACAACGCATTGTGATACGGATGAAATAACGGAACTGAAATATAAACAAACTGCCGCCTTATCTGCAGTGACTAAGCAGAGGAATAAGATTACGAAGCTTATGGCCGACGAGTCTAATTTAGTAGAAGTTAAACAAGAGCTGCAGGATCTTAGTTTGAAGTTTGATAGATATTTGGATGCATTTACTGTTCATCTTGAGCGACTAACGTCGGAGGCTATTCAAGATATTGAACGATCTCGCTTTGATCAAAGGGAGAAATCAGTATTGGAGTTTCGTCAACAAGTGTTTAATTGGATAGCAGCTATCGAGGAGCGTCTTGTGGGCAGTGGTGACAGTATTTCTCAAGCAGAATCAAGGCATAAAACATCTAAATCAACATATAAAGCATCAAGTTCTTCATATCTTCCCGGAACAAGCAAATCTTCGAACAAGTCGTCCAGGACATCGAAAACAACGAACAGTAAATCTGTTTCTACTTCAAGCACCGAAATTAGAGCTCGAGTAGCGGAGTTATTGGCTGAGAGACAAATGCTCAGAAGAAAGCAAGAACTGAAAGCAGCTCAAGAAGAATTAAAGCTGGATACTATGATCGCTAAAGCTAAAGCTCGCGAGAAAGCTTATTCAAGATTGTCTGTTACCATGGAAACACAGTCGCCACAGGCATCCCATCGAGCGGATATGCCGTCGTCTTATTATTGGAAAACGGACCGGAAGAAATCGGGAAAAGTCAAATTGGAACACAGAGATCCATTCTCAAGTGCAGCACATGAAATGAAACAAGAATTTATACCGAAAGCTGAATTTTCTGATTTTGACGATGCTGAGCCCGCAGTGCGTTCTCGTCTACAAGGGAACCAGTCACAGTTAGATATCAACCAACAATACGAAGACATGATAACGACGCATAAACAACTGACGGCTGCTCTGACACTACCTCAGCCCAAAGTGTCCAAGTTTAATGGAAATCCCATTGATTATAATTCTTTTATCACGGCTTTCAGTGTGCGTGTGGAATCCAAAACAATGGACAGTGCTGATCGCTTATATTATTTGGATCAACACCTTGAAGGGGAACCCAAGGAGTTAATAGAAGGATGTCTATATCTGGATCCGGTTGAAGGCTACTCGGAGGCAAAAAGAATGCTACAACATGAATATGGTGATCCATATAAAATATCGATGGCATACATCAATAAGGCTCTCACGTGGACCGCCATTCGCAGTGATGATTCATCTGCTCTCAAGAAACTCTCACTTTTCCTCGCGAAGTGCAAGAACGCGATGAAGAACATAAAGCACATGGAAGTTCTCAATCATCCGCCAAATATGCAGTCAATCGTCCTCAAGTTACCTACATTCCTGCAAAACAAATGGCGCGATCGTGTAACAAAGGCGGAAAAGGAAACCAACAAGATTGCTTCCTTCGAGGACCTGGTCAACTTTGTAGCAACAGCAGCGGAATCAGCAACCCATCCTGTTTACGGCAAAGATGCTTTGAAGTCAGAATTGAAGCAAGCTAGCGCCAAGGAAGTGCATAAGACAGAAAAGCGCTACAAGACCACAGGAGTATTCACTACAGGAGTGGAGCCTGGACCCAATGTTAGTAGTGAAGTACTAGTAACTTCTGAAGATACCGCGTGTGTTTTTTGCAAGAAACAACACCATCTGGATACATGTGAAGAGTTTCGTAAGTTGTCTATGGATGACAGGAAAGACTTTCTAAAGAAGAGGGCGTTATGCTTTGGTTGCTATGGTAACAACCATATGTCTCGTGGCTGTACCAAGAAAAGGATATGCGAGATATGTTCTAAGCGACATCCCACTACTATGCATATACATGGCTTTCAAATGAAGAAGGATGTTAACCAGCAAGTCGACAAAGCTCAGTCACCTGGTGTTAACAGCGCATGCGTCAACGTACCTGATATTTCTGCAAGTACCACATACTTTGAAAATCCTACAGTTCTTCACACTATTCTTCCAGTAAGAATTAAAGTCAAGGGAAATCCTACTACAATACTGACTTATGCTTTCTACGATAACGGCAGCGGAGGATGTTTCATTACAGAAGAGCTAGCAAATCGCTTGAATGTCAAGGGAACGAGTACAACCTTGCAACTTGGCACGATGCATGGGAAACGACATGTGTCAACATCGTTCATTGAAGACTTATCTGTTACAGATCCCAACGATGCAAACAAGATCGAGCTACCTCGTACCTACACAACGGACAGCATACCTGTTGACCACGCGCAAATACCAACTCGTGAATTTGTTAGCGGATGGGAATACCTCACGAAGATTCAGCAAGATATCCCATCGTTCCAATCCGATCTAGAAATAGGTTTGCTTATAGGAAGCAATTGTCCTTTGGCTTTCGAGCCGCTCGAAGTAATTCCAAGTTCTGAAGAAGGACCATTTGCTGTTCGGCTAAGACATGGATGGACAATTAGCACGCCCCTTCTTGTACATGTAAATCCAAATTCAAGCAAGATTAATGTAAACAGAATAGGTCTCAAGGAGTATGTAAGTGTCAAAGAAATGTTGACGGCCGAGAGTATTCTGAACATGATGGAGATTGACTTCAACGATTACGGCAACTCAAGATCAGACGAGAAAGGTTTATCTCAAGAAGATAGGCACTTCCTCCAAATAGTTGAGGATGGAATCAAGTACGACAATGGACACTACATTCTTCCATTACCGTTTCGACATGTTGATGTTGTGATGCCGGACAACAGAGAGCAAGCTATCAAACGTGCGTCTTGGCTGAAAAAGAATTTGTTGCAAGATGATGTCTATCGCTCTGATTACACGAAGTTCGTCGAGGATCTACTCATGAAAGGATACGCAGAGAAAGTTCCTGATGAAGATCTCAAGGCAACTAAACAAGGAAAGACGTTTTATCTCCCGCATCATGGTGTCTATCACCCAGCAAAGAAGAAATTAAGGGTGGTGTTCAATTGCAGCGCAAGGCATGGCGGGACATCGTTGAACGATCGACTTCTTCAAGGCCCAGACTTGACAAATACTCTTCTTGGCGTTATACTACGATTTAGACGTCAACCAGTTGCAGTAATGGCCGATATTGAGGCGATGTTTCACCAAGTTAAAGTTTCTCCACAACACCGTGACTTTTTAAGATTCCTTTGGTGGCCCAACGGAGACCTCAACGCGAAACTCGAAGAGTACAGAATGTGCGTTCATTTATTTGGCGCTACGTCATCTCCAAGTTGCGCGAACTTTGCCTTACGAAGAAGCGCAATAGACGCAGAACCCGACTATGGTAGTGAAGTCACGAACACGGTAATGAAGAATTTTTATGTAGACGATTGCCTAGTCTCCGTAGAAACCGAAGAACTTGCCATTAAGTTAATCGAGGCAATCCGCAACGTCTGTGCTCAAGGAGGATTCCATCTAACCAAATTCGTTTCTAACCGACGAAAAGTGATCCAGAGTATCCCGGAAGAGGAGTGTGCACGCAAGATTGTCGAGCTCGATCTAAAACGAGATGAACTCCCAATAGAACGTGCTCTTGGTATTCAATGGTGCGTGGAGTCGGATGTTTTTGGTTATCGTATCCAGCTCAGTAACAAGCCTGTAACGCGAAGAGGAATCTTATCAACAGTGTCCTCTGTATACGACCCACTTGGTATATTAGCACCAGTAATTTTGCCAGCAAAGAAACTCCTTCAAGATTTGTGCAAACAGCAGAATCTTGGGTGGGACGATGAGTTATCTCAAGAACAACAAATGCAGTGGCTGAAATGGCGCGAAAATCTCCCACGTCTAGAACAAGTGACGATTCAACGTTGCTACAAGCCACACAACTTTGGCGAAATCGTATCCAAACAAGTCCACATTTTTTCAGATGCAAGCATGATCGGTTACGGCGCCGTTGCTTACCTTCGTCTAGTCAACAGCAAGGATAAACCCACTGTTCCTTCTTGATGGGCAAAGCTAGGCTCGCTCCAACGAAAGCAACGACAATTCCAAGATTAGAAATGACAGCTGCGACCTTAGCAACTCGTATAGGTCAAGTGCTCAAAAGAGAGCTCGAGGAAGAATATTCTGATGTTCATTACCATACAGACTCTACCACAGTACTGCGTTACATTTCAAACGAGAGCAAGAGGTTCAAAGTATTTATCGCCAATAGAGTACAGCAAGTTAGAGATGCATCAGACCCAAAACAATGGCGGTACGTACCATCTGAAGAAAATCCCGCCGACGACGCATCACGAGGAACACACGCAAGTAAGCTTATCGAAGAAAACCAGAGGTGGATAACCGGTCCTGATTTCTTGAAGAAAGCAGAAGTTGACTGGCCCAAACAGCTCTTCCAACTTTCTGAACTACCCAACGATGATTCAGAGATCAAACAAACAGTCAATACCAACGCAACACATCTAGAAGACTCTCTAGCTACAGTGGAGAAGCTTATAACTCATTACTCAAGTTGGTACAAGCTAAAGAAAGCAATTGCTGTATACTTACGCGTCAAGCTGTTTCTCAAGAGAAAATCGTCGACGTCATCACAGATTAACGAAGAGATGCGCGCACCGATCAGCGTACAAGAGCTTAACGAAGCGGAGCTCGCAGTTATAAGTTTTGAGCAACGTAAGCACTTTGAGAGAGAAATAACATATCTTGTTCGTCAGAGCGAAGAAACCAAAGAAAAAGAAGATAACAGTAGACCGGGCCGGGCGGCGAGTAAATATGGAGTTCTGAGATCAAGTTCTATCGCTCGCCTTGATCCATTCATCGAAAACGGCATACTGCGCGTTGGTGGACGTCTTCGTCGCGCCGATCTTCCCGAAGGAACTAAATACCCAATCATTCTCCCCAAGAGAAGCTACCTGGCTAGACTTATAATCCGTGAAACCCACATACAGTTAGGTCATGCTGGTCGAGAACATGTTTTGTCAAGAGTACGTAACAAGTATTGGATCATTGAAGGCAATTCCGCAACTCGGCACGTGATATTCAAGTGCGTGACCTGTCGCCGCATCAGA
This sequence comes from Scolanthus callimorphus, assembly GCA_033964015.1. Lineage (NCBI taxonomy): Eukaryota > Metazoa > Cnidaria > Anthozoa > Actiniaria > Edwardsiidae > Scolanthus > Scolanthus callimorphus. The sequence goes on from CM066913.1 coordinate 33,045,325, forward strand.
GCTCCAGTAAACGAACAAAAGATGGCAGACCTGCCAATAGCGAGGGTTACTCCTGCTCCACCATTCACGTATGTCGGAATTGATTACTTTGGCCCATTCGTCGTCAAAGAAGGACGCAAACTCCTGAGACGGTATGGAGCTATATTCACCTGTTTAGCAAGCAGAGCTGTGCACATCGAGCTCGCGTCTTCTTTGGAAACCGATGCGTTCATACAGGCACTGAGACGGTTCATCGCCCGTCGTGGACCCGTGCGCGAGATCCGAAGTGATAACGGTACAAACTTCACCGGTGCAGAAAGGGAACTACGCGAAGCAATAGAGGATCTGGATAACGAGAAGTTAAGAAGTACTCTCCTCAATCAAGGTATCGACTGGATATTCAACCCTCCAACAGCAAGTCATATGGGTGGTAGCTGGGAAAGACAGATCCGCAGTGTACGCAAGATCCTAGCTGGTTTATTACTTGAACACGGAGAACGCATCAACCAAGAATCACTTCACACGCTGTTATGCGAAGTTGAAGCTATTGTAAACTCCAGACCCCTCACGGTTACCTCAAGCGACCACAGGGATCTCGAACCCTTAACGCCAAGCCACATTCTGACACTCAAGCCCAACGTTACCCCTAGCTATCCACCGGGTAAGTTTGAAAGTGCTGATCTGTACGCAAGGCGCCAGTGGCGAAGAGTTCAACATCTAGCCAATTTGTTTTGGTCAAGATGGAAGCGCGAGTATCTCCTAAGGCTTCAAGAACGTCAAAAATGGACCCAAGTCAAGAGAAACCTCACCGTTGGAGACGTCGTGTTGATAAAGGACGAGAATACGCCAAGGACAGAATGGCTTATGGGGATCGTCCGCGAGACCGAAGCCGACTCTGAAGGACTGGTGAGAGCAGCCAAAGTAAAGACCAAGGAGAACGAGCTCAGGAGACCTGCAAGTAAACTGGTGCTACTGGTAGAAGCGAAGTAAAGATACAGTATCTCCGCAAGCGTAGATAGGGCCGGGGATGTAAGCGCCGCAAATAAACTTTGTTTAGACACTAGAATAGACAATAGACATAGAATACAAAAGAACAATAGTCTTAACGCATCGCTAGTATCGCATCACATTGCTCGCTAGTGGTCATAATATATTCAGTTCAACGCCAGAGATTCAACCGACCACACACACAACGTAAGTTTATTTATTTCTTTTATTTACCGTTTTCCTTAGATTTATTAGATTTGTTTTCTTTCTTTGTTATAGTTTTTATCGCTCCAACGTTTCCTTCACCGCTTTAACGAATCCAAGACCGTTCTAACGTTGGAAAACGAGCGCGTTTATACTATGAGTGGGCGGAGCTATCGTCAAAATAGGGATCGGTCTATTGGAGGTTTCCAACTGGGTGTTCTCTTTGTTTTCAAGCTCTCATAAGCGACCAGTGAGATAACCACAAACATGGAAGTACTTTACATCAGTGGTTTTGAACGTAATTTTCAGTCACTTATTCCTTTTTACAGACCAATAAAGAAATAATTAATCACGGGCGGTACTCTACTGCTTTTTGGGTAGGAATGTGCCGCCGAGGTCTCAAAAACCTGACCCTATCAGAGACTAAAATCCCCGTTTTTATACGCTACCATAGACCCACTACAGTATACCATACGGGAGATTTAAAGTTAGTGAACAGGGTGGTCCAGTTGGTCGCGATCAAAGCGGAAGCGGATTTAATACTTATTAGAAAATAACACCTATGTTGTATTGTGAATGTGCGCATTCTGATTAGTTAAAAAGCGTGTTTGTATGAGACCTGAGAGACACGATTGTCACGCAACGCTGTCGCGCGTGTGCATGTTATTTTCTAAAAGCAATAAAAATACTTTCCGCGTGCTCTCTGGTTTCTTACAAACACTCGGGGAATGTTGGTCGAACTGATAAAACTCGCCTTCGGCTCGTTTCTTTCAAGTTTTGATCAGTTCTCCCAACATCCCCTCGTGTTTGTAAGAAAGCAGAGAGCACGCGGAAAGTACTTGTATTGCGTAATTAAGACTAATTTATTTAGTCTTTATCACTAAATGCGGCACGTTTTGATGGAAATTTGTTTGTAGGGTAGCCATACTGAAATACGTACCCTATCAGAGACCAAAAGCGAAAAAACGATACCCTACCTTATACCTGAAGAGCCCAAAAACCATACCCTATAGGGCGGCATATACCCGTACCCGTATACCATATATGAGGGAGTACCCCTTAACTTTCTTTACTTTCTGTTTTCGAAAACGTTCGGCGTAGCGTAGACCGCATGAAAGCCAAATTCATACAATTCTCGTATCCAGTGCTCTCCGGTTCGTCATCTCGCGGGGAAGACTCTTGTGACAGCCACTGACACATGCATATAAGAAAAAGGCGCTTTTCATGCCTCCAAATTACTCGTAGAGCGTAGAAAGCGAAGGCATTCGTGAAAAGACGACCTATACACGTTTTTGAAAGGCGCGATAAAACTGGTCTTATGTATGCATGCGCGCCATTTTTGGCAATCAGCGAAGGCCCTCAAATGGCTGACCTGCGATGCGGGGAGCCAGGGACTTCTGGGTTGACGTGATTAATTCGCACGTCTTGGTTTGCCTGAGATTGTGCTCTGTATGACGCACTCACCAGAACAGCGGTCTAAGTCCGCGCATGAGTAGTTGGTACAATGCGATCCTGTCCAATCCTTGTCACATTTACACACGTCATAGTCCACGCAGATGCCACGCCCTGAGCACGTGGACACGTTACCGCACGTGGGTATAATACTACAGTCCGCGCCTAAGATGAAAAAAGTCATCATCATTCACGGCGGCTTTGACCAATGTTACTTCGGGCGTACATTCTTATATCAGGTCGGGAATAAAACGAGCTTTTAGAAACAAAGGTTAAAATGGTGTCAGAGGTGGGTAGCAAATATAGCCGAAACTATCGCATGATACCTCATGAATTTGACCAGTCTGTATTGTTTGGCACAGACAAAGCAGGCATGTTATTCGATTGAAGGTCTTGCACCGGGTGTTGTGCTTGTAGGCTTTACATGGTTTACGAAGTTTATCTACACCTGTGGTCCGGAAGCCACCACTAGGTGATGGAGACTCCCGTTGACGGGCGCATACTCATAGTAGTGTCTCAATACATACCAATAAATCCGTCACGACATAGACAGGTATCTGTCTTGCGGCATACCCCGTGCATTGGACTAGTGCAATTATTAACACCATAACATGTGGCTAAGAGAAGAGAAAACAACAAAATATCATTATTGAGATATTTGCTAGAGGATGGTGGCCCCTCTACTTTTCTCGTCGCCCCCAGAAAGTGTGCGCCCCCAGAAAGTGGTAAACGTCAACTCCCGAGTTTTTCGACATAAGGACAAAGCCCAACTAACCGGAAGGCTATTTATAAACAAGAAAAGCTACTCAGTACCTCTGTGTTCACACGTCTGTCCTTCCCAGCCGATCTCACACTGGCAGAATCCTTTGACGCATGCGCCGTGTTCTGAACAGTTACCGCATTGACCTAGATAAGAAGTCATGATTACATAGTAAGTAGAGTCACCTGCTTTGTGAAGGGGAGAGGGGAGAGGGGAGAGGGGAGAGGGGAGAGGGGAGAGGGGAGAGGGGAGAGGGGAGAGGGGAGAGGGGAGAGGGGAGAGGGGAGAGGGGAGAGGGGAGAGGGGAGAGGGGAGAGGGGAGAGGGGAGAGGGGAGAGGAGAGGGGAGAGGGAGAGGGGAGAGGGGAGAGGGGAGGGTCATACCTTTTTCACATGCCTCTCCTGACCAGCCCGCCATACATTCACAAGTCTCGTTCACACAGCGGCCCTTTCCTGAACACTGACTTGGGCATCCTGCAACAAAACTCGTAAATTAGGACAACAGCGCGAGAGTCCGAGAGAGAAGTACACACTAAAAAATGTAAATTTTCAGTGTGACTATTGCTTGGTAGGTTGTGGCAAGCGAGAATATTCACGCGTCGAATGCATTGAGCCGTGACATTAGTTGGTTGCAGGTTGAGTAATTATTTCGATTAAGATTTAATTATCATTCATGCATTCGTAAATGTCGGTAACCACCTTATGTGACGACTCAAGCCAAGAAAAAAGTGCAATCGGTTTAGTGTAATTTATGTTTTTGTACTGACATGGTTTTATCTCGGCTTTTGCCTAAAATAAACAGAACACATCTGCTTGCGCACAGCAAGATCCATATCAATGTTCAATGCGGTTTTGTACAGTTTATTAGATGTCTGTCTCTAAGATGCGGACCGAAATATGACAACGCAGTTTACAATCATAAGTGGGGCTGTATATATCATTGCGTAGTAAGTTCTGTCACTGGGGATAGCCCTCGACCAGCCCAGCGGTTCTTTAGCGTCCCTCATATCAGGTTAGGTGTAGTTGCAAGAGAGATGAGACCACGTTATTGTCTCATCCGGAAGACATGAAACACAGGAAAAAAGACGAATCATTGCACGAAGAACACCTAGGTTTTCTTTTAAATGACTCAAAGGTAAACATATAGCCATAGCCCTACAACAGAATCCCTTTCATCTCACCCTGCAAAATACATCAATGATAAAACAAGTTACCTGTTTTGAGAATTTCTTGATTTGACATAGACGTATCATTGGCGATGCTAACATCATAGATACAGTTCTTGAGTAAATCTCCTGCTAGACCACGGGACTTGCACATGTCTTCAGCTTTCTACCAATACAAGCCGACAGGAATTATTAAAGGCTGGTTCTCACTGGAACGCAAGCACAAGAAAATCGGGACGCTGCGTTCCCTTGCGCTTGTGCTTGTGTCTAGTGTGAATCATGTGAACGCAAGCGCAAGCAACTAATCAATGTTGACTTCAGGCTTGTGCTTGCGTCGCTATGATTCACACTTGCTTTGTGCTCGCGTCCTTCGCTTGCGTTCCAGTGATAACCAGCCTTAATAGCTGCTGAATAAAGAATATTTACACGACGTCGAAGTGTACTACAACACCAGAAACCTTTGCGGCGCCCAAATTAAAAATCAAGGTTTCTATGTTCGTAAGCCGATTGAAATCGAGAAAACTTAAAAGGACTATAGCGGTCTATGATTGGCTGATAGAAACGATCGACCTGTGAGAGTGCAAATTAAACGCAAATACAAATAATTGTTCATCTGAAACCTGCTGCATGGAAATAAACTAACCTTCCGTAGATCTTCAGGAATTCCCGCCAAACTGTAGACAGGCCGGTGACCAGGGTCGGTATAAGCTGGGTCCATGACGTCACCGGGGTGGAAATTTGAGGACGACCAGGACCATGAATCATAGCGGCCTGTGCCGTTATGAGAACCAACAGATATACGCCCTGGAATCGACGAAAAAAGTACTTTTAAATGTTGTTCATGTTGTTTGCAGTTGGCAATTCTAAAGTTGTTGTTTTGGTGTGGCATAAATGCCATGTGTCTGATAAGTTATATCCCTCTCACCAAAAAATTAATCGGAATGAGAGTCCCCGAACCACTGAAAGAATTTGTGTTTACCGTGCCTTTCGCTAGGAAATAGACAGTCTTCTACTGGTTAGTTTCGATTCAAATCCAATATAACGATTGATCTGATTAGTCAAAGTGTAGCGCCTCGTCGATGGCTAGCCGCTAGCAAAAAAATTTATCTTTTTCGAGGTGAAATATCCCTGAAAAACACGACAAACTGGTACAAATCGAAACTAGGAAAAGCTCCGCGGTTCGTAGATCCTCAGGCCGATTTTTCGGTGAGATACAACGTACGCTAAATGTCTGGTATTATAATGTGTGTTGTCCTCTAACATCGTGGGCGATGGAAAAAGGTATCCCATAGAGTGCATCTAAAGAATGGAACGTTAATTCCATTTTTGTATCATCAATGGTTCAATAACTTCGATAGAAGTAATGAGCGATATTGTCAAGTCATTAATTTTGAGTTTCTTCTCTTCCCGGTGTGATTTATTTGTCATTTATGACTAAAACGCGCTACTTCAATTCCTCGTGATAAGGTAAATCCTTCATACCCTAACTTACACGAGTCAGCAAATTGTACAGGATCGGTGTAAAGCTCTCCTCTCGGTCCCATAAGGTCGTTAGCTGGGTTATTATCCATAAGACCACACAGGCCCTGGGTGTGACCGCGGAATGCTGATATAGGGGTGAAAAGGGTATTGAGGTACTGACGGCCCATGGCAGGGCTGTGACGAACATCCATGGTCAATGTTACACCTACCAGCACAGTAAAAATACAAAGTAAGTATTAAATTCCAGATGTAGAATTATATTTTTTAAGATAATAATCATTTGTGTAAGCCTCTTCATCAATAGACCTCCTTAGCTTAGGCGTATTTTTTCTCATTTCAGAACAAGTGGCATTCCAATGAGTATTCTTGTTGTGTTCTGTTATGTTATGCACGAAGGATATATGAAGGATATATAGAAGCAACCCAAACAAAGAAAGAATATTTAAATGAACGTCAACATGAAAGCATTCAACGAAAACAATGTTTTCTCATTACGCTGAAGCAAGGAAGGTCGATTGCGAACAAGCTCTCCAAGATCTGAGGAAGATTTTCTGGAGTTTAGCGCGAAGTTTTGCAGAGAAGTTTTGCAGAGAAGGCTCGAGACCAACCGAGTTCAGGACAGCAGCTCTCGATCTCGCTTGTGATTGGCTGATAAACTCACAGTTGTATCATAGCAAAGATTACTCATACCTGTCTGGTACTGTAGAGATATAAGCAAGACTGCACCCTCCTCCTTTCCCGTATTGAAACTCTTTTGTATGTCCAGTAACACTGTGCTATTCTCAAGGTGAATCTGACGCCCTGAAGTGAGCTCGTGCAGCGTGAGGTTTATCAAGACGCCATTTATCCTGCAACAAAACACCGCACATTTCAAGGACCAATGCATGCTCGCGCGCCGAGGTCCTCCGGCCTATCCCCTCCCAGGGGTAAGGGGAAAATAACCCTGGAATGGGCTAACTAGAGCTGGCAACCACCCTTTGGAATTTTTGTCATCACGTGACCAGCATATTCCAGGGTCCTTTTCCTTTCCCCTTGGGGGAGGCGAGGGGAGAATCCTGGCGCGCGAGGATGGGACCAATGGTACTTTTTTCTCGTTGGAACACCGTTGCCACGATTGAGGAAATACGCGACGTTGACTTAAATATCTATATACTCTCTGGCCTTGCGTCGCCCGCCTGTCCAGTCTAGTGGCTAGAATGTTTGCCTTGAACGTGGAAGATCCGTGTCGATCCCACGTGTGTAACAAACTAAACCTCAATCCCCTCAATTCATTTAAGTGAAGGGGCCTCTAACCTCTTCCCCACCGTCTCCTTGATCCTCTTCTGACCGTGGTCTCCTCCCTGTCCATGATTCATACGTCCGCGAGAGAGATTTAAGATGATGCCTTAAAGAGGCTGTGTCAGCCGCCATTTTGACAGCATAGCAACATACCAACTCGGAGAAAGCATCCATTTCCATCGGCTGATTTAGAGAATATAGAGCAATTTTCTCGATTGAATGTAGTAAATAAAATCTGAAACTTTGTTTTTAGATGTTGGTTAAGAAATTTCTACGCGTAATTCGTCTTCTAATAGCGAACAAAAAACAATAACAAAGGTCGGAGTGGCTGACACAGGCTCTTTAAGATGATGATAACCTGCGGAATCCTGGGCCTCCTTAGAGCTGGGCTATATTCTCACCTTAACTTGGGCATGTCAGAAGGGTCGGAAGTCTTAACTGTCATCACTGTCACCACACTCTGCCCAACCTTGATGGCCACCCCTCCCGTGAGTGACGCCCTCTCATGAGCGAAGAACCGGAACTGATATCCAAAATCATCAGCCACACTGCGACATCCCCAGAACTCGCCGATACCGAAATAGTCATAACTGATACCTGGTGAAAAGAACGTGAATGTTTTGACGAGACTAGTAAGTTGGTAACATATGCTGTAAGGATATCAAAGAGTCCTCGTTAAGCGCCATCTACGCGAGCCATTTTTCCTTGACAATTTTTCCTTGACAAGTATCCTTGTTGAAAAGCTTGCATGTTTAACTATTAAACAAGGATACTTGTTAAGGAAAAATTGCCAATTAATTGTTGTCTCGTCTACACGAGCAATTGTCAACGAAAGTTGCTTGCGCATCTACACAGTCAAGTTTCCTTGTCAAGGAAAAATTGCTCGTGTAGACTATGCTTTAGTCACCCCTTCGTTAATAATGTTTTAACTCTACATTAGCAGACGAAATACGTGTAGAAAAATCGAACTTTTTCTATTTAGCATTTACCGAATATATATGGGGATATAGATTCAATGGAAATTAAACAGGACGCAAATTGTATGTACACAAGATGCAAACTCGGGGAAATGTTTCTTGGAAATGTTTCTTGGAAATATTTCTTAGAAATGTAGCAGCAGGGCTTGGGCAGAAAGTGACGCAAGGTTCTTGAACTTGGTTCTTGAGCTTTGAAAAATAACAGTAGTGTTATTTGGGAGGTGCCAAAATTCTTGAAAAAGAAATTGCCAGGATTCTTGCAGAAAAGTGTAGAATTATCGGAGAAGGGAGTACAGGGTTCATGTAGTTTTTGAGGTAAAAAAAGTAAAGTAACTGTGCTTGTATAGCGCTTATCCTCACGGCTCAAAGCGCTTTACATACATGGATAACTCATCCTATAGAAGCCAGTTGTATAAAAATGAGTGTGGGTTAGTATTGTGAGTTCTGTGACACAGAGGTTGGGCAACTTCCGATGGTCCTCGTGGTTCTTTAACGTCCCTCTGGTTCCGGTTAGTGTAGTGTATGTGAGAGACGGGACCTACGGTTTAACGTCTTTATCCGAGAAGACGCGAAGGTCTAACCATTTACAGATATTAAACCAAAGGCAGCACCTTCTCCTCAATTAGACCGTGAGTGTTGATCCGGCCACGGTTTGAACTCCCGACCTCCTGCACATAAGCCCGGCGCTCTACCTCCGCCCTTACCGGTCGTCAGGACTTACCGTCTAATGTTTGTAAATGAGGGTCCCCAAAAGCCCTGTCTGGCAGTCGAGTCTCGCAGCAGCTTCCTGTCCAGCGCACGAAACAAACACATCGAGATTTGCATTCGCCGAGAGACACAGGAACACCATTACCAGAACAATCATCTAAAACAAATATCAGCTTTCAGTTGGTACTGTGTTGGGAAGGGGATCGGCATTTTTGTACATTTGGCTAAAGTGTTCTTTTGTAAATTTTTGAATTCAGAATTAAGCCCTGGCCAAACGAAACGCAAGTTCACTTAAGTCGCCCCAAGTTTGTTTGCTTGCGTCGACTTACGCTTGTTTGGCCAACTTGCGATGACTTCACTTGCGTCCAGTTTTAGCATTTTTTATGCTACTTGCGATAACTTGCTTCTCGTTTGGCCACCACATCGCAAGTGTACGCAAGTTGATGCAGGTTTCCAATTTCCTTCGTTTACGTTCACGAGATATTATGAGCAAAACAAATCATAAAAATGTTGCACTTATATTTCTAGCTGTTATTTACAACAAAGTTAGTGAGATTTCCTAATTTCTTTCGTATTTTTAACAAGAAAAAATCCGCTTCAGTACGCGCTCTGTGTTCGAAATTGGCGTGATCATGTCGTCATTATCGCGCGCAAAGCACCAAAACACTCAACTTGCAACAAAACTTGCATCTCGTTTGGCCAGAACTTGCGTCGACTTGCGTGAGCTTGCGTTTCGTTTGGCCAGGGCTTTAGGCTAGTTGCGTCAAGGCGTATCGAATTCATAAAAAGACGACTACAACAACAGCACGACAACAACACCAAACTAACCACAAGGTGACACGTCGGGTTGCGAGCATCCTTCTCCCTTTCTACCCGTCACACATGACGGACTCTCGCCACATTCTGGAGGTGGGCACTTCCATCTGTTATCCACGTACTTAGGCTTACGGCCTTCCTCGCATTTCCTAATTGGATAAAAAAGAAAAAAGAGAGCTTCTGTTTTTCCAAGACGTTATTGTCTGAAAAGAAGAGTGAAAGAAAAGATTCTGTACTGACTATAGGAGATCAGACGTCATTATTGAAAAAAAAAGACAGACATCATACATTCTGCACAGACTATAGAATATGAAAACGATACCAATATTGGAAAAGACGACAGTCATATTAGATTTTGTACATACTATATGATATACCAGAACATGCATTGGACAAACAGTACAAAAAAGCTTTTCTAGTTCTCAAATTAAATTAGATTTTTGTAAAATAAAGAAGTGCTTTAGATACAAATAAGAGCAGATCTTACATGATCATCGTGAAAGTTTTTTACGAGGAATTCACCATCCAATCAAATGAGTGAGTAATTCAACAACCAAGCTAATCAGAGTGCGAAGTGATTGTCAATTGTTTTCGGTCAAAAGGTCTTCAAAGAAAGTAATCGCTCAAGTGATTGTGTAATAGACCTCTTTTGCTTGGGCGTCCATTTTAGATTACGTGGCACATTCCCATAAATATTCTTTCTTTCTTTTTCGGCTACGAACACAAGGATATATGAGTATGGAAGCATTCCAAACAACGAAAGATTATTCACATGAATACCACGTGATCTGAAATGGGAAAACATTACGCCAAGTGAGAAATGTCTCTTGTTTTCTCTGGGCGATCTGATTGGCTGATGGAACCCAGATCATTCCCTCGACAAACACAAAACGGCGCGATCACGATTACCGAGATACTACAGAATCTATCACGACTAGTGTGCGAAGTCAGATATAATGTTATCGCCAAGGCAATAAAATTAAGGCCATTCCAAAGAGTGACCCTCAAACTCACGGAGGGCAATCACACTGTCCATCTTCAGCTAACACCCCTGTTTGTCCATCTTTGCATTTACAAGGCGGGCGCGTGGTAGGAGGAGGAGTGGTACTGGTAAATGGAGTTGTACTTCCGGTATATGGAGTTGTACTTCCGGTATACGGAGTCGTACTTCCGGTATATGGAGTCGTACTTCCGGTGAATGGAGTTGCACTTCCGGTATATGGAGTCGCAGTCCCGTCAGTGGGAGAAGTTGAGCCAGTATGAGGAGTTGTACTTCCGGTAAAAGGAGTAGTACTTTCGGTTAGAGTAGTACTTCCGGTTGGAGTAGAACTTCCGGTTGGCGTAGAACTTGCAGTGGCCGTTGTTGACGGGGAGGTAGTCGGGCAATTACATTCCTAAATTTCACGACACAAGCAATATACGAGCTATTAAACTAAGCAATCTTGAAATACTCAATTCAATGTTTCGGGCCTTTCACATTTCAACCAGAGCATTGTACGAAATTAACTTGAAAGTTCAAGAGCAATATTAAACACTTTTAAGACGCGGAAACCTGAAAAGAAAATAGGAAGATCGATACTCACCCATCCACATTCAAGGCAGTAACTGTAGAGAGAGAAAGGAAACTTTTAGAACGGTCTTCACAAATTTAGCGTGAAGACTAGAGCACAGAGTGACATTTAAATTTAACCAACAAAAGGGTGGGATCAGCTTAGAAAAGACAATTCCCAAATCTATTTATGTTTCAGATCCAATGATTACTATTTGAGCGTCGCTATCGCACCGCACGCATAGGAACCAACATTCTTGAACTCAAAGTTTGATTTTCCCGTTTAAATTAAAAACCCTGCAAATTCAAGTCTAAAATTAGATTCTTCTACCTCTGTACATATGGTTAGGCCTAATGGGAGTAGATGTAGGCTCCTGGCGTATTTTCAATTTTCTTTTTCTACAAGTAAAAGAAGAAAACTTCATGCTCTTCGCTTCATTCTCAAATCACCTTTTATCCAGATGTGGAGAAAGTTTTCCTTTACATCCCAACAGTTCACGATCTGTACTGCCAAAACCAATAAAAATCTTTCCGACAATCTCGGATAACCCAAAGCTGATGGCGACTTCTGTTTTGGCGTATTTCTCCTTTTCACATTTGCCGGAGCAAGGCTGGAACTTGAGCTTCAGTCCGTAGGGTACCTCTAGCGTGAGTTTGAGGATGGTTACAGCTCCGGAAATAGAGCCGTCCGACTGAGAGCCCGCTGATTAGAAAAAAGCGAAATTGAGTACAGTTACAAACTTACGTGCTTGCTTTATGAACAACATTCAAATAATCTTACTACAAGGTCATTTAAATAGGATTCATTTGGTTGGTTTAGGTGGCCGTTGCAGCAATAAGCACGCGCACTCCTCAGTTTAGAAATGCCTTGCAAGAGCCAATCAAGTTCTTAGCATGTGTCGCGTGGTGTAGCCACAGGTTTCCGTGGCTAAGAACGTGCGCTGAAGTTGGGCGAAACATAGATCTCTCTAACGATACTAACAATGCCGAGTGAAGTTAGGAGATCAGGATCCGAAGCCCGGTCAAAAGAAGGTTTCAAAGACTTTGAGAGTCTAGGCAACACAAGGCAAAGGTCTGATAAGTTCAGATGGTTAGACTGACAGAACAACCCAAAATCCTAGAAGTCCAAATGCTTCGAAAATGCCTCGCGCGTCAGCAACGAGGATTCTGCATACGCTGCGTACAAAGTAGGAAAAGTTCCGTTTAGACTCGCTCCTTCGCTATTTGTTTTACTACAGCAAGAAGTATCTTTTTGACCCACTACGACGATTTCACTTGAGAGCGACTTGTTGTTCAATTTTAGAAGTAGTTGGGGCTGTTCGTACTCGTATTAGAACATCTTTTCAGCCTAGCTATGACAAAAGCAGCAACAAACGAATCTAGAAGCACAGAAACTTGGGGCGGGGGTGCTCGTCGGGAACTTTCGATTTTACCCCTAAAAGGTATCTTAAACGGCGTCGCTTAATAGTTTATTTTGACCCCCAAAATGGTACCAACAATTAAGACGTTTTTTCCCTCGAAATTTTCTCTCGTATTTTTTACGAAGGAAAATACGTCTGAAATTCAAGCTACAAACAAGTGTGATATGCTTGATTTGCACGAACGGACCTCTAGCAGGTACCTATCTGGAAAAAAAATGCAAGTTTTCGAATTTTACCCCCTAAAGGTACCAGAGGTCTGATTTTAAACCCTAAAGGGTACGACGAGCACCCCCGCCCAAAATAGAAGAGTCCCCCAGGGGTGCCTTGCTACGCACTCAACGATAGAAATGTTGATCATTATTATATGACAATCGTGTATGAGTGTATGACAAAGGCGTCACAAACGAGGCTGGGATGAAAACAAAGAAGCTTCAAAATACAAGCTTTTCGGTAACTTACGGAATTTCTTGAAGATCTTCTTCCATAACTTGACAAATCGGTTGACTAGACCACTAAGGATTCTGGGAACAGTTGGGAATCTGTAGGTAAGTTTGGGCACGAGCTGGGTGTCCCACGTGACCTCGGCCTCCACCTTTAAGTTGCTTGTACGAGGAGTACGCCTCAAAGACCACTGCAATAGCATTTTGAGGCAAGTGAGCAATCGCTAGCCAATCAGAATCGAGAGAAAGCATGATTTGCTCCTAAATGGCTTTTTTCTCAGCCAATTGCAAGCCGGACCAATTACCAAGTAATTACACAATTGTATCTGCTAAAGAATTTCATTGGCTGAGAGAAACGAGTAGCCAATGAGAACGCAAAGCAATCGCAATGCATAACACGTCATGACAGTCATGTGAAATCCGCTCTATTCTGATTAGTAAGCCATTATCTATCCGAGCAGTAACATGATGTCCTTTCTCGAAAGAAAAAACACGTCTGAGCAACGACTTGAAACATTCCATACTGGGGACGTAAGAACATACTTCAAAAACTTAATTAACTAACAGCACAAACGCGTGGATTTTCCAGATAAAGATGTTGCTTTCACAAAGCTATCTCGTTGAAATGGTTAACAGATAAAGACAATAGTCCAAAAGACGCAGATGCGTGTGCACTTACTTACCCCGTTCTTTAAACGTCTGCAGCCAGAGGAAAAGGAGCAGAGTCCACCAACATCAAGGGACGCATCTGTTTTGAAGGTCATTGATGCGTATGCTTTGCCCTGAAAAGAAAGAACCTGATTAACACATCGTTTCACTGGAGCAACTATAGTGATTACACGATGAATGTGGATTCAAGCGAAGACGGGAGTTTCAGCAATCTCTGACTTAATATTATGATTCAACAACATAATGTCATCAGAACAACATACTTACAGTGACCTTAACTTCTTCGTTTAAGTAAAGATCAAAGAAGAACCCGGACGGAATGCAGACACCAGGGATACAAATATACACGGTCCTACCAATCTGAACATCTCGCTCTATTGGGATGCTATTCTCGAAAAACGTCACACTGAAACAAACAAAGAAGTAAATAAACAAACAAACAAGCAAGTAATCGAACAAACGAACAAAGAAGTAAAAGCGGACAAATAAAGCCGAATCAGAAAACAAAACGTGGGAAGAGAAATCGTAGAACAAAAAAAAAGTTCGTCTCGTAACAAACACAAACAAATCAATAAAACACAAATAAACAAACAAACAAGGAAACAGAGAGCAAAGCAAGAAAAAGGACAAAAAATGAGTCGGTTTCGTAATTTGTGAAACAGACAAACAAAACAACTAAACAAAATAAACAAAGAAGTGAACAGAGAAGAAACAAAGCCGAAACAGAAAGCAAAGCATGAAAGGAAAAATGAACAACAAACGAGGACAAATCAAACAAAGATATACAGAACAGACATAATAACCACCTTCTCTCTACACCCAGCTGCAAATCTACTTTCGAGTCCACAGTTCCGTGCATCTCAAGACCAAACACGGCGTCAGTCACCTCGAGTTTCCCATCGCTACCTTTATTAGTGAACACTCCCATTGTTACATAAAAGGTGACCCCGACCTTCAGAGTGTGAGATCCACTCACGTAACTTCCGCCGCCGAGCTGAAAAGATAAAGCTACGGCTAAACTAGGACACAAGTAGGGCGCAACATCAGTGTCCTGCATGTTTCCCCGAGTGGCTAAACAAGGAAACATCACACGCGTGTGTCTTTGGACACATAAAATGTTTCTTGTCTTGCGAAGAAACATTTCTTTGTGTCCCGGCTACAAAATTTGTCGCGTGCAACAATGTTTCTTGCTTGGCTTAACTAGAAACATGAAAGAACCGCGTGTCCTGCTGAAATGTTACGTGCTACAAGTGTCCTAGTTTAGCCAGGGCTTAGAGATGACGTCGATAAGGAAAAGGGGGTTTAAGCCGTTGGAGCACGGAGCTTAGTCACATCAGGATTGGAATATTTGCACATAAAGGCGTGGGTAACAAAAGGGCATTTTTTTTCATCGTGAGGGAGCTGAAAGCGGTCGGAATACACGAACTATAGACAAGGAGAGGTTTGAGGACTTTTAAGTTAAAACGGGCTGCTTAGATGACACGCACTGCGGTCGCGCAGCTTACAATCATAAGGGCTAATGTGCAGTAAATATTTCGCCCCCGATAGCCAGGCCATTCATTGCACTAGAAACAATTCCATACTTTGGAAATTGGTTCTCTAGCGTCAACCTTGAAGAGGGGTAGAAGGGAAGGCAAATTGGACTTCGATAAAGCCATATTTTACGTGGATAACTTGTAACAGTACTCCAGTGAGACTGACAAACCTGAGGTCCACGCTGCACAGCTTTACCGCATTTATCTTATCAGAGCTCCAGGTTAAAGGAATTCAAAGCTATAAGCAAGATACTCGGAACAGAGAAAAGTCGATACGGTTGGTCGGCCCGGGGTTCGAACTGAGGACCGATACGCACAGTGTGCCGTGCACAAACACATTGCGCCACCGAGCCGTATCTTGTGAACCGGTCTCGAATCATTAAATACATCAAAAAAGTAAACAAATTAGATAACTACAATATATAAATTTGGAAAAGTTCATATAAATAAAGAAGTGGTATTGTTATTGCTTACATTTATTTTGATCGAGTTTTCCCAGGTCTTGGAGAAGCCGAATCGTTCCCTCTCCACATCTCTCTTGGTTCGCCTGTGTTTGGCCTGAAGACGATGGAGCTCCACTTCCGTGACTGCGCTACCGTTCCTTATAGCCACCACTGGGAGCACCTCCATCAGAACATAGTCGCCATTGGTGTTAAACGAGATTACCTGAAAAAAAAAAAACAGAAAAACTTAAGTGAAAATATGTAAAAATATGATTAATATCAAATGTTGTATGATAATATCTGGAAAAAAAAAGAAGAAAACGTTTGTAGAACGATCAACATTTTCCCTGCAAACGGGAAAAGCACAAAAATGTCGCAAACAGGACACTTTTTCTCCCCGAAACTTCAAAACAATTTATATTTTCCTCTAACCTAAATGGGGCTGTCGCAGTTCTTGCTCGTTTACCGGGTAGGAATAAGACAAGACGATTGTTGGAGTTACAATGGCTTAGGGCGATAGCCCAAAGCCGCTTTATTCGAATTTTCTGATAGCGTGCTCGCTTCAAGGTCTCGACTAATAACTAATTGCAAAATCCGTCCCCTAGAGGGGGGTTAATGGAAGTCCTCTCCTCGGGGAGCCAGTGGCCGCCAAGTGACCGTGATTGTTACATAATCAATCGCTTGAGTATAATGGCTACAGATTAATAACTAGTAGATCGCGATAGGCGGAAGAGAAAATATAAAAATCACATTCGCTTTGCAAATATTCCATTTTCCCTGCAGAACATCGTTTGTTTCTTTTCCCCAGCAATCTTCTTGTCCAGAACTTGCCCAGCCAACTATTATGTAGGGGCTACGGAACACATCTGTTTCGTGCAGCGAATTTGACGGTATACCTTTGATATGAAGGGTTGACTCCTTCTACCAATGATGGACTCGTTGATAGCAGCACTCCGCGCCTCGCTATCAAGTTCGGTGATTATCAGCCCGGGATTATTATCGCCTCCACTACAGATGATGTCATCGTACGCTGCGGTACCAGGACCTCTCGGGCTGAATCTGGAAAAGCAAATGTTTCATCCATTATAAAATCAAACCAGCAATCACACTAAATCTATTTTTGTTAGCTTGAAAGCTTATTGGCCTGTCCGTAGTAAATGCAAGCAGAATTCAACTATCAATCACAATGCTGTGTTTTTTAAGTAACCAATAATCACGATAGGTTTTATGACTGTGTTGGTGGGTGCATAAAACGTAAGTACACATCTCAGGTATATTAAGGCATGGGTGATTTTCACAAAAATGCGAAAAACACTGAAAAAATTCTCTAGGGTATATAAAATGTCTTGCGTACAATGTTTTTCGTTAAGGTTGCTCTACGCGGTGAGACGTTTTATTTGATGTATTTGGTTACCATGTCAACGGGTTGCGTGACTTGTAAGAGCGTGACAAAGGCACAAATTTATTTCAGGCCTCTGCATTCGATGGGGTTATACCAATGGTTTCCCAATGGGTCTTATTATGACCAGTGTCGGGCGTACATTACCATTCCAACGAGGCGCGCTGTACAAGTTATCCACATTTTAAGAAAATGAGACGTATCATATTACATCATCACAAATATAGCTATTCGAAAAAACATTTCCAGGCAGCCTCGTTAGATCAATAATCTACACTAGATAACAAACTCGATCACACACTCAGGGGAACGATTTACATTATCCCCATCGAATGCAGAGACCATTTTCCAAGAAATTATATTTAAGGTCAGAGGTCATACATTTTTGCCATAGAGATCAACATTGGTGAAAATGATCAAGAATGACCAAAGGTATGGAAATGCAAATTGACTGGATCAATCAGAGGCATTGGTTTAGAGATAGACTACCCCCTCAGTTTTACGTCCGCCATTTTGGATTTGGCTTCCACCCAGGCGTTAAGTTACCTGAGATAGAAATACGAATACTTCAACTATAAGGCTGGTAGTTTACAATCTGCTTCAGAATATAAGCAGAAGAATACGATACAAGTGACTGAAACTGCGTTACAGGGGTTTTAGAACTCTCAGGCTAGCGCAGTCGGTAGAGCGCCGATTTGAAGAGCGGGAGGTCGTAGTTTCTAATCTTGGCCGAAAACACGGGATCTTAAAGTAGACGGAGCTGTCTTTTCTGAAAAACTTGTAAATGGCTAGACCTTCTCATATAAGGACGTAAAACTGCCTTTAAGCCCGTTAAGCCCGGGCTTAACAAATTCTAAGACGGTTGCATTGTATTGGGTCCACATAAAGTTACTTTCTACATGGGGTAAATTTTGGTTATCATATGTCAACAAATTTAAAGGGGAAAAATGCCTAGCTACGACCCTGCAATTCCGTCCGTCTCTCACACGCACTGTACTAACCGCGATCATGAGCTCATGCCGAGACCAATTAGACGTTAAAGAAGGACTAGGACGTGGCAATGATTGTGCTTTACATCCCTAACATTCTCTCATGCTGTAACTTAAAAGATTATAAATATCACCCTCCTTAGGTATGGTGCTCCGCTAGGTCCGCGCAGGAGCTCCGTTATAAATATCCTCCATTGTAAAGCAGTTTGAATTAAACGCTATCAGTCTTGTTTTCTTTGTAGACCCTTTCCAAAGCAGTACGTATTTACTGGGTAAAAAACTTACCTAGTGTCCCACGTGGAATGATCGTTGCATCTCTCCAAGGTGGTATGAACGAACAGCGCATGCTCAGTACTGTTGACGTGTGTGACTCTCTCTACGTAACCATGACTCTCAGGGGACACTATCACGTGACCAGGTCCAGCATGCATCGCGTCCTCCTTGTTCATTATCAGGTAGTACGAGCTGATATAGTCATTATCGATCTCGTACATGTGACCAACACATTTATAAACGGGTGTATCTGCGATGAAAATGTTGACGAGAGAGGAATTTATTGTCGAACAAGAAACGGGTTTCAGGTTTTAGTAGACCAATAGTGCACACTCGTCAATTGTTTCATTAAAATATTCAATATAACCTGGTACCACAGTGGTACCACAGGGGCAACCAACACATAGACAGTTCTGATGCTTCACAGGATGTGCAAATGAATGAGGTAGTTTTAAGTCTGAACATGTTTCAACATTACTGTGGACGCACTATAAGACAAGACAAAACGCTTAATTAGTTGCCACTAAATGAGGCGCGTGATTGAGACGATTTCCGTCAAAATTAAATTCTCGGTGAGCTCATGCATGTGAGAATATAGAGTTGATTGGTAGATGTAAGAACAAAAGAAGACATCACAATTGACATCTACTTTTGCCTTTGCGCAATGAGAGGGTTTTTCCACATGTAAAATTAAACACTCTTGGCTGTCGCATCAGGTGCAACCCAAGCCTTCTCAACAAGGGAGCCAAGCCACTTGTGCGCTAATTAACCTATCGCTCCAGCCGGGTGAATACACATTGTTACCTCTCGAAAGCTTATGTAAGGTGATGCCATCGTTCAGTTTAGTGGTCCCATGCAACAGACCAAACAGCTCTCGCATGTCAGGTGTCTCTTCCTCAGTCACTTCGTCCATCAAGGGTTCGGGATTCACTTTCTCGGAGAAGTCTGCGTACTGAATCACCTCCTCAAGTTTAGCAGGTGATGAGAGGATGATAGTGTAGGCACCTAAAGGAATAAAAGTATAACCAGATTTAGCATTCGGATAGAGCAGATTTCGTATGACTGTGAAAAGTACCTTGACACGGCGCGGTACTGTTGATGTGGCGGTGCGGAACCTGGCCTGCTGTAGATACCGAATAATGTGAGTCATTGAGGAAGTCAAAATTCAAAAGGCCTTTTGCTATAAAGAGCACGAGCTAGTCGTATATTTACTTATGGCATCGTTTATACCCTGACCTGTTCCAACTCTGACGTGGATAGCTCAGTTGGCAGAGCATCGGACGTACAATTCCGGAGGTCGCAGGTCAGATTTTTGTTTTCTTTTTTTCTCTAAGGCTATCGCCCATAAGCACACATGGGATATTCTATTAGCACTTTAGCTTACACATAAGGTTGACTCCTTATCTCCGTCTCCATTTCTGCACTTAGTGCCGCGCAATCACAAACGTGCCTTACCATATACGGACGATCTCATATGATGTCCCACAGAGCAAGGGTGGATCTAGGGGGGGGGGGGGGGGGGGGGTGATTAGGATGGTTAGCCAACTCCCCTGTTCTCATATTTCTTGTAAAAACCTTAAGATTAGCCACGCCCTTGGTCTGAACTCTGTAGTATATCCTTTGCACTAGCCACCCCCCTTCTTAAGGGTCTGCATCCGCCACTGCAGAGCTCAACATTTGGCCTGCGCATTTTTATGCGTATGACATATCAGGCTATGTAGGAGCCCCATCGGAGCCACATCAATGTAACGATAATTTATTTTAATAATTTATCCGATAATTTGACGTAACACTCACCAATATCCTCTGTCTCGTTAATCCTGTGCATGATACCACCCGCCTGCTTACTTGCCAGCACATACCCTTTCCTGAGACCCAAACGTTTTGGCGCTATGATCATAGAAGTGGTCTTGTCTTGTCCGGGCAGATTTAAAGGGCAGTTGTACAGCGTCGCCTCATTAGGGTCAACTACAATCACATCCTTGCGAAGTAGGGTGCTGTTCACACGGCTTTTGTCTTTGTAATCGACTTTTACCATACCATAAGGGCAACGAGATACGTTCCAAGATCGGCAGGTTCCTTCCTCCTAGACATTGAAAGAAATATTAATGTCTTATTGTTAAATGTGCGCTATACACGACCAAGTGTTAAAAAGTGATGCGAAGAACGTCAAAGTTTAAGAAAATTGATGCAACATCTTTGCAACATTTTCGCCTTATTCGAGTCTAACAAATTTTCATGTCCAAAAAAATCTCCTAATCGAAAATTTCGTATCCCCCTTTCCCTGACACAAAACGTTGAGAGTACCGCACAGGATCATTTTCAACTGGATAAATTTTCAAGAAAGAATTTGGTTTCCAAATGATTTATACACGAGTTTCGTTATTTAATTCATGACTCATTTACTGACTCACTAGTCTACGGTCCCTCCTATACTACTCTGGGACTTGGTCTTACGGTCCCTCCTCTACTACTATGGGACTCTACGGTCCCTACTATACTACTATGAGACTTGGTCTTACGGTCCCTTCTATACTACTATGGGACTTGGTCTTACGGTCCCTCCTATACTACTCTGGGACTCTACGGTCCCTACTATACTACTATGGGACTCTACGGTCCCTACTATACTACTATGAGACTTGGTCTTACGGTCCCTACTATACTACTATGAGACTTGGTCTTACGGTCCCTACTATACTACTATGAGACTTGGTCTTACGGTCCCTTCTATACTACTATGGGACTTGGTCTTACGGTCCCTCCTATACTACTCTGGGACTCTACGGTCCCTACTATACTACTATGAGACTTGGTCTTACGGTCCCTCCTATACTACTATGGGACTTGGTCTTACGGTCCCTCCTATACTACTCTGGGACTCTACGGTCCCTCCTCTACTACTATGGGACTCTACGGTCCCTACTATACTACTATGAGACTTGGTCTTACGGTCCCTTCTATACTACTATGGGACTTGGTCTTACGGTCCCTCCTATACTACTCTGGGACTCTACGGTCCCTACTATACTACTATGAGACTTGGTCTTACGGTCCCTACTATACTACTATGAGACTTGGTCTTACGGTCCCTACTATACTACTCTGGGACTTGGTCTTACGGTCCCTCCTATACTACTCTTGGACTTGGTCTTACGACCCCTCCTCTACTACTATGGGACTTGGTTTTACCTCATTGTTGTAGCATTTCTCGAGGTCTCGACACTTTCGACAAGATTCTTTAGTCGAATCATCGCGAGTGAAGTTGCATTGTTTTCGTTCGCAATCGACTTGCTGCAAATAAAGCGAAAACAAAACATGCGTCAGCTTGTTAAGGACGAATTACTCTGTCATTGTCATTGAACCAATCTCGCCAAATAGTGAAGTTTGGTCGCCAAATTTTTTCTCACAGATTAATTTTGTTCCCAGCTAATTTTGAAAAGCGCGTTTTTATAAACATACAGACTGGAGGTAAGTCGCCATTTGGCGATGAGACTGAACTTTTTGCTCGCAAAACCATAAATATAGTCGCCATTGGCCTGCATGCCCTGCATCTATCTATAGTTGTTTTGTACAAGGTGTATGTATTATTGTCTGACGGCCAATGGAGTACTTGGAGCCTTGGCCTGCCTCTCCATTTCCCAAACAACTGTGTATTGATGGCATTGAGTGATCTATACAATAGTTATGCAATGTTTTTGAGTGGCATACCATGGAATATGCCACGTGTCACAATATAGGAGCAGAATCCAATGCAACTCTCCACGGGTTGAATACCACCGAATAAAGAGCGGCGATTCTGACTTCTGATTTGCTGTATTTACTACGGTATGCTACATAATTAACAGTAAGCGTCGATGCCAAGTAAAAGTCGATTTTACCTGTATTTTGCTGGAACAGTAGTTCTCCTTGCCCACTGTGTAACAGTTATGATAGAACCAATCAGAGCACGGCGCCTGATGGGGTCTGGTCTGGTTACCCGGCATGCATAGCTGCCGTTTGTCACACCATCCACAGTTCGGATCAGATGTACACCCGTTACATCGAGTGTATTTGCCACAATATGAGTACGTGCAGCCACGGCCCTATGGTGAACAGAAGGCATATATAATTCATGCTATTTTAATTTCTTGTATGTCTTGCATAAGAGTAGAACGTCCATGCGCCAGAATATCATTCAGCTCTATACATCAAAGGAACACTAGACATGCTAACAACAGTCTTATACTTCCTAGGGTGAAAAGATCGTTTGGCGAAAGAGCATTTAGCTTTAGCGGAGCTAAAACCGGAAATGCTATCCCACCTAAAACAGGAATCCCGTCATACCCCAGACATTCGGTCCAATACAAGTACCAAACCAAAGCATATCACATACCAGGAATCCCGTCATACACTTGCAAACATTCGGTCCAATACAAGTACCAAACCAAGAGCAGTGATGGACGTCCCGACAATGGAACTGAGAACAGTCCGGTCCGGTCCAGCCAGGGTAACAGAAACATGTAGAACCAATACAGTCACCATTGTGGAAGCAACCATTGGGACAACGAACCACTAGAAAAGAAAATGAGAAAAACATGCATAAATGCGGTTTTGATGATTACTTACTTACGGAACGAAACTGGGCTGGTGAAAGACGTGAAAAAATGTTGTATTGTCTGGGTAAATACTTCATCAGGATTACTTCCTTACTAAATGAAGTCAATTCTAAGTGTCATCATTATAACTATCGCATCTCTTATACCAAGCGTAACATTTCGACAGTGTCATCGCTTCCACTTACTTTGCAGTGAAGGACTGAAGATGAATAAAATAATACAACACTGGATTTAACGTTTAAAAAAGTATATGGATACTTGGTAGATGTGACCTACCTGCATTTCTGCTGCATGCAAATGGATAGTGGCTGTTGGAAGACACGGCCAGAAGTTCACCTTTGTGTGTGTATGTCTTTCGTTTTCTCGTCTGTGGTGAATGTTCCTATGGAAACAAACAAAGATAAATATTGAGGCTTGAGGTATCTCATATCGAAATCTAAGGGCGCGTTTGTTAGAAACACCAAAAGATCAGATGCCTACCTTCCCCTCTTCTTCTTCCTCCATGACCCATACGGGACTTGCAGGCGAGTTATCAGGTCTCTTAACTGACATTAAGATTCCTAGCAACTCTTTGTCTTCCGGGGAGTTGGGTGATAGGACATGGCCACCGTAATACTGCAAAAGAAACGGTATTATTATTCATTGTACTCAGTAATCGTTTTCTGATTGGCTCAAAGTCTACGCACAACTCTGGCAGTTTGCAAGCGCCCGCGCTATTTTCAGCGGAAACAGTTCTCTGTACAGGTTGTTGGACCGAGCCCGCGCTATTTTCAGCGGGAACAGTTCTCTGTAGAGGTTGTTGGACCGAGCCCGCGCTATTTTCAGCGGAAACTGTTCTCTGTACAGGTTATTGGACCGAGCCTGCAAGTTATTTCGGCGGCAGTTTGTGCGAAATTCGTAAAACCCGGCAAATTTTGTGTCTCTCTTCTTTTAACGATGACTTTGCGACGTGTTCGACTTAAGAAATTGATTTTATGTCAGACAATGAATAATAAAACAATTATTGGATGAGGTTGAGCGTGACATCGATAATTGGCAAGGCCGAGGTTTGCGTTATCTGCCTCAGCGAATAATTCTTATGAGTGGAAATACTAGTTGTACAATGCTTTCGAGCGAATGCAGAATATCCGACGCGTCACTCAATAATTTCAGGAGTACACACTTTGTAGCCTTCCAAACAACGGAAAAAATATATGGTAAAGGCAATTATACCACAGCGCGCGCGTTTCTCGCATTCTGATTGGCTCTCAGCCATGGGTACATAAAAGCATATACCACGGAACGCGCCATCATCAGCGCGAGCGCTAAAAAGAACTTTTTTATTCTTTTCCTTTTTGTTGTGGTGTTGCGCCTCGTCAGTCCACAACATTTTGACCACTTTATTACGTCATTCAGTGGTATATAAGATGCACTCTAGGGAAAAAATCAGAGGGCATTTGTTAAATAGCAGTATCAATGAATTTATTGAGCCCTTGTCAGCCACTCCTATTGTTTTCAGTCGATGTCAGACAACGAGTTACGTGCAGAAATCTTGAAATAGTCTTCTAAAAATGAAGTTTTATTATTCATTTATCGAATTCAATCGCAAATATTGCACTACATTTCCTAAATCAGCCGATGGAAATGGATGCTTTCTCTGTCTCGGTATGTTGCTAGGATGACAAAATGGAGGCTGACAGAGGCTGTTTAATGTTTACCTTGCAATAGCGATCTGCGTCTACGTATGACCGCGCACCAGGGCGATATACAAAGCAAAAGGACTGTGCATTCATCCAGTCAGGCGGACAACCAACTTGCAAAGGAAACAAATGAGAGTTTTGAAGTTTGAAAATGTGCATGTTGGACGTGAAGATTCAAACATAGGGAACAAATGGCTACGACTACAAATACCGGGGCGACATAGGCATACTCTGGGACCTTATCTCGCTGCGAGTTTATGCGAGATGAAGCGAGATAAGGCGAGATAAGGCGAGATAAGGGGAGATAAGGCGAGATAAGGTGAGATAAGGCGAGATAAGGTGAGATAAGGCGAGATAAGGCGAGATAAGGCGCGATAAAGCAAGATAACGCCAGATAAGAAAACATTGTGCCAAAAGGAGCTGCGAGATAAGGCAAGATAGGACGAGATAAGGCCCCAGAATAGGCCTCGACATACACAAGACAACAAGAGCCCTAGTAAACCGCAACTTTGCCCATGTTTCCATTCGATAATACGAGGCGAATTACATGTAAAACTAGCTATCAAACAAAGTTTAGTACTTGATCTATCGAAAAGTTAGCTGTTTGAAATGGATCATTTACCTGACACGTTGTGTTGCTAGGCTGTTAAAATGGCAGCTGAGGTTGAGGCAACGGCAAAACAAAACAAAACAACGGGTCAACGATTTTATCACAACGACAAAAGTGTGGCAAAAATATTAGAAATGCCCTGGATTTTGAACGTTGCATATTAACATAGCTTTATATCTACAGTAGTACGTCCTTATTTAAGTGATTGTTCTTTTTCAATTGGCATAATTGTGTTCACGTGACGCCGTGGTTATGTTGTTTTGTCGCTATGTGTGAATCAGGCTTTATACTCACACGAGAATCGATCCCGCGGCTGTATTTTACGGAAGGGCTTGAAGATCACCTCTGGCAGTCGATAATCATCCTCATTATCTCGAATCCGCGACAGGACAGTCGGCTGTAACCCGAATCCAAACCAGTTTGTCGTCGCGTTAACCGGGTCAACAATCGGCGACAGGGTGGTATCAAACTCATACAAGTTGTACGGATTCTTCAAGCTATTCCGATGGTATTCCATAGGTCCATTGGTACGAATAGTCGCACCATAGTCATTAGCTGTTCCATAATTCAAGAAAAAGTGATTATTTTCGCATCTCTGTCCCAAAGATGCTTTCTCAGAATACTTGTATTCCATAATATAGAGTCCGGAATTATTGTAAAACAGGTTTCCCTCCATAACAGTCGCAACATCAGTGATCTTCACTGTACTGTGTTTACTGTTTCCATTACCTTTACCATCATTACTGGTCAATATATTATCATTGATCTCCACCTTACAGGTGGACACTCCACTCGAAGCCTCCAATAAGATTGCTTCTTTCCCATTCTCGACCAGAGTGTTCCCATACACAAGACTATTACTTGACCTTGACCCCTCGCTAGATGACACCTTTAGATGTATCCCGCCCAGGGAGTTCCTGGCGAGGTAGTTATTAGTCAAGTGGAATGTCCCATCGCTGATCTCCACAGCTACAGCACCCGTTGTAAGCAAAGAGGAGCCCCCATTTTTGGTAAGTTGATTGCGATTAATATAGAGAGCGCTGTTATGCGATGCTGTGGCCGAGTACTTGACAGCATGATCTTGGTTGCGAGTGAAGATGTTATTCGACAGTTGATGTTTGGCTGGAACGAGAAGAGATATGATAGGCTACAATAACTCAGGGGAAAACAAGAGCTATTCGGATTCCGGATGAATCCACCCCCTGGATTCCAGAAACCAGATTCCGGATTCCAAAGCTCATAAAAATGGAACTCTGGATTCCACATTCCGGATTCCCTTACATTGCGCGGCGTCCTCCTCTCCCTTAGCTTATCAGTTGCACATGCACAAAGAGTGAATCAAAAGCTTTCTAACATGCTTCCGGGACTAAAACGTTTTACTATGCCCTCGACAAAATTTACCCTTATTGCAACTTAGGAAATGCATATCATCCAATGTGACGAAGTTTCGTAGGTGATAACTGGTTGTAGTGTTAAACGTCCCTACGAAGACAATCCTAAAATCGCCTACCTTTACCTTTATTGTAACTCAGGAAATGCATATCATCCAATGTGACGAAGTTTTGTAGGTGATAACTGGCTGTAGTGTTGAACGTCCCTACCAAGACAAGTCTTAAATCGCCTAAGTACCTTTACCTTTATTGCAACTCAGGAAATGCATATCATCCAATGTGACGAAGTTTCGTAGGCGATAGTTGCTGGTAGTGTTGTATGTCCCTACGAAGACAAATCTGAAATCGCCTTCAATATTCGGCAGCTCCAGCATCACCTTGGTCCAACCATGAACCTCTTTGTGTTTTGGTTTCCACACCTCGATTAGCCTTGCCCTTGACAAGAACAAGTCGGATCCCATTTGATAGTACAGGGTCAGGGATGATTTTCCGTATCTGCCGAGTCTGTAGTAGAACACGAATGAACAGATGTCCACTTCACGGGACAGCACAGGACTGGCTACAGCTGCTCGACCTGTTCGTGGTGGCCACCGTGTATTACCAATGTACAGAAGATTACCTGTAAAAAAGAACATAATCCATCATCATCATCATCATTATCATTTTCTTCATCGTCCATCATCATCAAGTTCGGGCTCAGGTTTTTATTAAAAATAAGATCTTGCTGATCTTACAATACACACTGCCTGTGAAAAAGCGTAGCTATTCAAGGCAGGTAGTGCAGGGACACTTACATGAATATAAAGAAATAATACAGGTAATACAGAAAATAAAGTGACATAAACGTAAATAAACAAATAAGTGTGCAGCAGCGAAAAAGGGCGATATGGCCTTTTTGAGTGCTATTTTCGGCGGAATCTACCGACTGAACGCTTTGAATAGACTTGAATCCTATGATGTCTCGTCCTCAATTTACACAAAAAAGAGAGATCATAGGATTCTATCAAAAATCCTGGCTTCGCCACTGACTCACCGTGACGATGTAGGAATGAGTGATCAGACCCCGCCTGGTATGTTTGCCAGTCATCTGTTACCCTCCATGTGGTTGTCATGTTAACGCCATTGATGGACATGTTCTGGTATGTCTGCCATCCGCACATTCCCCCTTCAAACGTGCACGGGGTATCTGAAAATAATATTAAGAATAAAAACTTAGGCCGTGCTACACGAGTCATTTTTTCTTCGCAACGCAACGATGACAAATTTAAAAAACATTGCAAATTGCCGCTGGATGTTACACGCTCGCAATGTTTTCGTTTTTGGATGCAAGAATCCGAATCCGGATTTTCTCAAAGAAACGCACCCTAAATGTATAGGACAACATTTAAAATATAAGAGAAAATGTATTACGAAAGGCCTCTTGGGTCCCCTTACTATCAAAAATCCTCGTTGTTATTTTTTTTAAGCGACCTCAGTGCCGGATCCAGGGGGGTTCCAAGGGTTCCGCTGAACCCCCCTTGAGCATCAGAACAATAAGATTTTATTGCGACACCCAGCAACAAGTTTCTCGCAAAGCGAAAAGTAGAACTCGGTTCTAGATTTTCTCGCAACGCAATAAATATAACAGTGCTGAGGGTGGTACACGCGCAGCTCAAAACACTCGCTAATAGTGTTTCTTTTATTTCGCGTTTGCGTTACTGGCGATTTTGACCAGTTGAGCTGGCTCTCGCCTCTGCAGTTGTTTTGCCGATGAAGTTTACTGAGGCAAACACCGGCTATGTCATCAACTTTCTGGCTTAAAATTAGTTTGAACTACTAAACGCCTATTTCATCCTTCTATCGTTATAGCAAAACTAACTTTAATTTCCATGATCTTAAACCTTTCTTATTTTCATCACACTTAAACAAAGGAAATCATAAGCGTGAAGTACGTTTGGTTCCGTGGTCTTGATTTGCATAGATTTTTGAGATTTTATTATTTATCAAGACATTTTAAAATGATTCGTTTGAGAAGCTATATCAAACACTTGAAGTGTTTTTCATCAGGGCTTCGGTCCTTAAAGTCGCTAAAAAAATCGGCTTTGCGTCTTTTTAAAACCCACTATTTGGTGTTTGACTGTCCTGATAAAACAATCTATCTCCTGTTTGATATATTACATACTTCTCAAGCATTTTCACAAACATTTATCTTCCGTCGCGCAACATTCTTCTTCCGTAATAGTTGTTAATGGTTGGGTACCCAACGATATACGTCAAGTGAAGTGTCGCTCAAAAATTTTCGAATTGTAATGAATGATAAGCGACTGCTTGATAAGAGACGTGCTTACAAAATGGAAAAAGCCCTTGTCACATAGTTTCGCCACCTTATTGTCACAACTTTTGGTTGGGCTGTTTTGGTGTTGTTTGCAAGCCCATTCAACACGTTGAATGTCATCTTTAAACGATCAAATCGTTGTCAAAGCATGACGAACGTTCGAGTCGTTGGCAAAGCTTTTACAATGCATATTCAACTGAATATTACATGTATTCGCTGACTCATATCCTCACCATTGACTTCTCGGGTAGTGAAAGGTTTTAAAACTACATACTCTTACAAGACACAAACTACATATTCTTACAAGACAGCTCACACATTAAAAAATATGTGAACTACAGGGTTAAGCACACTCGAGCCAAAAGTATGCGGATGGATGTTGATATTAACATTGACAGTTCGCTTTGTGTTTTGAAGCAGCCAATAGCGAATCACTTTTTAGATTGGCTAGTATTTGCAGTTCCAGGAACGGAAGCTCTAATCAACCTGCTTCTATTCCGCATAGTTCTCTCAAGTGGTCACCAAATTACACCATCGTTTTCTCTACATGTCTACAACAGAAAACTTCTGACTTAAGTATTGAAGGTGAGATATTTTAGCGACATAAAATCAGAACTATTCGACTATTTAAAACAGAGCTACCTTAGTGAAAACCAAGGAAGGTTAACGTTGTGCAAACTAAATCAAAGCTTTCAATTGAACAACGATGAGCTCCAGCATTACGATACGTCGAATTTATTTCAAAGCTGCAGTAATGTTTTATATGGAGATTGACAAGTGGAATTTCCTAAGTACACAAGTTTATTAAGAACAACAGAAGAAAATAACTAGCATGACTCTTGCTTCATGGAGGCCTTGGAGCCTTCATTGTTTGTTGGTTATAAGACAAATATCCATTCCGTTAATATGTCAAAATTTGTGAACCGTTTTCGGCATTTCAAGAATGTTGAAAAATGGACATAAAAAGGAAAAATATAAATTAGATGAATGGAGATTTTGAAAGTAAGAATAAATGATTAGTTGTAACGCACAAAGTGGCACTGCAATAGACTAAACCCTGACCAAACGAAACGCAACATGACGCAACTTGCATCGATTTGCGAACCGTTTGCCCGCCAACTTGCGATGACTTACGCTTACTTAATGCAACTTGAGACAACGTGCGTCTCGTTTGTGTAAAGCAGGCTTCCAATTTCTTCCCCTTTCGACGAAATATTATGACCAAAACAAGTCAAGAAATTGTTGCAACTTGCATCGATTTGCGAACCGATTGGCCACCAACTTGCGATGTCTTTTGCGCTTACTTCGCGAATTTTCAAATTTTCATGCAACTTGAGACAACGTGCGTCTCGTTTGGTGACCACATCGCAAGTGTAAAGCAGGCTTCCAATTTCTTCGCTTTTCGACGAAATATTATAACCAAAACAAGCCATGAAATTGTTGCACTTATATTTCTGGCTGTTGTATTTTCTTAATTTCTCTCGTCTTTTGTAACGAGGAAAAGATAAGCTTGAGCGCTATTCTGTGTTCTGAAGTGGCGTGATCATGTCGTCATGAGTGCGTGCAAAAAGGCAAAACACTCATCTTGATTGTATCAAAACTTGCCTCTCGTTTGACCAGGGTTTTTAAGCCCTGTTAAAACTGTGACCAAACAGTTGATCAAAAAAGTCGATTCAACATTTAGTCAGGGAGCAACTGTAATCCCGTGGGCTTTTTTTTGAAGACAACAAGCCACCTATCTAGAAGTGTTAAGGGGACCTTAAGGAACTCAAAAAATGTTGTCGGCAATTTTGCGACTTGCACCGACAGCTGCTATGGCGACTTTTTGAACATCCTCTAAAACCACAGGGTACCCGAGCCTGATGTTATTAAAATGAGTGCGGAAACATATCAAATTAATCTAGTATTGCATAAAACATAAACTGATTACAATAAGAAGTCTACTCTGAATCATAAAATTGTATTTTGACATATGTTCAAAAAGAAATGGCGTGAAAAAGGAATTTTAAATTTTTTTGGCGGCCATCTTGGATCCGCCATCTTGGATTTTCAACTTTTTTTTATTAATCGTCCGAAATGACCAGAAAAAGGCTCAAAATGAAAAGATTATTCAAGATGATTGTAATAGCGGATTTCAGATGACTGTCGTGAGTAATTCGCAATTACTTTTTAATTGTTCTTATAGGTTTTATTCATTAGAATTGGTGCATTTGCTTAGTGCGATTCGTTTCACTACAGTCATATAAAGACCGCTCTATATAATAGAGTCTAAGAAACGATTCTAACTAATGCGTTTCTCTTCCTTCGATTATAGTTTCTCAGCTTGATTGCAAGAGAAAACTATATGACATCACGCTTTGTTTGTCATATAGTTCCTGAGGTTTATCCGAAAGCTTGTGCCTAAGAAATCGAGAGAAAATCCGGATTACTATGTTATGTCACCGCCGCCGCGCCATCCAATCTCCTTATTGATGGGCTTTTTTAAGCCAGCCCACTTTTATTAAGAAAATACAACAAATAATATTCAGCTCTGTTTAACACGAATAGCAGTGACAGTAATGGCGCGCTTATTGCATCGATTTAGCATTCCATCCCTGACCATATACAGGTTATAGATATAGAATTTTGATAGGCGTAATCAAGGGGGGCGCTGGTTCCGATCATTATTCGTTATCGTTCTGGAAAAAAGTTCCGGAAAGCCAAGCCAGCGGCAGAGAAATACTAACACCACGCAGAAACCCATCCAAGGCGCCTATGGATCATGACTTTGCTGAAGACCATGAGCTGGCGGGACCATATTCAACGACGTCATTTATGGAGACCTGCCATGGATAACAGGCATGTGGAGCTCCGGTTTCGCGAGCCACTGGTTCTGTCATTTCTTCAAGCCATGTTGTCTTGTGGGAGCCAGCGCCTGGCTCAGGCCGTCCTGGCCCGCCATCAACAGTGCCGGTGCGCCCTGAGGAGTGACACTGTGGCGCCAAATGCTGGCAAGCTTGCACTTTCTCGGCGGATCGGGAGTAGTCCAAGTAGTCCGGCTACATACTGTATCGTGGAGACTGGGCTGTAAGACGTGACGCTTTGCTGAGGGAGCCCATCTTATGATGACAAAATGGACTAAAGTGGTATAAATGAACACTTTGTCTCCCAATAGTATTCAACAGTTTTGCTGCGACGCGCCGGCTGCGTCTCCCAGTGCTTGTAGACTTCATCGGGCGATGTTTAGAATGTCGTGCGACCGTCGTCTGCAGGATTCCGTGCAGAGAATGCGACAAAGTCTATATCCGCAAGACCGTAGAGAGGGCGCTAGAAACAACACTTATAGACCACGAGCAAGACATCAATCCACAGGAGACCAACAGTGGGAGGCCAGACCCCGTCCACACTAACGCGTTTTCGTTTGAATCCGTATACTTTTTGATACGTTTAGGCCTTCCGTCCATACTAACACGCTGATAGTTTTCATCGAATCCGTATAAGTTTGAAAACGCTCTCGAAAGTGAATAAAAACGAATCCGTACACATATCGTTTTAGTGTGGAGGGTCGAATCCGGATAAAAATGAAAACGCGATGACGTCAACTGTACCACTTTTTTTGATACTATCCTTGCACGCGTCAACATCAAATAAAACCTGATTGCTTGTTTGGAACGTTTTGGAGCTAAATCTCCCGTCCACACTAACACGCATCAATTCTGTATAAGTTTGAAAACGAATACTTTTTTTTGCAAAACGCGTTAGTGGACAAGGCCTCATTCGCAGTGGCGGATCCAGGATTTTTCTCAGAGGGGGGTTTGCACCACTAAGTTGGACTGGATGATCCGTACTGAGTTCAAATAACTACTAATCTATCACTTTTATAGGGGGTTGCGACCTCCACATCCTTAGATCCGCCCCTGATTTGTAAGATTGTATGGCAAGGTGGGGCTAAGTATAATGAAAATCTTTGAAAACTTGACGAAATGTAGGTAAAGCCACCAAGCCTGGCCGTCCCTGCAATAGCAAAGCAGGACGTGAACATTTTCTAGTTCCTTCCTATTAACAGGATGGAAACATTGAGGGGTTTTGTGTAAAATGCAAAGTTATCATTATAACTTTGGCGATTATCGTGGCGTATTATCCGGGCCCTAATATTAGAGCTCGCGCGAGTCAAACAGCATTCTGATGGTCGCCATAAATTCTAAGCTCGCCAAAGTTATAATAATAGTAATGTAGGTGATAGACTGCTTGCAGCCCCTTCTTCGTCGAACTTACGTTAATCGAGGGAAATGTTTTTTTAACCCGCGCGCGGACGTTTGCCGATGAAGTTTATGTAGATGATGTTGTTGGCGTAAATATGTTTCCCAGTCAATTTTAGGAGTTTTGCCCATATGTATACATTAGTTAGAATCGTTTTTAATGTTTATTTCAAAACAATTCATATTGAATAAGTTTCTCTTCATTTTTAGCCATTTTTGGACGATCAATGAAAAAAATGCTGAAAATCCAAGATGGCGGATCCAAGATGGCGGATCCAAGATGGCCGCCAAAATGTTTTAATTCCTTTTTGACGCCATTTATTTTTTAAACATATGTCCAAATACAATTTTATGACACAGAATGGACTGCTTATTGTAATCAGTTAATGTTTTATGCAATATCAGATTAATTTGGATTGTTTTGGCAGTCATTTCAATAGAATCAGCCGCGGGTACCCTGTGGTTTTAGAGGGTGTTCAAAAAGTCGCCATAGCAGCTGACGGTGCAAGTCGCAAAATTGCCGACAACATTTTCTGAGTTCCTTAAGGTCCCCTTAACACTTCTAGATAGGTGGCTTGTTGTCTTCAAAAAAAGCCCACGGGACTTTAAATCACGACATATGCTCCCTGACTAATTTGCGAATACTTGATCGACGTTTCTACATAACAAGCTCTGAAAAACAAATGAAACTCGGCAATGATCAATCAGTGTCGTTCAATCCATTCTTCTCCTTGTCTAAATCAAGGAATACGTAACTTTGGAAAAATGTTTATAACACTGTTTTGTATATTGTTCAATTCGCGAAAAATCTTTTGCAACTGATCTTCAAATGAGGTCTGCTGCGAGCATTGCTGAAAAATTCTTTAGAAGAGGGACTTAATTGTTGTAAGCATAAAAAGGGACATTCCGTGCATTTCACAGTAATAATTATCAAGAAGACATAAAATCCAGTGCAGAAAGAAAAGAGCTTTATGATATGGAACATCAAAAATAAACATTAAATAAGTTTAATGTATGACAGGAAATATGTACGGTTGCAGTTTGCAGAGGGGTTGGTCTACCTAACTAAAACCATTTTTGTCTTAGTCTTACATTTAATGATAATTTGTGCGTCAGTGACTCATGCAATGGAAATCAAGCAAACTAGTTTAACTAATCTTGAACTTCCAGAACCCCCGAAAATGGAAGGAGCTTATGTTGGTCCGGCAGGATACCCACCCCAGTATGCACAATACCCTCCCCAGTATGGAGAACACCCTCCCCAGAGCAAGCCCCCTACAGCGTACTCTCTCCAGGGGCAGCCCCCCACAGTGTACCTTTCCCAGGGGCAGGCGCCTCCTACAGTGTACCTCCCTCAGACAGCAGCCCCTCCAGCAAGAGGACCTCCTCAGCAATCGGAAACGGGACTGGCCTACTTGATATCGCCAAGAGGAATAATGAAGATTCTCGAGATTGTAAGTGTTCGCTAATCCCAATGTGATGAATTGCGCTCGCATATGGTTGATATTGTGCTCGCAGTTTGCAGTGCAAAATAATGCTAGTTGTATTTGTATGCTTTGGGTTTGCAAAAAAGGTTTGGGTTGTGCATATACTTTGTGCATATAGAACGGATTTCAGATGGATGTCGCGGGTAATTCGTGCTTGCTTTGGATTTATTTAGTTTGCGTCTGTTTTACCACCGTCACGTTACATTGGCTCTGTTACAATCTCGTACCCAGAGCCCGTCATCTTTTGTCCAGCGGCAAGATTTCAGAGCTCTGGGGGGATCCGAATTTGTGAGCATGCGTGGTAGATCAAGAGTAACGAACTCGCCTTTAAAACACACAAAATTTCATAAAATGCAAGAAAAATCCCCGAACACCAATAAACAGTCAAAGAACTAAGATCTACAGCGGTTTATGGCAAAATTCAGCAACATTTTTTTCAAACCGGAAGCCCAGAATTTGACATAAAAAAAAGATTATCCCAGAGCTCTGAATCTTGCCGCTGGCCAAAAGATGACGGGCTCTGGATACGAGAATGGCTCTGTAACTCTGAATCGCCTCTGCGCACGGTCGCGCGCGCATTTTGTTCGAGAGCACGCGAATATGGTGACCCATTCTCGAACCCAGACTCTGGTGACAGCCACTGACGCATGCGCGAGATTAAATACAGAGCCGCAGAGAGAAAGTCCTTTCAGCGCATGCTCCAACGTTCAAAATCAACCAATCAGCGATTGCCCTCAAATGGATGTCCTCAGAGCCTCACCTGCGAGTAGACGGGCCGGGGAGCTCTGGCATCGCTTCTGCACTCGGTCGCGTGCGCATTTTGTTCGAAAGCGCGCGATTTTTGGTTTTAGCGTTTTTACAAAAAACAAATATTTAATCATTATCCTGCGAGATTGCGCAGAATATCGTCTGATACTTAGCCGACGAGGGACGAAGTCCCGAGTTGGCTAAAATCAGATGATATTCTTCAAAATCAAGCAGGATAATGGTTTTATTATTCAGCACATCTGTGCCTCCCCACTTCCGGTTCCGGCCGGTTGATTGACACTTAGCTATTTTTAGGCCCACGAGTTGGAGAGTGTCTTGTAAGCTTTTCGCGAGTCGAGTATGCGATCGACTGTGAGTTGAGTTTGTGAAAGAAAAACCCTAAAAACCTATCGTGTGAGAGTATTTATCGAACCAGCGCAGCGTGTTTAAGTCGCCCCGCGACATTTGGTCCTTTTCGAGCGTGGATTTGGAGTTTCAAAGCGTGGAAGACGTGGAGAGAAGAGTCAAAGTGGGTTCAGCGAGTGTAGACGTGAGTAAAGTTATTTCACAACAGAGTGCAGTGAAGACGGCGGTAAGTTCTTGGAAATGAGTCACAAAGGGACACCAGAACTGTTTTCTCGATCACACCGGTCTAAGTCTTCAAAGAGTTCAAAGAGTTCATTGCTTAAGAAAAAGTTAGAGGCTGAAAAACTGGCTTTAGAGGTTGAAATAGCCGAGAAAAAGTGTCAGAATGAATTGGTTTTGCTCGAAATCCGAATCGAGCGACAGAAAGAATTGCTCGAGCTTAAAGAAAAAGCTGGAGTCAGTAGATTGGAATATGAATATGAAAATGCTGTTGCATCTGAGAGTGATTCGTCTAGTGGGGAAGAAGCTAGTCTTCCGGCGTTAAATTTAGCTGTAGAAACTCTCGAAGACAGAGTTTCACGTTTAGACTTGCCGAGCTCAGCACCTTGTATGCCATGTTCATCCTTTTTTGATAAACCCGCGAAATCAAATCAGGGGGAAATGAAAGATAATGAGGTAAATGGGGAAGAAAATGAGGTTGGTGTTCAGTCAGATGAAAATAATAAAACTCGGGGTCCCTGTGCCACAGGGAAACCAAACTTACCAACTGTGTTATCTCATATTGCTGAAGTTAAAGGGAATTCTAACGCACAGAGTTCCCATGTAGAGTCACAAGAAAGTCCCTTGGAGAAAATTTTTGGGAAAATGCTCCCAGCCCTGGTTAAAATGACAAAACCAAGCCTTCCAAAATTCAGTGGAAATCCCCTAGAGTATTCAAAGTTTAAAGCATCCTTCAAAGTAGAAGTCGACAACAAAGATGTGTATGACTCAATAGAGAAACTCAAGTTTTTGCTGGACTCTGTTGAGGGAAATGCAAAGTCCTGTTTAGGTAAATTTATACCTGGGTCTGATAAATACAAGGAGGCATGGGAGGCTCTTGATGAACGATTTGGACGTGCCGATACTGTAGTTTCAGCAGCTAAAAAGCGTGTAGAACAATTTCCTATCATCATCAGAGAGAACTGTGAGAAAATAAGACAATATCAAGAAGTTGTATCAGAGCTCATGGGTGTATATAAAGAGCACAATTTTGAACATGAACTTCAGTCTCAGATCCCCGAAGTATGTGTTTCCAAACTACCCATACGGCTTTGCGGTAGATGGGCTGAGTATGTAGAGGGAAAGGCGAGTCGATCCACTTGGGAATCCTTTTCTAAGTGGCTCGAGAAGGAAGCAAAAATCTCTGAAAGTAAACAGAGATGGATGCCTGAGAAAAGAGAATGGAAAAGAGCGGACAATCGAAATACGTCCAATAGGCAATCATCAGGCTTATTTGCTGGTGCGGCGAAGGAATCCTCGGTGCGCGTCGATATCAAATCTGAGAAAAGGTGCCCCATACATAATTCTAACCATGCCCTACACGAGTGTAGGAAGTTTTCTGGGATGCCAGTAGACGAAAAGCAGAAAATCGTAGAAGATCATAAACTTTGTTTATCTTGTTTATTTGCCGGTCACCGTCTAAACAAATGCAAAAATGGGGATACCTGTAAAGTACCTAACTATGGCATGCGCCACCACACATTGGTTCACGAAGTAGACTTAAGATTTATTGAGAGGTCGAAGGCTAGAAGAGAAACGGAGGGAGCGTCGGGAGTTGACGGAAATAGCGAAAGTACTGCGCGGGACGGTGTAGTTAGCCAGGAGCGTGAAGCGCATGCGCAGCGCGAGCAGCAGCAATACTCATCCTTTTCGGGTTCCGAGAAAGGCGGGCGCGCACTAGTTGAAGTGTTACCAGTAGTTGTTTTTGGCGAAAACGGAAAAAGAACAACTGTTATGGCATTGCGTGACTCTGGGTGTAACACAACACTGATTGAAGCAGAATTAGCGTCATCTTTGGGACTTGGGGGCAATGAGATAGACCTTGAAATCCAGGGAGTTAACGCGCGCAAGGCATTTACGTCTCACCACATAAAGAAATGTAGTATTGCTAGATTGGGTAAAGAAGAGAAGAAATATTGCCTGCGCGATATTAAGACCGTTCCCAATTTGAGCGGGCCAGAACAGAGGCTTAAATGGTCGGTGCTAAAGCATCAGTACGCGCATCTAACAGAGCTAGACTTACATGACACAGACAGTGCGCCTGTGCAGTTAATCATCGGAACCAATAACTCAGATCTTATCCTCCCAAAGCAAATTGTTAAACCACAAGGCTGTAACCTCGGTACAGAGAGAGTTCCTTATGCTGTAGAAACGCCACTAGGATGGGCTGTAACAAACTGGCTGCCGGGAGATAAAAGACAAGCTCAACAGTACAACGTGTTCAAAGTGTATGAGAGAGGAGTGAGTGAAGAAGACGACCTGCGGCGATTAGTGGTAGCCCAGTCTGATGTAGAGTCTCTAGGTGTGTTAAAGCTACCTAACCCCACGCGCTCCATCGAGGATAAACGAGCAATGACGCAAATGGAGAGAACAACACATATGATCGAGGGCGAAGATGCGTACGAGTCAGGACTACTTTGGAGAGAAGAACACCCGTCATTACCCAACAATTATGAGATGGCGAAAGAAAGACTGCATAGCTTAGAGAGTAAGTTTGAGAAGAATCCTGGGATAAGAGAGAGATACGCAAAGTCTATTGAAGACGACATCGAGAAGGGTTACGTCAAGAAGTTGAGCGGAGAAGAAGTCGAGAAGGAAAATGACGTCACGTGGTACTTACCTCATAGATATGTGATAAATCCGAAGAAACCGGACCGTCTGAGACGAGTTTATGACGCGTCCGCGAAGTATATGGGTCAAAGTCTGAATGAAGAGATATACACGGGCCCTGACCTGTTGTCGTCGTTGTTTGGCGTTATGCTGAGATTCTGTGAAGGTCGTATTGCGATGGCAGCTGATGTGAAAGAGATGTATCACATGCTACGACTACCGGAGAGAGACAAATCGGCGATGAGATTTCTGTGGAGTGACCGCCCTGGAGAAGAACCTAATGTGTACCAGTTTGAACGGACGGTGTTCGGAGAAGTGTCTGCACCATCGAGGGCGAATTACACAATGCGTCGGAATGCAGAGGAGAACGGCGAGGACCTACCACTAGGTGCGAGAGCGGTCTTCAATAATTTCTACATGGATGATGGTTTACCATCTACCAATTCTCGTGAGGAAGCGATAGAGATGCGCAAGCAGATGACAGAATTGTTGCGCAGAGGCGGATTTCGTCTACACAAGTGGCTCACTAACGATCCTGAAGTTTTGGCCACTATACCTGAAGAAGATAGATCTCCAAGGTTTCTCGAGTTAAGTGAGAACAAACTTCCAACAGATCGAGCTCTAGGTGTTACGTGGGACGCACAAAAGGATGTGTTGCTGTTTTCTGGCCTAACTGGCACTCCTGGTACCACCAAGCGACAAATCTTGAGTAAAGCCTTTTCGATATGGGATCCACGAGGGTTGTTGTTACCCTTTTCTATACGGAGCAAGATGATATTATAGAAGTTGCACAGATCAAAGGTCGGTTGGGATGAGGAGTTAGACGACGCGAACCTACGTGAGTGGCAGCAGTGGTTCCACGAAGCTAAAGAGCTTGACCAAGTTAAGGTACCGAGAGCTCTTCTTAAGTCTGACAAGCCCGTAAAGGAAGTTTCACTTCATGTTTTTAGCGACGCAAGCCAGGAAGCATATGGAGCGTGCGCGTATTTGAGGCGCGAGTTTGAAGATGAAACTTCAGAGAGCAAGCTTGTTGCAGGAAAAGGACGCGTCGCGCCCCTTAAATCTCAATCAATCTGCAGGCTTGAGTTAATGGGAGCGCTCGTAGCTGCTCGACTTGCAGAGACTGTAACAGCGGAGTTAACGACGAAGGTAGAGAAGGTTGTCCTATGGACTGATTCTACAACTGTGTTGCACTGGATTCAACAGATCAGTTCTAGCTACAAAGCATTTGTAGGTAACCGAGTGTCTGAAATTCATACTATCATGAGTAACCTGGAGACCACACTGGGGGCGGGCACGGTGAGCTGGAGATACGTGCCAACAGAGGTTAACCCCGCGGATGATATAACGCGTGGACTGTGCGCAGCTGATCTTAACCCAGGTTTTCGCTACCAAGACGGCCCAGAGTTCCTGCGAGAGTCAAGGACTTGTGGCCAGAGAACAAAGTTGGAATGTATGAAGAAGATGATGACAAGAGTGAGAGAAAGAAGTGGGTTGGAGCTGTCCAAGAAGACGATCAGGTGTTTGAATGGACGAGGTACTCATCTTTAACCAAGCTACGAAGAGTCACAGCCTACGTATTGCGATTTGTGAATAATACGAGAGAGAAGACGCGTTTGACAGGAGCGTTGAGCGTGGCCGAGCTGAGGAAGGCGCAAGATTATCTAGTGCGAAAGGCGCAAGAAGAATCGTTTGACGAGGAGCTGTTGTGTCTAGGAAAGGGCAACGAGATTCCCAAGCAGAGCAGATTGAAATCGCTTGATCCTAGACTCGAAGATGGATTCCTAGTTGTGGGCGGAAGACTAGACAGAGCACAACTGCTACCATACAAGACCCGACATCCAAGAGTTCTTTGTTCTCGTCATCCGTTATCACAGTTGTTGATTGAAGAGATGCACAGAATCTACTATCATCCACCCACAGAACACTTGTTGAATCTAATTCGGCAGGAATACTGGATTATTCACGGTCGACAAGCAGTGCGAAGTATGAAGTTTAAGTGTATCTACTGTTGTCGTCAGACTGTTAAACCTGAACAGCAGCACATGGCAAATCTACCTGATTGCAGGCTAGAAGTAGGCACTGTGTTCGGAAATACGGGTGTCGACTTTTTCGGTCCAATGATAGTGAAGGAACGGCGTTCTGAAGTTAAAGTGTACGGTTGTTTATTCGTATGTATGAGTACGCGAGCATGTCACCTGGAGTTGGTGGACGATCTCACGACTGATCACTTTATTATGGCACTCAAGAGGTTTATAGCGCGGAGAGGACGCCCAAAGAAACTGTTCAGTGACAACGGAACTAATTTCGTAGGCGCGGATAATGAGCTGAAGAAGTGTATTCAAGAACTTGATCAGGAAAGAATTAAGAACTTTTGCGCGCCAAAGGAGATTGAATGGCATTTCAATCCGCCAGGTGCCCCACATTTCGGGGGAGCCTGGGAGAGGTTAGTACAGTGCACCAAGAAGACGCTGAAAGCTGTGATGAAGAAGAGAGTTGTGTCTAAAGAAGCCTTGAGAACGGCGCTAGTGGAAGCTGAGGGTATACTCAACAGTCGTCCGATAACTCATGTTTCTAACGATGCGGGTGATGTAGAGGCCTTAACACCAAATCACTTTCTTCTCTTGCGAGCGAATCCAAATTTAGAAGACGCAGATGTTAGCGACAGAGAGATCAACTCTACAAAGATTTGGAGGCAATCACAAGCGTTAGCTAATTTCTTCTGGAGAAGGTTCTGCAAAGAATATTTACCGAGTCTGACGGAGCGTAAGAAGTGGACGAACAAGAAAAGAAATGTGCGGGAGGGAGATATTGTGCTTTTAGAGGAGCCGAATCAACGGAGAAGCGTGTGGCCCATGGGGAAAGTTGTCAGTACCCATCCGGGTCGTGATGGACTTGTGCGAGCTGCAACTGTGCGTACCAAGGACGGAGAATTTAAGAGACCAGTAGCGAAGCTGTACTTGCTACTACCTGCGGACAATTGAGGATCGTCGTGACTTTGCGGAAGTCATCGACTGGGGGCGGGGATGTGCCTCCCCACTTCCGGTTCCGGCCGGTTGATTGACACTTAGCTATTTTTAGGCCCACGAGTTGGAGAGTGTCTTGTAAGCTTTTCGCGAGTCGAGTATGCGATCGACTGTGAGTTGAGTTTGTGAAAGAAAAACCCTAAAAACCTATCGTGTGAGAGTATTTATCGAACCAGCGCAGCGTGTTTAAGTCGCCCCGCGACAACATCTATAGCACAAAAACCCCTAAAAAAATGACTTTTGTGTATTATTTACGAGCTCAAAACATCATATTTTCCTCAGAGACGGATATCGCAGGATAGCTGTCATGTACAGAAGACAGCTATTGGCGTTCCAATGACCATATTTGGGCAGTGCATCGATGTGCTGGATAATAAATATATATATGGTTACCCACAAGCGCGAAAATACTTGGCTATCATTTCTGTTACTCGCGCGGTTACGGGCCGTCATGTGAGTGTGCATTAAAGTTATCATCTGATTTAGAGGACTCGGGACAGGCTCCGCTGAGGTTGTTGTAAATAAAAAGTACAGCAAAAGAACGCACGAGGCCATTGACAATGGACCATTTCACAAGCTACGCTTCAGTACCGGTCGACAAGGATCTCTAGGGTGCTTTCCATTGACCATTGCAACCGCAAATTCCAGCTACGACGTAAAGTAGGCGTGTTACATGAGATAATTGTTTTCCAACTCTCAACGCAATATTCGTTGTGTTGCGAGTTGCTGCGAACAGTTGCACGCAGTGATATTTGTTTGCGTTACAAGTTTCAGAAAGTCTAGGAATGCTTATTTTTAACAAAACCTTTCACTCTTTTAAAAAATATTTTGTTGATAAACTATTGTTGTTGCTCGCCTATAGAAGGCTAACTAATAATTTCCATATTTTATGGTACAAAGTCCCTACCCTACCCCTGAGAAGTGCAACATAATGAAAATGCAGGAGGAATACTAGATTCTATAATTGTGGGTCGTAAGCGGATAGATTATCCTGTTTTCGGATGCGCACTATTTTGAATATAAATTTAGGATACTCACCAAGTATATGGTTGTCCCTTTTGTCTCCTTTTGTCCCCGTTTTGTTTTATAAATTACATGTCACGTTGGTGTTGCATTCACTTTACTTTTTTTTCTAAGCGCGCTTAATAAAAATAGATAAAGGACTTGGGGCTGCTTGTGTTGGAGTGTTCTTAGAAGGGACATTGATAGAACTGATCCTTTTCGTGTACTAGCATTTTTTCCTGCTATTTTATAATTAAGTAAGGGACAATGTTTATGTATAATAAAGAGAGCAGAATCTTAACGTCATCCTCCGTATTTTTTTTTCTGTACATTTCATGATGTTAACCCCAAATTTTTTTTCACTTTAATCCACTAAACCTCTGGTTGTATAGCACCTATATCAACCATCTTAATGCATTCCTCCGCAATAAAGAACAAAAGAACACCTGTGTCAACAAACTTAGTGCATTCCTCTCATTTTTAAACAAAAGAACACCTGTGTCAACAATCAACCGCAAACTCCGCATGGGGACGTTTATTGATTCAACCGCAAAGCTCATTATGTATTCCGCCTCAAAATTAGTATTCCGCCTCAAAATTAAGGCTAATCGCAATCATGACAGACAAGCTCAAGCTTCACATTAGAGAATTAGACCAGTATCCCAGTCAAGCCAAAGACAAGTTTGAATATTCCACAATGTTGGTGGATAAAACCTTTTACAAGACAGTTGAACGCTACACGGTAGTGAACAGCAGAAAATAAGATTACCATGATCACAAGACCGTAACAAACAAATCAAGATGATTTATACCTCTAAAAGTCATCGCAATTCTAACAAGGAATAGAAGAAACGCTATTCTAAACTTTTTTTTAACGACTTCTATCGTTTTCGGGGTGTCAGAGTCACGAATACCAAGCAAATATGAGGAAAATATCAAGAGTTCAGCGTATCATGCAAGAATTAT
Organism: Scolanthus callimorphus; assembly: GCA_033964015.1. Lineage (NCBI taxonomy): Eukaryota > Metazoa > Cnidaria > Anthozoa > Actiniaria > Edwardsiidae > Scolanthus > Scolanthus callimorphus. The sequence goes on from CM066913.1 coordinate 33,089,143, forward strand.
AAAGCGCCGTGTCATTAAAAATACGGGTTGTCGGATTATGTTCGAAGAAAGGGTCAGTCACAATACAAAAGGATTTGACAGATAAAACTCTATTGAATCGCTTATACGCTTTTAAAGGGAAGACGTTTAACCTATACAAATTCTTTGAAAAAAGGTCTCATTTGTATAGCGTTAAATAAGAAGAAAATTCGGACTGATGTGAGCTTATATAGACTTAATAACGCTGTGATGTTGTATATTACATATAGATTACTCTCATTGTATATATATGCCTATATCCTATTTGTAAAACTGTACATTTTTGTATTCCTTATAAATATAGTATCCACCTAAGGAAGAGTTGTGTGATTCCTTTAAATATGGTATTAACTATTTACTAATATTATATTTTTTTTATTTCTAATTATCTTATAAAACCTGTAATAATTAATTAAACATACTATTTGACTAATCAAAATTAAACCTGGACTCTCTTAGCAAATAATCATCCTAATCTCCGGCTTTAGCTTGTCGGGCAAGTCCATCTGATGAGTGGGCAAGTCTAGGCAATCTATTGTTTTCACTTGTGATGTCACTTCCGGCCTAGATATACCTACGACGTCATACTTTTGGTCGATCATGTGTAACTAGGGCATATCCGCAGATCCGCCCGAGCCAGAACCCTTATTTTGTATACTTTTTATACACATAACTATCATCCTATGCTACTTTTCCGGGTCTGCGCGAAGGGTGCCACGAAAACCACTTCCTAGGCCTCTTTTCAAGATCTGCTCCTAGTTGTTACGGGACAACTTTGTTGGGAATGTGTCATGTAATAGATTATCTGAAAGAGCCAATCAGCGCGCTTGACTTTGGTAGCGCCGCTGGGTGGGGCTGCATCATATTTGCTTTATGATGCATTTGGCGTTTTGATTGCCCTCACCTTTACTGGCACTGTAAAAACCACATCTTCGTATTTCGTATTTTCGATTTGGATCAGAAAATTCGAATAAAGCGGCTTTGGGCTATCGCCCTCAGCCATTTTAACTCCAACAATCGTCTTGTTTTATTCCTACCCAGTAAACGAGCAAGAACTGCGACAGCCCCATTTAGGTTATCTCTTACTAAAGGGAAGAGGAAAATATAAATGGAATATTTGCAAAGCGAATGTGATTTTTATATTTTCTCTTCCGCCTATCGCGATCTACTAGTTATTAATCTGTAGCCATTATACTCAAGCGATTGATTATGTAACAATCACGGTCACGTGGCGGCCGCTGGCTCCCCGAGGAGAGGACTTCAATTAACCCCCCTCTAGGGGACGGATTTTGCAATTAGTCATTCGTCGAGACCTTGAAGCGAGCACGCTGGTTTTTCCTTTGACCCTCCTCCTCCCCTAGCCTTCCACATGATGGTGATTGCGTTTTGATTGCCCTCACCTTTACTGGGCACTGGAAAAACCACATCTTCGTATTTCGTATTTTCGATTTGGATCAGAAAATTCGAATAAAGCGGCTTTGGGCTATCGCCCTCAGCCATTTTAACTCCAACAATCGTCTTGTTTTATTCCTACCCAGAAAACGAGCAAGAACTGCGACAGCCCCATTTAGGTTATCTCTTACTAAAGGGAAGAGGAAAATATAAATAATTTTACTGCGGGTTGCAAAACAAATTGCAAGAGTGTAACATCCGCGGCAACGTTCAATGCGTCAGTTAAACATTCATTTGTCCGTTTTCGGAAATATCTACAAAAACGTTGGAGGTATAAGGAAGCAAATTATTGCGCAGCTGCAGACATCGTGCAATGTGGACTGGAGCTGAATGTTTTTTTTAATTCCTCATCATTGTGCTTCGCGTTGAAAAAAATATGCCTCGTGTTAGATGCCCGTGTCAGCCACTCCTTTGTTATTGTTTTCGTTTGATATTAGAAGACGAATTAAGTGTAGAAATCTCAAAAAACAAAGTTTCAGATTTGATTTACCAAATTCAATCGAGAACATTGCTCTATATTCTCTAAATCAGCCGATGGAAATGGATGCTTTCTCCAACTTGGTATGCTGCTATGGTGTCAAAATGGCGGCTGACACAGGCTCTTTAATGTAATAGGAAAATAATATCTTGTGATGTCAATATTTTTACTCATTTGCATTGGCAAAAGTGAACATCAGCAAGTACATACATATCTTTATTTTAACTCGGATTTTAGAGTAGCTCATATGAGCTAGTATCTCCGAGTATAACGCTACTGAAACATATACTGCTATTTACAATAGACATTTTTCCAAAATGGCCGCCGCAAATTCACATGTCTTAAAATTAAATTGACTGAAAATCAAATACTGGCACTAGAAAGAGTATCCTCGCATTAGTAATACCTTAAATTTTCGTTATGCCAAATGCCATGTCGGCTGAGAAAGCAGAGTCTGAAAATTGAAAATTAATATAAAATAATACAATAAAAATAATACACAAAAGTCATTTTTTTTCGGGGGTTTTTGTTCTATCGATGTGCTGAATAATAAAACCATTATCCTGCTTGATTTTGCAGAATATCATCTGATTTTAGCCAACTCGGGACTTCGTCTCTCGTCGGCTAAGTATCTGACGATATTCTGCGCAATCTCGCAGGATAATGGTTAAATATTTGTTTTTTGTAAAAACGCTAAAACCAAAAATCGCGCGCTTTCGAACAAAATGCGCACGCGACCGAGTGCAGAAGCGATGCCAGAGCTCCCCGGCCCGTCTACTCGCAGGTGAGGCTCTGAGGACATCCATTTGAGGGCAATCGCTGATTGGTTGATTTTGAACGTTGGAGCATGCGCTGAAAGGACTTTCTCTCTGTGGCTTTGTATTTAATCTCGCGCATGCGTCAGTGGCTGTCACCAGAGTCTGGGTTCGAGAATGGGTCACCATATTCGCGTGCTCTCGAACAAAATGCGCGCGCGACCGTGCGCAGAAGCGATTCAGAGTTACAGAGCCATTCTCATATCCAGAGCCCGTCATCTTTTGGCCAGCGGCGAGATTCATAGCTCTGAGATAGTCAATTTCTTTATGTCAAATTCTGGGCTTCCGGTTTATAAAAATGTTGCTGAATTTTGCCATAAACCGCTGTAGATCTTAGTTCTTTGACTGTTTATTGGTGTTCGAGGATTTTTCTTGCATTTTATGACATTTTGTTTTAAAGGCGAGTTCGTTACGCTCTTGATCTACCACGCATGCTCACAAATTCGGATCCCCCCAGAGCTCTGAAATCTTGCCGCTGGACAAAAGAAAATTTTACAGAGAGTTGTATGCCTGGGAGTATGACGCATACCCCTAGTCCTACAAACGTCTGTAAATTTCAAATTGTCAGCGTTCGTTTTCTCGCAAGATATTTGATGTAATGCAGCGAAATTTTGTAGTTTTACTAAAGTGATGATGTGTGTTCTAGTACTGGTGTTCATTTTTAACAAAAATTGATTTGAATTTTTGGCGGCCATTTTGGAAAAAGGTCTATTGGTTGAAAAATTTAAGAATGAAGAGAAAGCTGATTTACAAAAGTTTTAAAATCTGTAATTGCTCTAAGTTTGTCTGGCAAAGAGTTCCAATTCGTTGCTGTAAACAGAAAAGAGTTCAGGCCATATGTAGTGGTTGATGGTTTAGGTAGAGAAAGAATATTTGTTCCTCGTAAAGAGTAGGTCACAGTTCTGAGTTTGAACATATCCGAAGGTACGCTGGGTAGTTATTGAAAGAGAGACATTTGAAAACACATAACACCATAGACTGTATTCTGTTAATTTCTCAGCTTGTTATCCCAGCCCTATCTAAAAGAGTGTCATAGTCAGAGTCCCTGGTCCTTATATATGAATCTTAAAGTACGTTTGTGTTACAGAGCTACGAATTTCAATAGTGCCTGGCGAATGAAGCAAGCATGAAAATAGCTTGGGATATTTTTTTTACAAAGCCCACGATGTTCGATGAGTAGATTGTCGCACATTAATCGCACATTAATCGCACATTAATCGCACATTAATCGCACATTAATCGAGGTTGCCAGGCGTCATGGGGCAATAAAAAAAGACAGACAGTGAGACAAGACGCTTTGGGACGAAGCTATATTTGTTTCACTCTTTTCGTTTCCTTCTCGCTGCAGATTTTCCTTGCAACAGCCATCGGGTGTGCTGCCGGCTGGGATGAGCCAAAAGATGTAATCTCGAAGTCGAGCCTTAAAGAAAATTGGAAGCCATGGATCTTTTTATCGTGGTGACCTCTACCGGCCTCGCGTTCGCCTTGATCCTCCTCCTCCTCTATGTTTTCCGAGCGGTGGAAAGCGGTAATCAGAAAAAAATGACCTCAGCGGTAAGTAAATAATATCTAGATTTAGGCAGTTCCTTAAAGCGGAGCTCCCAGTAAGCATGACTTGTTGTCAGTTGGCAAAAACGATAGTCTATTAGGTGACAGTAATTACTGGAAGCAGCGAGGTGGTACTCACTACTGTCACATGCGAGTTTTCCGACGTATTTTTCTTTACTTATAACGTTTTGCATTTGGCTACTTTGCACTATGGTTTATAGAGAAACACGTCGAATTATCTATTTTTCAACTGATTTTGATCAATATTTCTGATAATATGAGCAATTTTATCTCCTTACCGGGTGGGGTCTGGTATTTAGTCAAACGCAAGATTCCTTTCTTTTGCAAAAAAACCCACTTGCACTCTCCCAATATCAAACATTCGAACGGTACATAACAGTTGGAAAAATCACCAGTCACAACGTTTATAATAAAAACCTTTCTTTTAGAAATGCCATTTGCAAGTGTTTCTGATAACACCTGACCCTGTAGGTTCAAATCTAGTGAGCCTTTGGCAGTTAAGTTGGCTGCGCAGTCAATCACAATCGAGTGAGCCAATTGGATCCTTGTTCAGTGCACTCCTTTGGCTTGTTTTTCGAGACATGTCGCAACAGACATGTCGCACTAGGCGAAACTAGGAAAGGATCTGATTGGCTCACGAGTTTGATTGACTACGCTTGATTTTCTTGACAAAAAATGGTCTTCGAAACGCTCTTGGCCTATTTCTTCAAACTTATAGTCTGACCTCATTGGCGTTGGTATTGCGAAAAGTTATCTTGCATGTCTGGGTGGATTCTTCAACTCAAAAATGGAGGGCCGCCATTTCGTTGCCATGGAAGCGGTCAATTTAAACAAACATGTAAACACATATAACGATCAATTGCATGTTTCTTGTAAAGTGGCTTGCCTTTCTGTGTATGTATAGCACGTGAGATACAGGCCATACCAGACCGAAGAGTCAACTAAAAACTGCTATAAGCCACCTTAGAGTGCAAATTTTCTTAGTTTTTTTTATTAATAACACGCAATGGCAGTGGTTCAAAATACCTATTTTTTTGCAAAATACAGACAACGCTTCAAATCTACTAAGATACCTATTGTCTTGAATAAATTCCCGTTGATTTGCGATAAATGTGAAACTAATCGCGCGCTAAAATTATCTGAAAAACAGAAAAAATGAAGAACTTTTTCTAAACTGTAATGAATTTCTTCCGAATTGCATAAATTACAAAAATAACATAGTGAGTTTTAAATCTCGTGTGTTATAGCCGAAATCTACCTCGTCGGTGCGAATGGAATCTCAGATGTATAGGTTTAAATAGTTTGAGCAAAAAACCTTGATTTTTTTTAAATGTAAACGAAGAAATTAGAAACAAACTTCGGTAGCAATCACATTTGCTGTGGTTTGTTTAGATATGTAAAATTTTATGAAGTGGGGGACTAAACTTTCAGTAACTTCACGCCATTGCTAAACTCTCTCAAAATAGGCTATAAGTCCGGGCAATAGATCAAATGACTGCAATTTTACTAGACCACACATCTGTAGTTTCTTAGTGCAATAAGGCTTATGGTTATCTATATATTAGAGGAAATGCAAACCCCGGTCGTATTATTATGCTTTAAATTTTGGTGGGGGACAATGCTTTCAGTAAACTTCGAAATTTTATATATCCAAGAACTTATTTCCGATCTCAGTCAGAATGCCACATTTCGACATAAAAATCTATAGACCACAGTTGGCTCAGTTTGTTTCATTGCGCCGTTGCTTATTTTGACAATAAATCTAAAAAACCTGAAATACGCTAAAATTATCAAATTTTTGGGACACGAAAATGGCAAAGACGTTTTCACTAATAATATCGAAGAAGATGCATATATTGAAGAAAATACCATATAAGTTATTTCATTTAGGATTGGAACTTCGATTCATATGGCAAATTTTGCGTTGTATGTTTTATCCATGAAGAAATAAGTAGAAATATTTTTACACCAGGCGCTGAACGTGTGACGCTGGGACATGCAAATTTGCATAAAAACAGAGATATTTATAATGATTTTTCGATCCTAAAAAACTCTTTTTCACAAAAATTATTTTTCCAGGGAACGAAAAATGCATGGGAAAATAACTGAAATAACCAATATTTTTTATACTTTACCAAAGCAATCTTGTTATTTTTTGAGGACTTCAACGTTTTGAAAACACTAAATTTTGATCGCCTGATATTTTTCTTATGTCGTTATGTCACAAGTGTGCACCAGGCTTTATAGTACTCCTTTCTGTAAAGATCAGCGAAGGCCCTCAAACGGATCATGTCATCTCAGAGCCTCCCCGCGAGAAGACTTCAGCCAGGGAGCTCTGGGTATGAGAATGGGTATAATGACAGGCTGACGGGAAAGCCATACATGCCAGGACTATTAAATTTTCAGCTTTCCTTATTGGCAGGCAGGAACGATATTCATTCTGCAGTAACTTGCTATTTGAAAGCAAAAACAGTACTGCAGCTTGCAAACCTTTTTCGCTGCGGTTCTTCTCCCTTCAAAGGATTTGTGTCATATATTCTGTCACACTTGTGTGCCTATTCATAGTTCAGCAGATCAAACAATAAAGCCATTTCACGCTATCTAGAGATACCAATCAGAGCTGGAAAGATTCCCCTACGGGGACTGATCGTGTCCGACAAACAGTATTTCAGGACTTCCGAAATCAGTCCGATTTGCAGCAAATTTTTCCCCTTTATGACAGGATATACTGAGATGATCCAAAGATAAAGATATCTGGTAAACCTAAGCGGGATCGGAATATTTTTTTTAAAGGAAAGCCCTGGTTTGTTTGTGGGACATAACAACAGTAACTATGACTTTGAATGACAGGTCGGAGAACAGAAGTACCAAGGGATTGAACCTCAAAAGCCTAATAACAATACAATATAATCTGTTTCAGGTCCGGACAAGCTGCGTAGTGTTTGCAGTACTTCTCTTGGCGTGCTCCGGGATGTTGGCCGACGAAGTGAAAATACTGAATAAACTGAATGAGTTTAATAGTTATATAGATTTGGCTTATGGTAAAGGCTTTCTGACAAAATTGGAGGCTGCCGTGGTGAGTCTAATAAACAAATCGTTGCTCGAAACGAAATCGTTTCTACCATTTACTAAAAGTTTTACTTAGGGCATAGTCAATAGCACGATTTTGATTTCTTGGAGCCTTATCTAAATCAGGCATTCCAGTCGCCCATCAACACCTATTGGTGGGCGTCCGAAGCATCATATGTTATTTTGTTACAGGAGCCCGTGAGTTGAAGCTTCCATCTGATACATTCTTGAGGCAGCGTTTTTACTGACCAAGCTATTTTTAGAAAGAGTTTTCTATTGTTTAAAGTAGGTCAGTCGTGGCAAGGCAAGAAATCTGCTATTAAAAGAGTAAGAGTGTTACTCAAAAACGGCCAGCAATTTCCGACCTTCATGGGAATCAGACTTTTGGAAAACAATAGAAAACTGCTTCTAAAATAGCCAGGTCAGTAAAAATGCTGCCTACATAGCCTAGTATGGGAGATGAAAGCTCCAACCCAAGCGCTCCTGGTTTTGGTCGAGTATGATCGTCGGCCGGAATTTTCAATTTCCCCCCTAAAATATAGTTAAAAAGGGCGTGGCTCAAATGTTGTCTAATCAGCTTAACATTTCCACTCTCAAAGTTATGACAATTTTTTTTTAGCATGGATGTGTGAGAAGTTGTGGTTTTCTTCGAATCGTGTTACTCTTTATATCCATAACAGGACAACTGTTCTTTATACATGATCAGTGTAACAATAAGGTATCTCTCGGAAAAATTGATATCTTCATACTGTGAAGATATGATTTTTATCTTTACACTTCGCAGTGAAGATAACCTAGCTTTCTGGTTTTCAGTCGGATTTTCGTAAAATAAATGTCGATTGGGTTTATCACTGATGTTTATATAATAAATAGAAGATTACATGGCCGCTTGGAGATACCAATTTTATCTTCTTGTGTTAAAATGTCTCACTCGTTCGCTCCGCTCACTCGTGAGATAAATTTTCAACATTTGAAGATAAAATTCGTATCTCCGCGCGGCCATGTAATATGTATCCATTTGGATCCGTCTACAGGGAGCTCATTGTGTGGTTGATCGCATCACCCATTTTTACACTGATCTATATACTAGGAGTTCTATATACATTCAATATAATTATATGCATCGTCTTATTTTCTAGGCATTTGGTTTTCTGTCTATGTTGACCTTCGCCGTGGACGCAATACTCCACTGTGTGACAAAGGAGCGCTGATGATGCTATTGACGTGAAAAAGCCGATAGCCATGCCCTGCTATTGTAACGACATCTCAAGCAAGAGAGAAGTCTAGGTAGTCAACCGTAACCTCCGAGGGCGTAGTTTAGTTTAAATAGAGTAGAAAAAACACTAACAGCAACAACAACAACAAACCAAGGCAAAACGAACTACCACTGAAATAACCGAAATACGACTACAAACTTAGCTCAAAAACAAGGAAACTTCAACCTGGGACCACGGTAACATCAAACAGCACATGGCCACATTTGAAAACCGTCACAATGTTAATCAACCATATGCACCTTTATAAATATACTAGCTGATGCCCGTGAAAATTCACGGAGTGTAAGGGGAAATTTATTTTACTTAAAGTGTTCTCTGTTTAAAAAAACCGGGAAAAAAATCACAATGGCCATATGGATGTGGGAAGGGGTTTAATGATTTCCCCCTTCCGTAAACTGCTGGATTTACATTACTAATACCTCCCATCAGCATGAGTACCCTGTCCCACCATGCCGAAATAAATGAAGTGAGCCAAAAAGGATTTTTCATATAATAAAAAGTTCGTGAAGTTAATGTTTTGTTTGGAGAATAAAAACAATAATAATAATTATAATAATAATTACAATAATATTTTACTAATTTTTTGCTATTCAAAAACAGTGACCGCCCTGTTGCGTTGCTATGGAAACTCTGATGACAATAGATCGTGCATCATCTTGTATTGATCTTGTTTGTACATTCTTTTTGAAGCCCTGATGTGTTTGTTTGGAGAATTGTTGATTGAAGTAACCTCGATCGCGGTTTGTTTTAAGGTCACGTGACACTGTCCGTGAAAACTTGCACTTTTCTTCTAGAATAGCTTTAAAGTCCGCTTTAGAGTTTTTTTTTACTATTTTTTTGCTATTCAAAAACAGTGACCGCCCTGTTCCGTTGCTATTGAAACTCTGATGACAATAGATCGTGCATCATCTTGTATTGATCTTGTTTGTACATTTTTTTGAAGCCCTGATGTTTTAACCGTGTTTAAATAAAGTTACAATGACAATGACAATTTCTACGGCAAATTGTCAAAATTCCAAATCCACAGGTAAGCATATTTCAGAATTGTGGTCGTTCAAAGTTAAGCGGACAGATGCAAGAAAAACTGTAGGAAGCCTCCTTAAATTGCATAGATTTTTGAGATTTTATTCCTTTTTTATCAAGACATTTTAAAATGATATTCGTTTGAGAATCAATATTAAACACTCGAAAGTGTTTTTCATCAGGACTTCCATCTTCAAAGTCGATAAAAAACTCGGCTTTGCCTCTTTTTCAACCCACTATTCGGTGTTCGGCTGTCATGATGAAACAATCTATCTCGTGTTTGATATATTACGTACTTCTCAAGCATTTTCAAAACATTTATCTTCCGTTGCGCAACATTCTTCTTCCGTAATAGTTGTTAACAGTTGGGTACACAACGATAAACGTCAAGTGAAGCGTCGCTCAATTGTCGAAATGTAATGAATGATAATAGACTGTGCTTGATAAGAGAGCTTAAAAAATGGTAAATCGAGGTAAAAACCTATTGCCACATAGTTTCGCCACTTTATTCTCACAACGTTTGGTTGGGCTGTCTTGATGTTGTTAGTGAAAGCCCATTCAACACATCGAATGTCATGCTTAAACGATAAAACGATAAACGATAAAATCGCTGGTAAAGCTTCAACACAGCATATTCAACTGAATACATGTATTCGCTGACTCCTATCTTCACTATTGACTTCTCGGGTCGTGATAGTTTCAACATCTACAAATTCTTACAATAGACACTTTTGAAGTAAACAGGGTTAAGCACTCTCGAGCCAAAACTATGCGGATTGATGTTGATATTAATTTTGGAAGTTCGCTTTGTGTTTTGAAGCAGCCAATAGCGAAGCACTTCCCTTTAAGATAGGCTAGTGGTCACCAAAACACACAATTGTTTTCACTACGTGTTTACAATAGAAAACCTCTGACAGTTTTATAGATTGAAGGTGAGTTAATAACGAGCTTAAAATTGGACACAAAATTGGAAAGGCCGAAAACGCTGAGCATTGTGCAACGATGACCTCCGGCATTACGATACGTCGATTTACTTCAAAGACGTAGTTGTGTTTTAGAGACTGACAAGTGGAAGTTCCTAAGACCCTGTCCACACTAACGCGTTTTCGTTTTAATCCGTATACTTTTTGATTCGTTTAGGCCTTCCATCTGACACGCTCATCGTTTTCATCGAATCCGTATAAGTTTGAAAACGCTCTCAAAAGTGAATAAAAAACGAATCTGTATACAGATCGTTTTAGTGTGGATGGTCGAATCCGGATAAAATTAAAATGATGAGTCAACTGTACCACTTAATTTGAGACTGTCCTTGCAGGCTTGTACACGGTAACACATAATAAAAACTGATCGTTTGCTTGGAGCTAAATCTCCCAACCAAACTAACGCGCATCGAATCCGTATAAGTTTAAAACGAATACTTTTGAAAACGCGTTAGTGTGGACAGGGCCTAAGTTTATTAAAAACAAGAGAAGAAAATTACTAGAATGACTATCTTATTGCACCCTACAATTTATCTTCATTGTGTCCTCGCTCCCTCGGTAACTCCGCTTTCATATCCTTTACGCAACAGAGCAAATCTTAGATTATTATTTATACGTACCGAGAAGCAAAAAAATGCTTTCTTTATTCGTCAGTTAAACTGTGGAATGCCCAGTCGTAATCTGTGCGTGATAGTGTATCGGTAGCTTCGTTTAAAAGTGCTCTATTGCGTAGAATTTTACATTCCAGATGTTATATTAATAAACTATTTCATTTAAGGTGATAGGTATTCGGCTGTTTTACATGCGAGATCTAGATTGGGTCACTGTGCTCAAATCTTATTTGTTTGCAATGTGTTGCTGTCAGTCGCCATCTTGTTTTTGCAGTGCAACCAAAGAAGATGTTATTAAGCACTTTTTATTATTTTCTTTGATTCGCCGCCCAAGCTGTACTTTTGCTAACCTCTGTCGATCATTATACAGGCTCTCTATGGTTGAATTCAAATACATCCCAAAAAGTTGATTTTTTTTAATGGAAGCTGTTCGATGATTATTTTTGAGAGCAACGGAGCAATCTTTGCTGCTGTGAGAAAGTTTATCATGCAGTCTACACGATTCGGTCTATAAGTTTTTTTCTGTTTTTTCCCTCCTATATTGGTCAAGTTTGTGCCCGCGTGGGTCTTGCATATTTAATAATAGCTGCATGAGTCCCCGAGAAGAGCCACTAGAGCTCTTGGGACAAACGTAGTAATATATTGTTTAAATAAAAAAACCCTGCGGCGTTCGCTACTGCTGACGGCTACTCTTGCGACTGTCCGTGTTCTATTTCTGCGACAGCTGCAAGTAGAGTCTCGTGACTACTACGACACAACATTTTAATGGAAACTTGGGACAATTTGGTTGCGGCTGCTGCGATTTATAGCGGAAGGCGCGGAGTGGAGCCCCATACGTATCATTTAACGTCGCATGAGACAGTAACCCATCCAAGCCAAACGTTCAGCATTCACAAAAACATCGCACGCTCTTATTTACGAATGCGCACTTGCGTTAGTGTCGACCCGTGTGCACAGCCAATCACAGCCCGTTTGGATCACCGACCGCGCGCTTCGTCATCCACTCTAGCACAGCGTCGCGGTGTTCGATTTGGACTTTAAACTGCATAAAGTTGTTGCATTTTGACGTTGTTGCAACTGAACTAATAGCGAAAATGGGAGAATATTTGCCAACCCTGGTGCTGGAGTAGTCCGTGATGGAAAATAGAATCTATTTTTTCTAGTCCTTCAATCAATCGGCCATTTACAAGCGTAAAATTCCAGGTTGGGTAAACATCAATGTCAGGCTGATCATTTCAAAATTTACTGAAATTCCAGACTGGGTTCCCACCCAAGCTGGGCTCGTCAAAAGGGATACATTTGTCATATAAAAATAAACTGTTATCAGTAAGAAGATTGATATCGTTGTGTATGACTGGAGTTCCGCCTTTAGGCATTGCCTAAATCTATATATTATGGAAACCAGTGCGTTGCAGTTGTTGTAGCAATCGAAGTTTGTTCGCGACTGCTGACAAATATCTTGAAACCGGGTTAAGCGATAGGAACGAATACAACGCAGAGATAAACAATATTATGTTATAGGATATATCTATTATGGTTGGTTTCAGATTAAACTTAGATAATCTAAGCAGTCAATAAAAAAATGCATCAAGTAATACCGCAAGAAAAGATAAGTTTCTCCTAAAAAGCAAACTGCACTGAAGACATTAAACTGCACTGAAGACCTTAGACCTTAGAAATTCTTATTAGCACCAGGGCGTTCCGCGCATTTCACTGTAATAATTGCGGAGAAGACATAAAATCCAGAGATGTAGAACATTTTTTTTTGGGGGGGGGGGGATGAAGGGTGGGGGCTGGGGGGTTGGAGTTAATAAGTTTCACCTATAAGTCTCAGTCCGTAACTCATGAGAGGTGCTCTGGAAATCACGTTTACTACTAAACTAATCTTGAACTCACCAGAACTCCCGAAAATGGAAGGGGCTTATGTTGGCCCAGCAGGATACCCACCCCCAATGCAGTATGGAGAATACCCACCCCAGGCACCACCCCCGTATGGAGAATACCCTCCCCAGGGCAAGCCCCCTACAGTGCACTCTGCCCAATGGCAGCCCCCGACAGTGTACCTTCCTACAGTCAACCTTCTCCAGGGGCAGCCTCCTACAGTCAACCTTCCCCAGGGGCAGCCTCCCACAGTCAACCTTCCCCAGGGGCAGCCTCCTGCAGTGTACCTCCCTCAGACATCAGCCCCTCAGGCAAGAGGTCCTCCTCAGCAAACGGAAACGGGATTGGACTACTTGAAATCATCAAGAGGAATAACAAAGACTCTTCAGATCGTAAGTGATCGCTAAAATCCGAAAGTAATGGAATTGCGTTCGTATGTGGTATCCCACCTCCACAGTGATACCCAAGTAAAGGAGCTTTCATCAAAATCCCTGAAAATATTAGGGTAACTACAAGAAATCTCTACAGGTGCAGTACATCTGTTAAAGAAATAGCATCAATTCACTTGTTAAGTCTAGACTGTAATATGCCACCCCAGCTTGGAACACATGGCTGGGTCACTCACAGGGAGCTCACCTTTACAGTTTAAATCAAGAAAAATTATAAAAATCTTTCCATTTTTCGCTGAATAAAGCGAAAGGAAATCTAATTTCTTTGCCCTGCGTTTTATTATTTTTCTTGATTTCAACTGTAAAGGTGAGCTCCCTGTGGTCACTCTAGAGACAAGAAGAACACTAAGATTCAATGACTCTTTTTTTAAAAAGTATGTTCTTGGGCTTTGTTTATGTACTGCCTCCTAGCACTATAGCACTACTTCTAAACCAGATCCTAGAACCAGTACTAAACAACAGTACAAATTCCGCCAGATAGGTTCAAAATCAAATCCTTACAAATTTTCATTTTCCCAAAAGAATTGTCAGCTACAACCCCAGACGCCTTTCAGATGCAGACACTTGCAGTAATTAGGCCATAGTAATATTGAATGATTATCATAACATCCTGTATGAGGATTAATAAATATGAATGAAAGAACGAACACAGGATCAGGATAAAATATTAAGAAGGAATCCGCCAGCAGTTTGAGTAAGCAGTGGACAAAAAACTTGTACCAAGATCATTATTGTATGACAAACTTCTTTGAGACTGTTTTCAATATCTTGTGAAAGAAATCCGTTTCTAGTAACACCAAACACTGAAAACGAAATTCAAAGTTCCTACAAAACAGTGGAAACTAGTAGTTGAATTAAATTGACAACACTTTTTTTCTTTTTTCTTGTACAGGCTCCAATGGGAATTTGTTTCTTACACAGTTAATGAGTAACATCTCTGGCTTTAAGAAAAGCAAACAGAATGTGAATATCTTTGATATTACTCTGGTACAAGATTTTGTCCACCAAAGCCTGAAATTGCTCGATCTCTAAATGGATTTCCTCTTAATTTAATTCCCTCTTTCCATTTTCTTCAACTCGCTTCAGATCTTCCTCGCAATAGCGATTTGGTGTGCTGCCAGTTGGGATGAGACCGATTTTGCCAAACAACTGTCCAAACAATTGTCCAATCAATTGCTCAAACAATCTATTAAAGAAAACTGGAAGGAATGGAACTTTTTTCTCGTGGTGACGTCCATCGCTCTCGTGTACGCCCTCATCCTCTTTGTATTCTTTGTTTTCCGAGTTTTGAAAAACGGCCATCAGGAAAATTGGACGACGACAGTAAGTAAATAATATTTAGCAATAAGACTAGGAGTTTGTGTTTTCTATGAGTCAAAAGATAGTTAACGAGGCACGTAGCGCCGAGTTGAATATTTGCCGCAGAAAACGAGAACGTGTAGTCTAAAGACCTCTTTGCCTACGTATGCAAATTGCCCATTTCAAACCACATGTTTACATGAAGAAACATTATTTGTCTTTCTGAAGTTTTTTCGCCTTTTTCACGTGGATATGGAACCATTAGAAAAGATGAAAACAACAACAACAACTAAAATCTAAAATTTAAAATTTACAAATAACATTTTTGAAGTATCTAGGGGTAGTGTATAGAAGACAATTTTGGAAAAATATGATCTGAAATGGGCATTTTGCATACGGAGGTAATTACAGCTAAAACCGTTGCATCGCGACTAGCCTCAGATAAATTATGCATAATTTTGATCATAATACTATAGTTGGAGCATCGAGCATAATGCCGGCATAATGCCCATATTTTCTGAATTTTTTTGAAAATAGTACTGACGACTTCCTCTATGATCGCGCGGGCCACTGGTAGTCTGATTTTTCCTTTTCTGTTCTCTGTTTTCAAATAAAACCAACATTTCATGCAAAACAAGTGAGTGCAGTCTGTTTTGATCCTTCCGAGAAAGGATTTTGTGAAGTCTTATATTTTTAAAGGCTTGGTTGCTAATATTGGTGGCCTGTATCCTGGTTGCCAATGTTTTTTTTTATAAAAGGGCGGGAAAGTGCGTAAAAAAATATTATGTCGAGCATAATAATCTTTTCGAGCATAATTTTGAGCATAATGCTATGTTTTTTGGAGCAATGCTCAAAAGCATAATACTCGACCCACGTTTTAAAAAACATTATTTTTGGATTTTTGACTTCGCTGTTCCGCCAATCAAAATATCTGAGCCAATGAAACTCTTGCCCTGTTTCGCCTAGTGCAGTCAACTGGCTTCCCTCTGAACTAAAACCAGACAACGTCGCGACGGAAAGCCAGGCGACTGCACTAGGCGAAACAGAGCAAGAATCTGCTTGGCTCATAAGATTTGACTGACGGAACAGCAAAGCTAAAAGAAAATGATGTTTTGAAACGCGGGTCGCGATGTAACGATTTTAGCTGTAATATTATTATTATTTTAATATATTAATATTTTAGTGAATCCCATGGCTTTAGAAAGTTTTCACTATTTTAAACAATTGTTAAAACAATTATACCTCGAGCCCGAAAGGGCTACGGGCCAATAGCTCATGAGGCTGCAGGCCGAATGGGCCATTGACCCATGGTCCTTGAGGGCGAGAGGTCTAATTGTTTTAGTATCGCGCAATTAGTTGGACAAACAAAGTGAAAAATTGTGTTAAAAAATCACCAGAAACCTCGACAAAACGAGAAGCGGCCGCCATTGTTTTCAAGTTCAAATTGGCGTTTTTGTTTTCGAACACATAGGTTATACTCAGGGAAAACGAAAGAAAACATGTCATATCACATGAAAGCCATTCAGTAGTACTACTTGCTACTTGAAAGCCAATCAGCAGTAACTTGCTACTTGAAAGCTACTTTAAAGCCAATCAGAAGTAACTTGCTCCTTGAAAGCGAATCAGCAGTAACTTGCTACTTGAAAGCCAATCAGAAGTAACTTGCTACTTGAAAGCCAATCAGAAGTAACTTGCTACTTGAAAGCCAATCAGAAGTAACTTGCTACTTGAAAGCCAATCAGAAGTAACTTGCTACTTTAAAGCCAAACAGAAGTATTACTTGCTACTTGAAAGCCAATCAGAAGTAACTTGCTACTTGAAAGCGAATCAGCAGTAACTTGCTACTTTAAAGCCAATCAGAAGTATTACTTGCTACTTGAAAGCGAATCAGCAGTAACTTGCTACTTTAAAGCCAATCAGAAGTATTACTTGCTACTTGAAAGCGAATCAGCAGTAACTTGCTACTTGAAAGCCAACCAGCAGAGCTATAACTTGCAAACTAGCAAATGCCACTGACTGTTTCGCTGCGACTCTCCGCACATGCAATGACTTTATTGCTTAAGAAAAAAGAGCATGTCTTAGCTATGAATGCAGACATGTACAAAGAGAAATCGAACCTAATAACAGCATTATTTGATCATCTGTGTCAGATCCAGACATGCAGCTCTGTATTTGCGTTGCTTCTATTGACGTGCTCCGCGATGTTGGTCGAGGAAGTAAGAAAACTGGATACACTGAATAAACTTGCTATAGCACTGCTTTATGGTGACGACTTTCTGCCAAAATTGAAAGCCGCCGTGGTGAGTCTAACAAACCAGTAGTTGTTCTAATGGGTAAATCCATCACCCGACGAGGGAATTCCACACTAAATCTCACGCGAAAAATCGATTTTTCAAGTGAGATTTAGTGTGGAATTCCTGAGTCGGGTAATGGATTTTATTTGAATCCCATGCCGTAGGTTTTATTGATTTTAATTTACAAAAAAGGCTTTACGCGCGCCAAGGAAGCCATTGCAAAACTGTTTCAATTTCAGGAAAACGCCGACAAAAAGACGTTTCATACAGTGTTTGACAGAGTTTGAAACTTTAGAAAGTAATTGTTCTTGCTTTCTCGCTTGATAAATTGTAAATTTGTCGTCTAGAAATTTAATTTCGCGGGCGTCCTGTGTTTTAATTGAATTCTACTTTTGCAGCCATGTAATTCCACAAAAAATCTCCCTCGATTTCAGCCAATCAGCACGCGAGATAGAGTCATAGCATGGGATTCTATATATAATATATGAAATCGTGTCTACCTTTTACTACAAGTTTTTACTCAGTGCATAATCAATCGCAATATTTTTTAATTAATTGGAGCCCTTCTTGGGTTGCTTGGACCCAGAGGGGGGGGGGGGGGGGGGGGGGGGTACTCGGATATGAAAATGACGGGGGGGTCAGACGTATTTTTTGGGGTATTACATTTGTAGTAAAAGTATTTTTTGGGGTTGAAAATTTTACCAGGTATTTTCTTGGGGGTTGAAAAATTAATGGGTATATTTTTAGGGGGTTGAAACGTTTCACGGGCTACATTGAGTTGATCATCAAGATACTACCTTTGCTGAAGCTTATTTCCGGGAAACATCGCATGGAACGGCCATCATGTGTATGCTGGTATCTTTTTAGAGATGAAGTTGGTATTTTTTTGGTTATAAAAATTTTGGAGCAGGTATTTTTTTGGGTATCAATTTTATGCCTCGGGTTGATCGAGGCTACTGATGTTCTCCTGGTGTTTTTCAAAATGGACTTGATCGGAATTTCAAAGTCTGCATAACTAATTACAACTTAGATACCAAAAATGTAAAACAGAAACAGCTATTCTTTATTTTAAACACTTTATATTTTTGTCCATTTTTGGGCTCCTGGTTGAACGCTGGAAAAGTATCTCATCAATATCTATATAACTAGAGTTCTTTATGTATTAACTATAATAAGTATCGTCTTATTTTCTAGGCATTTGGTTTTCTGTCTATGTTGACCTTCGCCGTGGACGCAATAATTCATTGCGTGAGAAAGGACCAGTCATGATGTGGTAATGGATGTCAAAGCAGATAGCCCTGCTATTGTAACGACATCCCCAAACAACAGAGTCTTGTTGTTAAATTAGGCAGTCGTAACTTCCGATGGCGTAGTTTAGTTAAAACAGAGTAGAAAAACCACTAAAGCAGTTCGACAGCGTTATCTCTTGAAAATGTCACACCCGAATTTTTAATAAGAGGGTGAAATAAATTAGACACATATTGGGAGGGGAGGTTTAAGGAACGTGAGTTAGCGCGTGACAGCGGGAATAGTTGAATAGTTTTTGTTACTTTTTGCTCGCCGCTGAATAAATGTGTTTATGTTGGGCATTCTATTAACTCGCGCTCTGCGCATTCCCTCGAGGCCTCTTGGCGTATATATTCTTGTTAATTCATTAGTTATTCACTTGACAGTTTACCAGTCACATAACGCTTCACCGTGTTCGCGTTATGGGAGACGAGAAAGTCGCTAAAAAAGATTTAGATGATTTCAAAAAGTTTGTTCGTGAAGAGTTAGCCGCTCATAAAGGAACATTACACTCTCAGGCTCAGGACGCGGCCCAGGAGGCTTTGTTCACTTCTAAACGAATTGAGGAATCTTCAGATTTATCGTTCAAACGGATCGGTAACGAGAAAAATTTTAAATTCAACAAACAAGTTCTGGATAAATTGCACTCTTTAAGGCAAGTTTTGACTTCTCATCCTGGCATAAAACCGGAGGCTTTAACACTCCTTGAGGAAACCGTTAATTTGGTCGAAGAAAGAAACAGGATTATAAGGATTGCTGATAACTCTGATGCTGGTTGGCTAACAGTCAAACAAAACGAAGCCGTGCCTGTTTCCCTTGGAGAAGAAGACAGCAAAAAGATCAGAGCTGCTGAGAAGGAAGCTTTGAAAATCCAAGAACGATCGACAACGCCGAAAGAAAAATGCTGAAAAGATTGCAGTCAGAGGTCAGAGAGCTTCTCAGTTTTCCAGAGGTTCCCGTCAACAGTACGGTCAGCAATGGCAGTCCCCCGGCTTCGCTCAATCAGCTTCATTCTAGCCATTCTACAACTCGAGGGATTTTGCCCAACAGCAGTCCAGCTTCCGTGGCTCCTGCCGATATTGTGGATCGCCTTCCCACTGGTGGAGAGACTGCCTAGTGCGCCTTGGAAAGTCCCGTTTTGGCGCCTCTAGCAGCACAACCACACTCCCGTCCACAAGTCGTCCCTGAAGCATCTTTCTGGATGTCTCTCAAGTCCGATGTTTCTGGCATTCTGGATTTTGATTCAGATAATGGGGATTCTCAAGTACTCCTGAGAAATAAGGATACTTTGGAAATTGAGTTTAGTGAGCTTTTACGCCAAGATAAGTATCCTATTGATTTTTCCTATAATCAGTTTCTAGCGCAGAATCTTTATGAATTTGAACAGGGTGTTTCCCCACTCGTACTCTTAGGTAGACTTAAATCTTGCGCTGCCTTTTGGGCAAATATTGGATCGCCTAACTGGATCTTAGATCTTATTTGCAATGGTTATAGAATTCCGTTTTCTGCTATTCCTCCATCTGTTTATCTGTCCAATAATAAGTCGGCACTTGATCATGCTTCGTTCGTTGACAAAGCTATTTCGGACCTTATTATTGTGGGTTCAGTCATGGAGGTTTCAACCCCTCCCTTCGTTGTTAATCCTCTTACAGTCTCCGTAAACTCGGAAAACAAGTGCCGCCTTATTTTGGATTTAAGACATGTTAACACATTTATTCCTAAGTTTAAGTTTAAGTTGGAAGATACTCGCATTTTTCTTAACTATTTACACATTTCTGGTTTCATGTTTAAATTTGATATGAAGTCAGGTTATCATCATGTCTGCATTTGCCCGGAATATTTCAAGTATCTTGGTTTTCAGTGGCCGTTAAACAACTCTCCTTTTCCTCGCTATTTTGTTTTCACGGTTTTGCCTTTCGGCTTAGGATCCGCGCCTTATTTATTTACTAAGCTTTTCCGCCCTCTTGTTAGGCACTGACGATCTAAAGGTATTCCGATTGTTCTATATCTTGATGACGGCGCCGTTTGTTTGCCTAATTTCGAGCAAGCAGAAAAAGCAGCTCTTATAGTTAAGCAAGATCTTTCCTGTGCCGGTGTTGTTGCCAATGAAGATAAATCGGTTTGGGTGCCTAAACAAAAGCTTGAATGGCTTGCTTAATTAATTTTATTTTTGTGACGTCATCACTTTAGGACTATTTTCTTCCATGTATGTTTTTTTGTATTGTAGTATATTATACTCTGTAAAACTAAAAATATGTCCAAATAAAAAAAAAAGAATACTGGCTCGAGAAGAATAAAAGGCACGTCTGTTGATACAAGTATATCCAAACCCCCTTTCACGCTTATGATTTCCTTTCTTTAAAATTGGTGAATTAATATATAGATTTAGGCACTGCCTAAAAGCGGAGCTCTCAGCTAGTTTTATGTCATTTTTAAGGTGGATCGACCCAGTAATTTTGCACGTCTGTTGATACAAGTATCTCCAAACCCCCTTTCACGCTTATGATTTCCTTTCTTTAAAATTGGTGAATTAATATATAGATTTAGGCACTGCCTAAAAGCGGAGCTCCCAGCTAGTTTTATGTCATTTTTAAGGTGGATCGACCCAGTAATTTTGCACGTCTGTTGATACAAGTATATCCAAACCCCCTTTCACGCTTATGATTTCCTTTCTTTAAAATTGGTGAATTAATATATAGATTTAGGCACTGCCTAAAAGCGGAGCTCCCAGCTAGTTTTATGTCATTTTTAAGGTGGATCGACCCAGTAATTTTGCACGTCTGTTGATACAAGTATATCCAAACCCCCTTTCACGCTTATGATTTCCTTTCTTTAAAATTGGTGAATTAATATATAGATTTAGGCACTGCCTAAAAGCGGAGCTCCCAGCTAGTTTTATGTCATTTTAAGGTGGATCGACCCAGTAATTTTGCACGTCTGTTGATACAAGTATATCCAAACCCCCTTTCACGCTTATGATTTCCTTTCTTTAAAATTGGTGAATTAATATATAGATTTAGGCACTGCCTAAAAGCGGAGCTCCCAGCTAGTTTTATGTCATTTTTAAGGTGGATCGACCCAGTAATTTTGCACGTCTGTTGATACAAGTATATCCATACCCCCTTCACGCTTATGATTTCCTTTCTTTAAAATTGGTGAATTAATATATAGATTTAGGCACTGCCTAAAAGCGGAGCTCCCAGCTAGTTTTATGTCATTTTTAAGGTGGATCGACCCAGTAATTTTGTACGTCTGTTGATACAAGTATATCCATACCCCCTTCACGCTTATGATTTCCTTTCTTTAAACTTGGTGAATTATTATGAGATTAAGAACTTACGCTCAAATTGTTCCCATTCACGAGATCTAGCTGTTGTGGGAGAAACGAGTACGAATAGGACATTTTGGAGCTTCAACTTGCATTTGAACCCACCGAGTTTGATTACCTTTATTAAATGTTAAGTTGAAAAGCCTGAAAAGTTCCGTTAACTACAATCGAAACGGTTTTCGCTACGTACAATCGTTTCGATTGCGTATATGGGCAAGAGCTTACTAGGCAAGCCAACTATCTTGGAAATTTAACACATGACGGTGATTAATAAACTCGTTTCATTCACGGTATAATTTCCGTTACTATTACCCTATTCACACCAAAACCATGTTTAGTTAAACAAGGTTTTTCTTCGCCTTACACCATGCCAAGTTTCTTACTGCGATAAACTCTAACTAACTAAGTGATCACTTAGTCACATGTACAGTACAGTCTATTCAGTTCTGTCCTTGTAACTGTCTCCCCTTGGGAGATAAGGATTTAAACCAGTTTAATTAAACCACCTTTAAACTGGTTTAAGTGCCGGTGTGAATGTGGTATATGTTAATGTTTGAAGGAACCACACTCGCTTATTTTGTCAAAGGTCACGTGACACTGTCCGTGACCTTGGCTCTTTTAATTATTTTGCCCCCCCCCCCCAAAAAAAAAAAAAAAAATATATATATATATATATATATATATATATATAATAATTATCTTCCAGAATTGCCTTAAAGTCCGTTTTAGTCGAGTTGTGCTGTTGTTTTTTATTACTTGTTTTTGCTTTTCACTCTGATTACAATAAATCGTGCATCATCTTGTACTTTGATCCTTCTACAGCAAATAGTCAAAATTCCAAATCCACAGGTAAGTATATTTCAGAATTGTGGTCGTTCAAATTTAAGCGGTCAGGTGCAAGAAAAACTGTACGCTGTGTTGGGCTGTCTTGGTGTTGTTGCAAGCCCATTAAACTATTCAACATGTTGCGGCGAACGTTCAAATCCGTTGGCAAAGTATCAACCAAGACATATACAACCAAATACATGCATTCGCTGATTCATATCTTTACCATTGATTTCTCGGGAAGTGAAAGTTTTAAAACTGCAAATTCTTACAAAGACACTTACATATGTGAACTACAGGGTTAAACCACAGGTGATCCAGGACAATTGTTTGTGTACTACAACATATCGAAGTATTGACAGTATTATAGGGTTTATATGGGGATTGTGGTAAGGGATGTTTGGACCTGTCTGATCTCAAGGACAACCACAACTAACAACATGGTAAGTTTCAGTAACTTAAAAATTTCCAGGTCCAAACATCCCTTACCACAATCCCCATATAAACCCTATAATACTGTCAATACTTCGATATGTTGTAGTACACAAACAATTGTCTTGGGTCACCTTTGGTTAAACACACTCACGCTCACCAGACTCACGCCAAAAGTATGCGGATGGATGTTGATATAAATATTGGCTTTGTGTTTTGAAGCAGCCAATGGCGAAGCACTCGTATTTGCAGTTACAGGAACGGAAGCTCTAATCAATCCTGCTTTTGTTCAGCATAGTTGTCTCTAGTGTCACCAAAATACACCATCGTTTTCACTACGTGTTTACAACAGAAAACCTCCGACATCAAGATTGAAGGTGAGATATTTTACCGAACTTAAAAACTGACATAAAATCGGAACTATTATTTCAAAGCTGCAGTTATGTTTTATATAAAGATTGACAAGTAGAAGTTCCTAAGTACACAAGTTTATTAAGCACAACATAAGAAAATAACGAGAATGATTCTTGCTTCATGGAGGCCTTGGAGACTTCGTTGTTTGTTGGTTATAAGACAAAGATCCATTCCGTTAATTGTCAAAATTTGTAAGGGCTGCCTTGAAAAACTTTGATTTTGTAAATCATTGTTCTGCATTTCAAGAAGGTTGAAAAATGGACACGAAAAGGAAAAACATAAAATAGATGAAGGGGGATTTTGAAATTAAGAGTAAATGATTAGTTGTAACCACAAATTGGCACTGCAATAGACTAAACCCTGACCAAACGAAAGGCAAATGAACGCAACTTGCATCGATTTGCGAATCGTTTGGCCACCAACTTTGAGACAACTGAGACTTGTTGAGAAAAATTGAGACAACTTGCGTCTTGTTTGGTCACCACATCGCAAGTGTATGTAGGTTTCCAATTTCTTCGTTTATGGTTATGACCAAAGAAAGTCATGGAAATTGTTGCAACTTGCATCGATTTGCGAACCGTTTGGCCAGAAACTTGCAATGACTTGTGCTTACTTCGTGAATTTTCAAATTTTCATTGAGACAACGTGCGTCTCGTTTGGTGACCACATCGCAAGTGTAAGCAGGCTTCCACTTTCTTCGTTTTTTAACGAAATATTATGACCAAAACAAGCCATGAAATTGTTGCACTTATATTTCTGGCTGTTGTTTTTAAAAAAGTATGTGTATTTCTTAATTTCTCTCATCTTTTGTAACGAGGAAAAGATAAGCTTGAGCGCTATTCCGTGTTCTAAAGTGGCGTGGTTATGTCGTCATGAGTGCGTGCAAAAAGGCAAAATACTCATCTTGATTGTATCAAAACTTGCATCTCGTTTGAATAGGGCTCAACTGTGACCAAAACAGTTCAAAGAGTCGATTCAACATAAGCGAATATTTGATGGACTTTTCAAGCTTTGAAAAACCAATGGAACTCGGCGATGATCAATGTTGTTCAATCCAGGCTCGTAGCCAGGGGGGTTCCGTAGGTGCGCAAGCACCCTCCCAAGCGACAAAAAGGTCCACATTTAAGGGTTTGAAAACACTGTTTTAGCGACTAAATGGGCCAAACAGAAGACTGCGGTCACTTTGGCATACAGCCAGTTTCGAGTAGAGCGGTTTTCATCCGACTGTGAAACAAAACTAGTAGTCAGTGTTTAATAGTGTCTACTAGTCATAAGTACAAAGGAGAATACAATAAAAATGACTTTCACAGTGTATAGTAGTGCGTGTTTGTTAGTATCTATTTCACAGTCGGATGAAAACCACTCTACTTGCTTTGTCTAGTGAATTTTGACTAGCGGTCAATAAATTCATACCGCGTTGGTCCGCTTTTTCTAGATTAGCCCCCCCAACACACACACACAAAAAAATCCCGGGCTACGGGTTTGCAACCCATCCTTATCCTTGTCTTTCAAGGAATACGCCAACTTTGTAAGATTAAGAGCTCTAGGACCATTTAAAGATGTGGGCATGCGTGGTAGATCAAGAGCATAACGAACTAGCCTAGAATTTGATTGTTTGGTTTGTTTTCCGTTGTCGCGCGAAGCGTGCAGCAATTTTGACAATCAAGCTACAAGACTTTTAATCAATAGTCGCAAGGTGATTTTGTATGGCAGACAAAAATCACGGAAGACGACCTCGAGGAATTGTGGTAAAACAACAAGGCCTTTTATGATTTTTTTTAATGTTTGTAAAAGCTACATCGTAGCTTCTCTTTATGCGCGCGAAGCGCGCAGTTTTTTTCAACATATATCAGTTGAAAGAGGGCAAATACATGAAATAGTAGTGCAAGTGATATTTCTTCAGGAGGTTCAAACTCTGTGTTCAATAATTGAGCCTTCCTTCATTTACTATCAAACTGCACAACCTTGTCTTAAATATATATAATACCTCAACAAAAATATGTATCCCCCCTTCATGTTATGAAAAAACTTGACATCCCCCTTTTCCAATTCCTAAATTTTGAAATGCCCCCTCAAAATCCCCACCCCCGCCCTGTAGTATACATAATGAATGCAGCCCTGCAAACAATAACCTGAAGTCGAGGCTCTTTTCTAAAATTTCTCTGTAAATGTATTGGAACTAGGAGAGAGCCGCGATTTGAAGGTCTTGAAGCTTGTCTCGTGAGCATTGGAGCGTTATTCGAACGTGGGCTATTGTGAACAAAACGCGGCTAATTTGATTTAAAAAAATGCGCCAGTGGCGTCCGTGACTCATGCACTGGAAATCAAGCAAACTAGTTTAACTAATATTGAACTACCAGAATCCCCGAAAATGGAAGAAGCTTATGTTGGTCCGGCAGGATACCCACCCCAGTATGGAGAATACCCACCCCAGTATGGAGAATACCCTCCCCAGAGCAAGCCCCCTCCAGAGTACTCTCCCCAGGGGCAGCCCCCCACAGTGTACCTTTCCCAGGGGCAGGCACCTCATACAGTGTACCCCCCTCAGACAGCAGCCCCCCCGGCAAGAGGACCTCCTCAGCAATCGGAAACGGGACTGGCCTACTTGAAATCATCAAGAGGAATAATGAAGATTCTTCAGATCGTAAGTGTTCGCTAATCCGAATGTGATGAGTTGCGGTCGTATGTGGTTGATTTTGTGCTCGCAGTTTGCAGTGCTAGTTGTATTTGTATGCTTTGGCTTTGCCGGATAGGTTTGGGTTGTGCATATACTCTGTGCATGTAAAACGGGTTTCAGATGAGCTAGCGTTGTGGGTAATTCGCACTTACTTTGGCTGTGTTTACTATGCGTTTGGTTTACCGTTTGGTTTTGCGTTTAGTATCACCGTAAGATATCATATGATGTCATACGACAGTCAAGTGAAATTCTCTTCTGTGCACGGTCGCGCGCGCATTTAGTTCGAAAGCGCGCGAATATGGTGACCCACCAGCGCAGAAATGCTTGGCTATCATTTTCTGTTACTCGCGCTGTTACTAGCGGTCATGTGAGATTGCATTTTAATTAACATTATCATCTTATTTAGCCAACTCGGGAGAGGCTCCACTGAGGTTGATAAAAATAATACAGCAAAAGAACGCATGAGGCCATTGCCAATAGACCATTTCCCAAGCTAGGCTTCAGTACCGGTCGACAAGGAACTCTAGGGTGCTTCCCGCTGAGACGTATCATGGGCGTGTAACACGAGGCATTTTTCCAACTCGCAACGCAATATTCTTCTTTGTTCATTCATATTTATTAATCCTAGAGTCATCGGAGTATACAGTGTTGCTGTTCTCATGCCTAGAGCTCCCAGGCTCGTGACCTCGCGGGGAAGGCTCTGGTGACAGTCACCGACGCATGCTCAAAAGAAAGTGGTGGTTTATCCCTCATAATTATACTTTTAGAGCGTTCAAGTCAAGGGCATAGGTTGAAAGGACGACTAGGGAACGAATGTCATTGTTATTTTGATAGATACGTTTTTATAAAGCGAGATAAAGCTACTTTTAAGTACGCATGCGCGCCATTTCAGCCAATCAAGAAGGTCCTCAAATGGATGTCACCAGAGCCTCCCCGGCGAGGCGAGAAGCCGGGGGATCTGGGTTCGAGAATCTTGTGTTGCGAGTTGCAGCGAACAGTTGCGCGCAGTAATATTTGTTTGCGTCACGAGATGCAGAAATGTAAAACCGAGGAGCTCTTTATTTTTCGCAACGTTGACTCATGCGAAAGTCAGAGCGCATTTCGCGAAAATATATTTTCGTCTACAACTTTAAAAATATGCTCGCTATGAACTTCAATGTTGGAGAATATAAGCAAGTATCTTTTGGCAATATGTGCACATTTTTTGATCTTAATTAGCGTTAATATCTGAGCTTTAATGGACCCCTTCGTTGAGAGATCACCTCGCGCAAAAAAAAGTTGTTGGTATTTTTGAACGAAACTCCGTTAATCATATTGAAGTCAGCAATACTAGTTTTACTCTTTTCGTTTCCTTCTCGCTGCAGATTTTCCTTGCAACAGCCATCGGGTGTGCTGCCGGCTGGGATGAGCCAGAACAATTGAAAATGAAAGAAATTTGGCAGGCATGGATCTTTTTTATCGTGGTGACCTCTACCGGCCTCGCGTGCGCCTTGATCACCCTCCTCCTCTATGTTTGCCGAGTTGTGGGAAATGGTAATCAGAAACAAATGACGTCAGCGGTAAGTAAATAATATGCAGATTTAGGCAGTGCCTTAAAGCGGAGCTCTCAGTAAGTATGAGCTTTTGTCTTTCCTATGGGCATTTGGCAAAAACGACAGCTTATTTTTTATATGACAGATTATATTTTGAATGAAAGGTGGTAAGGCAATAAAACTTGGACAGAATGGGGAGTTTATAGGTGTTGCGTGACATTTTGAGTTTTGATCCTAATAAAATGAAAATACTATATTTGAAAAGAGTTTGCCGAAATTAAAAAAGCCGAAAATTTGAACAGAAGAACAAAAGGAAATTGAACCTCAACAGCCTAATAACAATATTACACTACAATCTGTCTCAGGTCCAGACAAGCTGTATTGTGTTTGCGGTGCTTCTCCTGGCGTGCTCCGGAATGTTGGTCGATGAAGTCAAAAATGGGATAAACTGTTGAGGCAACTCAGTATAGAACACCTTTTTGGCAAAGGCTTTATACAAAAATTGGAAGCTGCCGTGGTGAGTCTAATAAACACATCATTGCTCTAAAATAAACGAAAATTCGCTGAGGTTTTACTTAGGGCATAGTCAGTCGCACGTTGTAAAGGCTGGTTCTTACTGGAACGCAAGTGCAAGCGCAGGGCGTAAGCGCAGGGCGCAAGCACAAGGCGCAAGTGCAAGCGCAGGGCGTAAGCGCAGGGTGCAAGTGCAAGCGCAGGGCGCAAGCACAAGGCGCAAGTGCAAGCGCAGGGCGTAAGTGCAGGGCGCAAGCACAGGGTGCAAGCGCAGGGCACAAGCACAAGGCGCAAGTGCAAGCGCAGGGCGTAAGTGCAGGGCGCAAGCGCAGGGCGTAAGCGCAGGGCGCAAGCACAAGGCGCAAGTGCAAGCGCAGGGCGTAAGCGCAGGGCGCAAGCACAAGGCGCAAGTGCAAGCGCAGGGCGCAAGCGCAGGGCGCAAGCGCAGGGCGCAAGCGCAGGGCGTAAGCGCAGGGTGCAAGCGCAAGGCGCAAGTGCAAGCGCAGGGCGCAAGCACAAGGCGCAAGTGCAAGCGCAGGGCGTAAGTGCAGGGCGCAAGCACAAGGCGCAAGTGCAAGCGCAGGGCGCAAGCACAAGGCGCAAGTGCAAGCGCAGGGCGTAAGCGCAGGGCACAAGCACAAGGCGCAAGTGCAAGCGCAGGGCGCAAGCGCAGGGCGTAAGCGCAGGGCGCAAGCACAAGGCGCAAGTGCAAGCGCAGGGCGCAAGCACAAGGCGCAAGTGCAAGCGCAGGGCGTAAGTGCAGGGCGCAAGCGCAGGGTGCAAGCGCAGGGCACAAGCACAAGGCGCAAGTGCAAGCGCAGGGCGTAAGTGCAGGGCGCAAGCGCAGGGTGCAAGCACAAGGCGCAAGTGCAAGCGCAGGGCGTAAGTGCAGGGCGTAAGCGCAGGGCACAAGCACAAGGCGCAAGTGCAAGCGCAGGGCGCAAGCGCAGGGCGTAAGCGCAGGGCGCAAGCACAAGGCGCAAGTGCAAGCGCAGGGCGCAAGCACAAGGCGCAAGTGCAAGCGCAGGGCGTAAGCGCAGGGCGTAAGTGCAGGGCGTAAGCGCAGGGCACAAGCACAAGGCGCAAGTGCAAGCGCAGGGCGTAAGTGCAGGGCGTAAGTGCAGGGCGTAAGCGCAGGGCACAAGCACAAGGCGCAAGTGCAAGCGCAGGGCGCAAGCGCAGGGCGTAAGCGCAGGGCGCAAGCACAAGGCGCAAGTGCAAGCGCAGGGCGTAAGTGCAGGGCGTAAGTGCAGGGCGTAAGCGCAGGGCACAAGCACAAGGCGCAAGTGCAAGCGCAGGGCGCAAGCGCAGGGCGTAAGCGCAGGGCGCAAGCACAAGGCGCAAGTGCAAGCGCAGGGCGCAAGCACAAGGCGCAAGTGCAAGCGCAGGGCGTAAGTGCAGGGCGCAAGCGCAGGGTGCAAGCGCAGGGCGCAAGCACAAGGCAAGTGTGAATCATAGCGACGCATCCGCAAGCACATGCCTAACATGAACATTGATTAGTTTACTTGAGTTTGCGTTCACTTGATTCACACTAGACGCAAGCACAAGCGCAAGGAAACGCAATGTCTTCTACTATTATTTCATCACTGACGTGTTTTCGCATGTTTTCAAGACTAATAGTTATACTTGAACAACTGGAGGTCAGAGTACTCATTACTCCATACATTTTAAATCAACTAGTATTCATATGGTATGACTAGTTTTACGGGAAAACTAGGTGGTCTGCGTCGGCGGAGACGTGAACATGAACAACAACAACCAAGGGTTGAGATTTATGTTAAACGCCGTGGAAAAATGGGTTTTGCTGACGTTTCGAGCGTTAGCCCTTCGTCGGAAGGGCTAACGCTCGAAACGTCAGCAAAACACCATTTTTCCACGGCGTTTAACATAAATCTCAACCCTTGGTTGTTGTTGTTCATGTTAGTATTCAATATGTTTTACAATGATATGTAAGTGAAAATAATTATAAAAATCTGTAAAAATGTGGCGGAAAATAAATTGAATTGAATTGAATTGAATAATAAGTATCGTCTTATTTTCTAGGCATTTGGCTTTCTGTCTATGTTTACCTTTGCCGTGGACGCAATAATGCACTGCGTGAGAAAGGACCAGTCATGATGTGCAGTGACATGAAAAAGCCGATAGCCATGCCCTGCTATTGTAACGACATATCCAAGCAACAGAGGAGTCTTGGAAGTTAACCGCGTAGTTTAGTTAAACACAGTAGAATCAAAGCCACGCTGTGGAATCCTCATTGATGATAAGCAAATAATGCATATGAAGGTCCTTATACAGTGTAGGTTTTAAGGTTACAGTCTACCCTTTGTGCGCAAATTTGCATAACCATTGTCCGTTGCCATTTGCCATTTTTAGCTTGACAACCGATGACGCTTTGATCCCAAAAATACTGAAACATGAACATCAAACTCCTGCGCTCATCGCTAATATTTTGAAGGAGACAAAAGGCCATAACGAGCAAGTATAAGGGTTGAGTTATCGCATCACAGTAATTTAAATTACGAACACGCATTCACAGCAGTAAGATTTAGCGATAAGAACAGCGTCGACTGTTTACAGGAAAGCTTCAGTTACTATTCTTGTCCAACTGTTGAAAATTTGAAATAATAACTCCTCCGCTTTCGCAAAATTTTGAAGGGAACTCGACACGCACTATTTTTTAGCAGTGTTTAGCCGCGAAGCACAGTTAACTTTGTACCTGAATATCGCAGGAGAAAACAAAACACCAATGAAATCTCTATGTGACATTTTATCCAATATCCTTTGTAGAATATCTCAAGCAGTTACGATTACCACAACTCTTTTTGTAGAGGTAGGATTATTCCGTATAGAAAACACATGACAAAAGTTCATACACGTCCTTAGTTTAACCAAAATATGTCAACCTATATATCGTTGGAAAGCTTATAGAATGGCAAAAAGAAATTTGGTACCTGTAATTTTTTTAAAAGCATTGATTAAATATTTTGGTGTGCCATTTTCACGAGCTAACGCTGTCGAACTGCTGAACCATGACTCCCAAGTAACATATTGTTTTAATCTATAAAGGTGTTTCTCAAAAACAATTTCTGCGTTTTTTTAAAATGTTGTTTAGTTCAAAAGTTCTGAAAATGTTTAGAGCGAGATTTTCTTATCCTTTCTCCACGGAACCAAAGCGCTTTACAAAATTTACTGATTTATTATATATAAGATATTTAAAATACTTTAAAAAGAATAGATATTAAGAAGATTTTAAATTTAAATATTTTAACATATATATATATATATGTTATTTACTAAAAATATGTAATATGACTTTAATATTCAGGAAAAACATCAGCTAATAATAGTAATCTTAAATCTTCGAAATTTAAAAGTTCCGTAACTTTTGAACAAAGCAAAATTTTCAAAAACGCAGACACGGTTTTTGAAAAAAAAAAACACAATGTGTTACTTGGGAGTCAAGATCCTGCAGTTCGACAGCGCTATCTCTTGGAAATGTCACACCCGAATTTTTAACAAAAAGGTGAAATAAATTAGACACATAGGGCGAGGGGAGGGTTTACGGAAAGTTTGTTAGGGAGTGACAGCGCGAATAGCAAAAAGTAGTTTTGTTACTTTTTGCTCGCCCTGAAGAATGCAAATGTTTTTTTCTCTCTTTTTCGTCCATGTATGTTTCTTTGTATTGTAGTGCATTATACTTTGTAAAAATAAAAAGATGTCTAAATAAAAAAGAATACTGGCTCGAGAAGAATAAAAGGCACGTCTGTTGATACAAGTATATCCAAACCCCCTTTCACGCTTATGATTTCCTTTCTTTAAAATTGGTGAATTAATATATAGATTTATGCACTGCCTAAAAGCGGAGCTCCCAGCTAGTTTTATGTCATTTTTAAGGTGGATCGACCCAGTAATTTTGCACGTCTGTTGATACAAGTATATCCAAACCCCCTTTCACGCTTATGATTTCCTTTCTTTAAAATTGGTGAATTAATATATAGATTTATGCACTGCCTAAAAGCGGAGCTCCCAGCTAGTTTTATGTCATTTTTAAGGTGGATCGACCCAGTAATTTTGCACCAATGCCAACCAGTTTTGAACTTCTTATATGCCAGCTGGGCCGCCGAGAAAGGACTGTCGGACGCGCAAATGCACAGCCTTGGTCGATGGAAATCTAACGCATTTAAGTTGTACATTTGACCAAACTCTGGCCAAACGATAGTCAAGAGAGTGCGGGGCCTTTCAGACAAGCGGCTGGGGCTTCGCGCTCTGTGTTATTGATCACGTTATTGTAAGTGCTTTCCAGACAAGCGTCTGGTGCTCTTATTGCCGCTTCAAACTCCGTCAGACTAGCGGCTGGGAGTTATTCGGAGTTGTTCACCAAGTGTCAGTATCTACAATTTGTTTTGCTTTCCCCGTTGCATTCTTGCTAGGTTCAGTTTGGTTTGCATGCGCGTATGCGGCGGTGGTGGGGTTCGGCACGTGGTGTGGCTGGTGGCCTAATTGCCATCACCAACGTTTTGTTGTAAGACAATGTTTGGTACGCATTATTATTGGTAAACAAATCTGATTCATTGAATATTAAATGGCACCTTCGTGGCCAAAAAATTCCAACTAGGCCTAATACGTACTAATGCGTAATACGTACTCCTCGCTGCGAGAAAAGCTGTAGCGTCGCATATGCATTCCTAACTTATGCTAATAATGTCACGCGCGCTCCATCATAAAGACAGTGTGATTTCTATAGCGCAGCCAATATAACACATACTACCCATGACTGAAATACATGTCAGTACAAAAGTTGGGGAGATCAGAGTTAGTATCACGGGGGAAATTAAGTTTAAGAACTTAAGCTCAAATTGTTCCCATTGACGAGATCTAGCTATTGTGGGAGAATATTTTCGAGCTTCAGCTAGCATTTTAACACACGGAGTGTGATTACCTTTCTTAAATGTTAAGTTGAACAGCCTGAAAAGTTCCGTTAACTACAATCGAAACGGTTTTCGCTATGTACAATCGTTTAGATTGCGTATATGGACAAGAGCTTACTAGGCAAGCCAACTATCTAGGAAATTTAACACATGACGGTGATTAATAAACTCGTTCTATTCATGGTATAATTTCCGTTTCTATGCTATAACTATCACTTACCTTCTCTTTTCAAGTCCACGGTATCCACCTCAAACAAGACTTTGCTATTCACATCGCCAGACCACCAGAGCAGCGCTCTGTCCTTCAACACAAAGATCTCCTTATGAACAAGCGTCTTGAGCTGATCATGGTTAGAGTGCTTGTACACGAGCTCTGATCCTCCGACATCAGAATAAATCCGGACTGCTTGTGTCCCTATGTAGTACAGTAATCGAATCCTGATGCCTTTGGCCTCTGGTACGAGAAGAAGTTTCTGGCAAGTTTGCGAGGCCTGGGCGGCGATCAGATCAGGTATGTCAAAATAGATGAGGATTTCTTAGAAACATGAAAATCTGGGACATCATCGCAGATCATAAGTCTTCCATAGTGAACCTGAGGAACGTTTGCTTCGCTGAGCTCATCGAAAATCACGCCTTTATGAGCATGACCGACAAAGGAATTCTCCACACTGATATTCTGATTGCTCTGTATAAAGACGACAGCGTATCCATCAAGGAAAGAGAACTCGCTTGCATTAATACGCACGGACTTGCTAGGTAGCATTCTCACACCAGCAGATGTGCAGTTTGTGATGTGCAGGTTGTTAAACACAGGTCCCTTCAGCACAGTTTCAATAGCAGATGTGTTAGTTCCCGAGTGGCTACCGCAGTATGTGAAGTGCACGTGCTCAATTACCGATTCCTCCTGAGGATATGTTTCTTCATAGGGTGACACTATTGCAACATGATCCCAAGGTCTACCCTCGCATTTAACCCCCACATAAACCCCGCCTGTACAGTTAACTGTATTTGGTGTATTTTGGCATTCAGTTATGGATGACTCGTTGCCATGACAATGAAGGTAATAAGGCAAGGGGTCCTCAGAACTGTACTTGAACTTGTAAGAACCATAGTTTTGTTCCATGTACGACATGTAGCCCAGCGTATTGCAAATAACGTTAACATTTCCTTTGCTCCATCCTTCTTTGGGCCAGCACAAAGGCTTCCAAGTATTCTGTTGGTGTACCTCTAAACGACCTTCCCAAGGAAACGTGCCATCTTGAAGTCTCACGTCAGGGCGTAAGTTGGATTTTGGCTCAAGAACTGTGAAATTAATGCGTTTTGCGTCTGTTCCAATGGCTTTTAGAGTCCCAAGAACAAGAATACTAACGCCAGGGGAGAACCTAACCTCTACATTTGGGTCTATCGTGAGCGTTACGTTCGGTAGGACAGTCACGTCTGATGTCACGCTATAAGGACTAGACTCTGCCGTCAGCGTGACTGACTCATGCAGTCTCCCGCGTAATTCTGATCCCGTCAAACCAGTGGTGCTTTCTCCATAAGAGAGGACACTAAAATCGTTTTCTTGTAGTGAAAAAGGGCGAAAATTGGCGATAGCAACATTAAAATCGTCGTCAAAGTGTAGAATTCGCTGAGCTATTTCTTTCGATGTTGTACCTCCCCACCAGTTTTGGCTGATGCCAATAATGTTCTTCTGAGAACGTGCTGAGACGGTGACGCAAAACTCTTTCTCAAATTGAGAGTTGAAGAACCTGTTCCGCGAGAACTCGGTTGATTTGTACTGAAGTATTCCACTTAGTTTCATAGCGCAGGATATTTGAGTATTGAGCGCCGTATTACGAAAGTTTCTTCTTAGGGTATTGTTGACAAAGATCAGCAACTTACGAGGCTTTGGAATGTTATGAACTGACTGCAGATAGACAACATTTCTCCCCTTGTTGCCCTCC
Source organism: Scolanthus callimorphus (assembly GCA_033964015.1). Lineage (NCBI taxonomy): Eukaryota > Metazoa > Cnidaria > Anthozoa > Actiniaria > Edwardsiidae > Scolanthus > Scolanthus callimorphus. The sequence continues at coordinate 33,124,240 of CM066913.1, forward strand.
ATGGTGTTATTTGAAATAGTCATGTCATCTTCAATTCTTAAAGCAGTAAGAACACCAAGATTGAAGCAATTGTTGTCTTTAAACGCATTGCGGCCTATCGTAGCGGGACCATTTTCAGCAATCCCCTCAATCAATATTGTTCCACCTTCGTTAAACAAAAACTCATTTCCAGAAATCACCAGCTCTTTAGTCCCTCTCTTAAGGGCAATCACGGCCTTCAACTTACACATGTTGAAAGTAAATCTGTTTGCTGTGATTCTTAGTGGACCAGTTCCAACGGTTGATGTTCCAGTCAAGATTACTGCATGTCCTTCGTTGTCAGTAAAGACATTTTGGTTAAAAATCCATTCAGTCGGTGGTACATCGTGTTTTATCTCAACCACGGGTCCGGTGTTTCGCCTAAAAACACAGGAATCGAAAACCAAACTTGTTTTCATTGTATTATATTTAACATAAGATAGGACAGCGCCTTTTTTATTATCCGCGAAGGTACTATTATAAACTCTCATACTCAGTCGCATGTAGTGATGCGGACCATAGATATTCAAGGCGCGGTTGCCGCTTTGTGTTATAGAGGAATTCTGGACCACAACAGTTTTCATTCCATCTGTTGACACCTGGATCCCATACGTTTTGGAGCCGTTTATTTCGGTGTCCCTAATCTGGAAATATCCTCCAAAATTGTTCATGTTGATCCCCTGGGAAATTCCATTGAGCTTGCACGAGGACATGGTACCGTTCTTCAGATGTCGTAAGGAGAGCTTGATAGCGATATCACTTGAGCTCGTGATTGTGATATTATGTAGGTTTACCCGATCCATGTTGTTGTTACTCCCAATTAGAATGCTATTGGGTTGATTGTCTCTAAAGTTGGAATTGCTGATATCGATGAAGCTTTCCATAGGCTGCACGTTATCTGTTGAACAAGGATAGGGAAACGATAATTCACTGAGAGATTTTTCGCGCTATACGTTTTACAAACAAATTTTAAAATACTACAAAACTGAAGTGGATATATATATATATATATGTTATTTACCGGCTGGGAGGTCCGGATCGTGAAATACCGTGACCGAGGTCTTGAAAATGCTGACCGAAACCGGAGGTCGAAGTCAGTATTTTCAAAGCCTAGGTCACGGTATTTCACGATCTGGACCGACCCCAAGCTGGTAAATAATATATTTATTTTTTTGCTTTCACTGAAACAGCATAAAACTTCACAGAAATTAGCGCGCACGCGATTCATCCGGACCCGGGGTCCGGATCGTAGGATTCCGGCCCGCTCGCGAGCCAATCAGAGCGCGCGATTTGATGGATACCGGACCGCTGAAAAAATAAACCAATGTATCGCCGAAGGCGACGTGGTTATAGGCGGATGTGAGGTGACTATTCGCTGATAAGCATGGACGACTCATTGTTTTAGTATAATTGCTCAGGTGATTGTTTTCTCACGATCATAACAAAGCACGCGCGCGCATTTCAGGAGAGTGATTTTCATTTGACTGTAGTGAAACCAATCGCAAAGTAATTACACCAATTCTGAATAAAACATATAGGAGTAATTACAAAGTAATTGCGAATTACTCACGACAGTCATCTGCAATCCGCTGTAATCAACCTCTGGACCAATTAGCAGTAGTATAGTAGGTATGGAATTACCCTTTTTTTTGAGGGGGAATACTAATTAGTGAGGGGGAATATATAATGAGCTTGATGACGTCATGATCCATGTTTAGCTTTTTCCGGTCACGTCGGAGTCACGTCAGGAATGTTGTGGTGGAGGTCAAAGGTCAAGTCAGGAATGTTGAGGCGGAAGTCAGGAATCTGAAGAATGTAGGGTATCGGGTTACCTATAGTATGGGGTACCTTCCCCCTGCCTTCCTTTTTTTTCAAACAAGGGTACCCCCCTCCCCCTCTTTTTTTCAAGTAAGAGAGATAACCTCCCCCCTGCCTAGAGTTATGTGGCGCTAGGGGTATCAGGTTACCTATAGTTATGTGGATCTACACTAGCACTTTCTACGCCAGCAAATGGCATACTGGGGGTATCAGGTTACATATAGCTATAAAGGCAGGCGTCCCTCCACTCGAGTCATTCCCACCATCCAGTCAGTCAGATCAAGGCTCAAGAAAAGGTTGACGAGATGAAGAACGCGGTGCAGAACGAAACAAGCAGTGAAGACAAAATTGCGATCAAAAGTGATGGGAACGATCTCGACTCAGCGTTGCGAATGGATCCATCAGAAGACAAGGGAAATAAGCCCCCAACAAAAAAGAGGAAATTGCCTCAGTGGCTCACGTTGCCCTCTTCTTATTCGTCGAGCGAAAATCCCTCCAAGAAGCTACTTCTACCCCCCTCAACGTTTGGTGCTTTACCTGCAAATTTCACACAAGGTTCTTTTGGCATGACTAACGACGGTGGACTGTTTGGTCAACGTATAAAAGAAAAAGGGACGAACCCAGTACCAACGGGTTTGAATTTGTGGACTTTTCACTGTGGGGAGGAAATGCCTTCTGGAGAAGTAGCTCGAATCGTCCAAAAGTATGAAGAGGTTGGAGTGCATCCACCAAGGCTCACAGAGTTTGATTTTCAACGCGTGACACAAACGCTACCTGTACTTACTGCCCTCAAAGAGTTGGTTGACAGTCTGGCGGATAATTTAAAGGAACTAAACGCAAGCATGAGGTGCTATGACTACACGCATTGGGGTGGTCCACCAAATCCTTGCATACAGTATGAGAAAATGTGTGCAAAACTTGACCAGATTAGTTTGTTGAGGAAAAAACATGATATCGATGGATGGCTCAAGATGTTTTACCGTATGAAACTGCTGGTTAACAAAGAAAAACGCAAGGTGGAGAAATCTCCAAAGAAAAGTAACCCAAAATTGGGTTGACACCACGAGCCATTATCAAGTCAGAAAAAGCAGGGACATGTGTTTATAGTGTAAAACGCTTTATTACGATTAATAAATTGGTTACAAGTCTAAAGTTTGTTCACTAGTATTCTTGACTTGGGGTAGAGTTTTCCACTCATCTTTTTTCTTGTTGTAATACGATCCCGTCATGCAATCATAACACCGCAGAAAAGACCCCTTCCAAGCTTTTCCCATGGGTGATTGCTTTTGACAAACTGGGCATTGGTAGAGTTTGCCTTTCTCGTAACGTCCGGACATTGTATCTTGCCACAAGCACTTTCCACACCCAGCAATATCGATGCGATAAGAATTGTTCCCTTCACAATGACTGCATAAACCATCGACTTTCTTTTCAATGTCAACCGAGACTCCACCTCCCTCTTGACTCTTTTCGTCGTCACTGGATTGCTCAGCTTCCTCATCACTGGATCGCTCTTCTTCGTCATCGTCGCTAGATTGGTCAGTTTCTTCAACACTGTCATTAATACCGTCCGTTCCATCATCGCTAGATTGGTCGCTTTGTTCCTCCCTGCTTTCATAGGTAACTACATCGTTCAAAGCTGCTTTATTACGGATCAATCTTTTATCAACTCCTAATTCTGCCAGTCCCTCGAGAAAAGACTTTAAGCCTCTTGGAGGTGAAATATCTTCGTTGAAAGGTAGTAATACGAACTCTACAAGATTAGCAATAACTGTGTTTGGTATTCTGCGTTTACGACGAATCATTTCCCCGTTAGGCGACCAAAACAGAATATCTTTAGAGGTGGCTATACTGTGCAGAAGGTCTCGGGCACCTTCATAGGGAACAGCATTTGAAATCTGACTCAACACGTCTTTGATTCGAGATTCATCTTTTGTCTCCTCGTGCTCATCCTCGTCATCGCTAGACATATCGCTATCTGAGTCCAGTGAACGTTTCATGGTAAAAGCCAACCACAAATGAATTAATCTTCAAACGTGACTTGTATTTATACCCTCAGAGCAGCAATGCTAAAACAGGGACGAGTAGGTCTTTGACAAACCCATCCCCTTTTTGTGACAAGATTTGCTTTTTTTCTTTGAAAGGGGTGGAACCACTAGCCAAGGCGCCTAGGTCCTCCCCATGTCGTCTTACGTTACTAAACTCATTGTCACTTAATGGAATGTAACCCTTTCCGATATTATGGGCAACCTGAGTTAGAGCATGAACTTGTTCTGGGGTGGCTGTGTCGAGAAGGTATTGACGCTGATGTGGCGGGCAACTACACAAGGCTTGGAGAAAGCCAAGGTTGTTCTTCACTACCCGAGACATGATAACAAATGAAACGAAGTGTCAATTGAGCTACTATTTATATAGTTTGTAGCGCCCGCAAGACGCCCGCAAGAGACGCCCGTCAACGCCCGCTGCAACGCCCGTCACGCCCGCTACAACGCCCGTCAACGCCCGCTACAACGCGCGTCACGCCCGCTACAACGCCCGCTGCAACGCCCGCTAAAACACCAGACACGCCCGTCAACGCCCGCTACAACGCCCGTCAACGCGCGTCAACGCCCGCTACAACGCCCGCTGCAACGCCCGTCAACGCCCGTCACGCCCGCTACAACGCCCGCTGCAACGCCCGTCAACGCCCGCTAAAACACCATACACGCCCGTCAACGCCCGCTAAAACGGCTGCAATAGAAAGTATAAATAGAAGTGTTTCCCGAATCGTTACCATTTACCTGCAAACGCTCGAAGTGTGAACATCATGGTAAAGAAAGCTGTTTGTCCAGAGTGTGGAACAGGATTTTCACGTCATTATGATATGGAGAGACACAAAAAGAAATATCATCCAAACATTGTTACAGGTGAAACAAGCAAGCCAGAGCCTTCCACACCTTTCAGTTTTGGTGTTCACGAAGCATGTGGTCCCTTTCAACTCCAGCATCCTTTTACCTGCATGGTCGCAGGAATGACCGGAAGTGGAAAAACCGTTTGGGTACAGAAACTACTAGAGCAGGCACAAAAAACAATCTCACCCCCACCCCAACGCATAGTCTGGTGCTATGCTCAATGGCAACCCGCCTACGCCGCTTTAGCCATGTCTATGCCACAAATAGAATTCGTAAAAGGAATTCCAAATGACATTGAGCAAGACTCGTACTTTGACGTGCATATACGAAACCTCATTGTCATTGACGATCAGATGATTGAAACCGGGAATGACAACAGGATTGCAAACTTATTCAGAAAGGGATCCCATCACAGAAATCTGTCAGTGATTTATATCCTACAAAACCTATTTCACCAAGGTAAAGTCAATCGAAACATATCCTTAAACAGCCACTACTTGGTCCTATTCAAGAACCCAAGAGACCAGTTGCAAGTGATGACGTTGGCAAAACAAATGTACCCACGCAACACTCATTACTTTCTTGACAAGTATGAAGAGGCCGTCAGTAAACCTTTTGGCTACCTGTTTGTTGACTTAAAACCAGCAACCAACGACAGCTGCAGACTACGCACCAATGTCCTTCCTGGGGAAGTGACAGCCATTGAGAAAAAGGATGACGCCGTTGGGAAAGAGCTCCTAAAATTTCTTAGTTATCAAAATATGGATATTTCTCCAGAGAAGCGGCGAATGAGAGAACTACATGACAAAATGGACGATATCCTTCACAGTCAAACTATGGGTGAAGGTGAAAAGGTCATACGACACACGCAGCTTCAAAACGAATTGTTACGAATGAAGCATCAAGCAAGTCACAACCCTCCAGTGGTTGTAGAACCTCCAGTAACAACACCTACCTACACTACTCCCCCAAGTATCCCGTTATCACCACCCGAGCCAGCCACTATACCCTATTTGGCAAAGGTGGTAGAATCTCCCAAGACATCGTTTATTCCGCCGACACCGACCGTTCCAGAACCGACCTTGACACCGCCACCTTCAGTGGCTATAACCCCAAAGAAGGCAAAATTGCAAAATATCTTAAAGAATTATTTGGATGACGATGCCAATAAAGACGGACCGTATCTAAAATCCACGTTGAGACGCTATCGGTTGCGTTCTCACCGTTCTTCTCCATATAAAATAAGATAAAATTAGTAGTTAATAGGAAAACTCTACTAGACTTGTAAGCAATGTATAAATCGGAATAAAGCGTTTATTTAATTACCGCTAGTGGTAGTATGTTATGTAATATTTGACAGCACTTATATCGAAAGCACACCAAGGGATCTTATCGGCTTAATATTGCGTGTTGTTATGAAATAAGCGAGAGGTGTTGACAAATATAAAAAAAGAGAATGCTTATTTACAAATACGTCAGGGAATCGACCAAGGGGGTACCCCTGTCTTATCGGATTGATAATGCGGTGACTCGACCACGGGGACACCGGTTTTAACGGACTGATATTGCGTGTTGTTATGAAATTAGCGAGAGGTGTTGACAAATATAAAAAAAAGAGAATGCTTATTTACAAATACGTCAGGGAATCGACCAAGGGGGTACCCCTGTCTTATCGGATTGATAATGCGGTGACTCGACCACGGGGACACCGGTTTTAACGGACTGATATTGCGTGTTGTTATGAAATTAGCGAGAGGTGTTGACAAATATTAAAAAAAGAGAATGCTTATTTACAAATACGTCAGGGGCTCGGCCAACGGGGACACCGATCTTAACGGATTGATATTGCGTGTTGTTATGAAATTAGCGAGAGGTGTTGACAATATAAAAAAAGAGAATGCTTATTTACAAATACGTCGGGAATCGGCCAAGGCGGTACCCCTGTCATATCGGATTGATATTGCGTTTTGTGATGAAATAATTGGAAGGTGTTGTCAAATATATAAGAAAGAGAATTCTTATTTACAAATACGTCGGGGAATCGGCCAAGGCGGTACCCCTGTCATATCGGATTGATATTGCGTTTTGTAATGAAATAATTGGAAGGTGTTGTCAAATATATAAGAAAGAGAATTCTTATTTACAAATACGTCAGGGAATCGGCCAACGGGGGACACCGGTTTTAACGGATTGATATTGCGTGTTGTTATGAAATAAGCGAGAGGTGTTGACAAATAATAAAAAAGAGAATGCTTATTTACAAATACGTCGGGGAATCGGCCACGGATACACTGTTCTTAACGGATTGATATGGCGTGTTTTTATGAAATAAGCGAGAGGCGTTGACAAGTATAAAAAAGAGAATGCTTATTTACAAGTACGTCGGGGAGTCGGCCACGGGGGTACCCCTGTCTTATCGGATTGATAATGCGGTGAATCGACCACGGGGACACCGGTTTTAACGGATTGATATTGCGTGTTGTTATGAAATAAGCGAGAGGTGTTGACAAATAATAAAAAAGAGAATGCATATTTACAAATCCGTCAGGGAATCGACCAAGGGGGTACCCCTGTCTTATCGGATTGATATGGCGTGTTGTTATGAAATAAGCGAGAGGTGTTGACAAATAATAAAAAAAGAGATTGCTTATTTACAAATACGTCGGGGAATCGACCACGGGTACACTGTTCTTAACGGACTGATATTGCGTGTTGTTATGATCTTTAACCTGAATGCACATTCATGTGGGGTCTGCTTGGTTAGTATATAAAAAAGCGCCCAACTAACGATTATCACTTTCGGAAATATTACACAAACTAGAAGTCAACTTAGTAGAAGAATTGTAGACGAAATGAACTGCGTAATTTGTCTTGAAGAGAGTGACATTCTGGAAGTGATGGACTGCTGTGGGCAACTTATTCACCACAACTGCTTAGCCCGGTGGCATGTGCGAAGTGAAACTTGTCCACATTGCAGACAAGAACAAGACCAAAGGATATTGTGGTATCAAGAAGACGGAGAAGAACAAGAAAACGCTGACAATGCATTAGAAGTACTGAGGAGTAATTCCCCAATGCCAAGTGAGACAGAGGATGAAGAAGAAAATTTCAATCTGGAACTTGACAGTAACAGCGAAACCGAAAATGAAGAAAGGCAAAGGAGAAGAGATGAGGATTATTATCCTGACATATTTCGAAGAGATGACGATTATTATTCGGACATATTTCAAGATTATAATATGAATTTCATAACTTTGAATTTAACGCTTTTCAAATAATAACAGACTCTTTCGTGGCGCAACGCTACCTTTTGTAAGATGAAGTATAATTGGTTTAAATTGCTGATTTGAATTCTAGTTTATGTAATATTTTCGAAAGGGGTATATTAAAATACCTTCACACTATTCTCACGTGTACATTTTAATGTCTCACCCCCCCCCCCTCAAAAAAAGATCATGACGTCATCAAGCTCATTATATATTCCCCCTCACTAATTAGTATTCCCCCTCAAAAAAAGGGTAATTCCATACCTACTATACTACTATTAGCGCGCGGAAATTCTCATAATATCTTGAGCAAATATACAAATATATAATAGGGACCTGCGTTTCGCAGTGGACTATTGCAAACACTAGCCGCAAACCCTAAAACTTCGCGTCTAATATCGTTGCAGAAGAAATTATTCTTATCTTGTACAACCCTTATGAAGACTCAGTTGAACGTGATACCCGCGCTCGACAGGAAACAAACATTGCGATGGTCGGCAACCTATATGAAAAAGCGGAGGGAGGCTTGTTTGACGAGGCAATCTCTTGGGAAAGCAAGCGATTTTGTAAACCCTGCTTTAGTTGTTGTGTCAATAAATGCAAGCACACTTTACACTGTGATCGTTTATTACTCATTCCTCAGCCTATACGCGAATAACGGATGATGAAAAAACACCAAGGTTTGCTTGCCTTTAAAATGACACGCCATGAGGTCACATGCCGTTTCGTTCCATATATAACACCTGTTCTAAAGTTCCTTACGCTTTTAAACCGAGCCACAATGAAGGCGTTTTATCTATCGTACATTGCCCCGTCAAAAAGGTTTTATCCAAAATCTTACGCTGTTATTTTTGTTTAAAATAATACACGTTTTTCAAGTCGATCATTTGAAGGTTGAGGGTCGCATGCAATGAGAATGACAGTAACACCGTGCTCAGGGAAGACGGGAACATTATAGTGACTGGGCACTGTCGGAAAATATTTTATTGAACTGGATTAACCCCATCCTAAGGGTTCACGCGAGGCGAACGCCACGTGGCGTGCGTGGGATATTACGTGGTATGCGGCTCTAAGACAGTGTCTATACCAACGCCATGCTTACCTTTAACGGAGAACAGAAACAAGTTGAAGTAAAGCGTATATCCATATCTGTTCGTCAGTCGAAAGAGCATTTTCTCCGTTGACGAGTTAAACACCTGACGGTTATTCCACTGTATCGACTCGATATTCCATACTTTGGAGGACTTCACCGTGCCATTATCGTACGCGCGAAGATAAGTGTAACTCTTGAAAGCGGAGTACAGGACCTGGACCGTTATTTTGTAGCCCGTTTCTGTTACAAACAAATGATCGCAGGTAAATCCACGTTTAGGATTTGACGATGAGAGATACACAATGCTGTCCTTCTTGATGAATGTTCTATTTCCTGTGCATAAGTTTTGTATGGATGTAATAGCTGGGCTGGCCATGTATGGAACATGGGTATAAGATACGTCCCAGGGGTTCGGATATCCGAACCCTGGTCCCCTTGTTGACCAGATATTCACCTCGGAGACGTCAACAAAGGGAGATCCTACCCATATTCCATAGGAAGCTGTCAGAGAGATGTTAGAATAAGGCATTAAGGATTTCCTCGAGAATGGGCTTGAATAAACCACTGCGACTCCGTATCCAGTCGAGGAGTTGACGTGGATATTGCTGAAATTATGTATATCGTAGTCAATTCTAAGAGCAGATCCGGCCAGTTTCTTGTCACTTCTGTAAGGGTACCCAGCGTCTTGGATCTCTACGTGGTGCAAACTGCTTGACTTGTCACTCATTGCCAAATGTAGACCGGACCAATACTTTCGCTGGCACTCGACATGAGCTACGTACCCTGAACAACCACTTCCATACGTCCATTTCTCCTTACTACATGTTGTCATGTCCTCATCGGTGGACCCACAAGCAAGATTATGAATAAAGTGATTCTCTTTCCCGCTTTGTCCAATATTACGATAACGGATATACCTCTCGAATCCTAGCTGATGGCAAAGGATGGTCCCCTCGGTAGCAAACCCTCGGTATCCGAGGCACAGGGACATCCACGTGTGATTATGGAAGACCTCCACTCGACCAATCCATGACCCTGCTCCGTCTACAAGGCGGACGTTTACCTTAGTGTTCCCCAACTTAAAACGCACCCTTTCATTTCTAGTTCCAGCTACATGGAGTTCTCCTTGAACAAGAAACATTGACTGAGGCGGAAATAATAACGAAATATTTTCCCGATATTCAGGGAGGCATTTTGAAGAATGACCAGGTCGTCACGAACATTGTAACTGGAATATTTCTCAGGTAGGGAGAGCGCTCTGTCCAGAGCTCCACCTATGGTATTACCACGAAGAAAACATTCTTTCCTGGAATAACTACTCGGAACCACATCACCTCTATTTGCTGATAGTAGATATGGAAAGTATTCTACAGTGGCGAGTTGAACGCGGGTATGGAAGTCAAGAATCCGGTCCTTAATCATGCATTCTTCACTTGTATCCCACCAATTGTACCTCCCATTGATAACATTCCTGTGATTGTAGTACAGTGAAGTTAACAACTTATGATGGCTATTGTCAATAAAAATGTTCCTTTGGAAGTTGAAGGTACCTTCTTTCAAAACAACCACTCCATAGTTCATCGCTCTACGAAACAACTTCAGAAATTTTAGATATCCACGATTGCCCGCAAAACTGTTGTTGTTGATATTCGCCTTGCGAACATCTGGAAAACCCATATAGTCAATATATACTACTTTGTCGCCTTGATTGTTGAGAAACGAGTTCCCAGTAATGTTCACCTCAACTGGTAAACGGTGTCTTGTGGGAGAGAATTTTGATTGGTCGTAAATTGTCACCGCCTCGCCAGTGCTGTTTTCAAACGTGTTGTTCTGGATGCTAGCTCGAAGCGTATAGTATGCAGTACAAGAGGTCATCAAAGAGTATGCCTTATTTGCCATGAAATGGTTACCAGAAATGTGTGCGGTGACCCTTCTGTAGCGAGCACTGTTCAGGTACCACGAGCAGGAGTCTGGGGCCAAGCGCATGCCACCGGCTGAGTTATTTTTCACACTGCTGTCCATAATGACCACAGACACATTTTGATTGGCAGTTGAGACGTATTCACATTGTGACATGAGACGGATTCCGTTCTGTGTGTTATCATTTACAAGGCAGTTCCTGATTTGGAATCCTGTAAACTGCCTTCTAGGAATGGCGCTCCGGTACCTGTAGTCTATGACATCCATAACAAGAATTCCGTGCCTTTTATTTTCCTTGAGATCCGAATTTTCAAACTCAAATGTCCCTCCTTGATTGGAGAATTCACATCCGTCCACCTTGTTTCTAATAACCCGAGACAAGGAAATAAACATAGAAGCTGGCCCATTGTAAAATTTAATACCCGATCCTTGGTTCTCTTGAACACTAACATTCATAATATGGATTCGGCCTGCGATTCTGTCTCCGGTAATTCCATTAGCGGTGTTCTTCGTCAAAGTCGCATTCTGAAAACTGAAATTTGTGGAAGATATTTGGAAGAACAATCCACTCTGTCGATTACCAGTAGCTTTGATATCCTTAAAAGTGCATCGCAGCATGCTAGAGTACTCTATAAGTACCCCCTGGGCTGTGTTATTGACCGCTTGGACGTTTGTAACCACTACTGTGCCTGTAGCTTTCCTGGTGTACACCCCATGCACTGAATTTCGTAGGAAGTCAGAGTCTCTGATTTGAATACTCCCGAGGTAGTTTTCCAGAAAGATACCAGAACCTTTGTTATCAGAGAACTTCGAGTTCGCGACTGTGAAACCTGTTGAGTCTAAAAAAGACAATATGATTAGTTAAAATAATGACGATGTTGTCGAAAAAAGGAGTAGTAAATGGCCGAGTCGGTAAGGAGTCTGGGACTCTAAACTAAACCCTAACACACCCTACTGGAATGTTCTAAACAAGTCCTAAACACCCTTTCCCAGAATTTTTCAGAGATCCTCAATATTTCCCTCCTCCTGGCAGCCAAAATACCACATCCCTGGAATGTCCGCGTACCAATCAGATTCCCTTCCTGTTTTTTTTAGACCCTATTCCATGGCATTCCAGTCATCAAAATAACTCAGATACACGTACTCCCGTTGGAGTGTTCCGTCCACCTCTCTCTGTCACTCCAAGTGTGGAAAGAAAAATACAAGTCGCCATTGCAGCTTGTACAGATTCAAGATAAAACAGAAGTTCAGCAATTGGAAAGACATAATATTCATACCTCTAAATGGGGAATAGTATCAATTAATAAAAGACTCTTACCTGTGCTATCGGTTATCATGAACTTGACGTCTGTATTATAGCTACCATGGTGCGTAAAGCGCACCCAGAGGCTGTTGCCATTGGATACGGCTGCCATGGGAACTTGCCCCGTGTCCATCTGTGTGGCAACAGCAAGAATAGTCCCATTCAAGGAGTCGCCATCTCTGACCTCCAAGCGATACCCATTGCCAGATAATGACTGGAAATGAAGGGTCAAGTGGGCTCCAACGGACGTAGTAAAGATCTGTAAAACATATCAGAAGTGGCGGTCATCACGAGGCTAAAAAAATATCTTAATATTTACTTATGTTTCCAATTTCCCTACGGCTCTCTTCCTCCCACCCCCACCCTGGGCCTATATGGCTTCCTCCCTCTCTACGGCTTGCTTCCTCTCTACGTCTCTTTTCCCCTCTCTTCCCTCCCAATACTTCCTCATTTCCCTACAGCCTTCTTCCTTTGTCACTGCGGCTTCCACCCTCTCCAAGGCCTTCCCCCATTACGGTTTCCTCCCTCCTTACATTTTCATTCCTTCCTTCCTCTCTACGGCTTCCACCCACCCTCCTACCTGCTTCCTCCATCTCTACGACGCCATAGCTACTTTTATCACGACCAACGACACATCTAAAAACACAAAATTTCGAGATACAAAACGTGATGTTACCTTTGTTACATCTTTTTTAACATTAGCCTTCCCAGTCGCTCGTAGAAACATGGGAAATGCAGAAGAGGGCGTAGTTATAGTGTCTAATTCAACAGGGTCAGTAGTCACTCTCTTCAGCTCAAATCCATTCCCATTGGTCGTGTTAGTCACGTGACTATCACTAATCACCAGGCTCCCGTGACGAGTAGTGACGTCAACTCCTTTAACCATGCTTCCGGTAACAACACTGTCTTTTATGGTCAGCAGTTTGTCAAGAGACTCAGATTTGACACCACGACCGCAATTTGTCATTTTAACGTGGTGTAAATCAGGGAGGGCCGTTTTCCCCTTGACAGCTGTGAAAGCTTTGATGATATCCACATATTCTAGGCTTGGTATTATGGTGATGGCGTGGTCTGGAGTAGAGTCGGCGTATTCTATTCCCGTCCACATGCTTTTTGTAGCGACAAACGCAAGAAGCGTGAAACACTCGATTCCCACATCTCGCCGCCGCTCTGCAACAAAATACGTCAATAATTTAGGGCTGGTTTACACAAACGAACGCAAGCGCAGACGCAAGGATATCAAACTCATACTCCCCTTATGTGGTTTACACTAGAACACTGGGCGCTTCCAGGAATTTGTGACTCATAAATAAGGGTACATTTATTCGTTGACCACGACTGTAATTCGGTAATTCAACTACAAAAGTGGATTAACTATTCAACTATACACAAGGTCAGACGTAAGCGCAAGAAAATCGAGACGTTGGGTTCAATCTCGTACCCAGAGCCCGTCATCTTTTAGTCAGCGGCAAGTTTCGGGGCTCTTGGGGCCGGGTATCCGATTTGTGAGCATGCGTGGTAAATCAAAGTCATACAGAAAGCATAACGAACTTTCAAACCGGAAACCCAGAATCTGGGTTTTAAAAAAAACGATTCCCCCGGCCCAGGGCCCTGAATCTTGCCGCTGCCCAAATGATGGCGGGCTCTGGGTACCTGATTGCGCTGGGTTCCCTTGCGCTTGTGCTTGCGTGTAAATCAAGCGAACGCAGCGCAGGGGAACTAATTGATGTTAATATTAGGTTTACACTTACGTCGCTCAGTGATGTACACCTGCCTTGTGCTTGTGCTTGCGTGTAAATCAAGCGAACGCAGCGCAAGGGAACTAATTGATGTTAATATTAGGTTTACACTTACGTCGCTCAGTCATGTACACCTGCCTTGCGCTTGTGCTTGCGTGTAAATCAAGCGAACGCAGCGCAAGGGAACTAATTGATGTTAATATTAGGTTTACACTTACGTCGCTCAGTCATGTACACCTGCCTTGCGCTTGTGCTTGCGTGTCAATAGCTATTACAACAATCAGGCTTCTGAAATCTTGTTTTTACTATAGTTTTTCTTCCAAGTATCTATATTAGCTATATTCACACTAGAGACGAGTATCCCGTCTGAGACGAGTTTCTCGCCTTGAATATGGTTCCCTGTTCTTCAGTGATCACGTGAAAACAATTTTTTTGAAGGAGAAAGTTTAGACAGGTAACAAGCAAGTGTTTCTGAGCAGAATTGACATAAAGCAGGAACTTTTTCTGACGAGAAACTCGTCTCGGACGAGTTTTCCGTCTCTAGTGTGAATACGGCTATTGTAAATTTTCTGCAATTCAGCCTTATGGCTGCAACGGTAAAATTAATAAAACTATCTATCTATCGAATTTGTAATGAAGTAGGTGAGTGAACGGGTATAAAAGTCTCGGGAGGTGCGCGACTTCATGTCGGGTCGTTTCCCGAAATCGAAATACTGAAATCTTGATCGTGAAAAGTAAACGTTTTGTCTATCGCCTTATGACAGTCAATTGCAATTAACTTGACCACGTAATTGCGGGTCAAACGTGAGAGGACGGGTCGTCCATATATTGCAAGATCCGCATAATAGAAATGAATGGCGAAACTTACGACAGTTATGGCTTCCAATCCCTCGATGCCTGCACTTCAGTAAACTCTTCTCCTGTCCTTGACACTGCACATCATCAAGCCATACCGGTCCTGTGCCGGCCTTATGCATGTAATATCTCTTAGCTCCTAGAAACCCAAGTTGCCTGCATGCCACTGCCGTATCTTTTATGTCCCAAGAATCATAACACACTTGTCCCCACTTGCCGTTAATAAATAACTCCAGCCGTCCGACTTTATAGTTTGAACCGTCTACAAGTCGTATACCAGCGTTGTAAGGTATGCTGCCGTTGATATTATCATCTATAGATGACTCATTCGTTTGGATTTTCTCCAAGGTGATTCTCTCTCCGGGCGTTCCTTTCGCGATGAGGGCCCCGCCTTGGACTTTGATTCCTACCCCAGCGTTAAACTGCACCCTTGTACCGGGCTCGATTCGTAACGTCGCATCGTTGCCGATAGTAACATCGTCTGTGACCATATATGGCGAGTCAGCCTTTGTCAGGTTCATATGGCCTGATATTTTACCACTCAGTTGTAAACTAAGCGTAGCTTGTAGGAGTTGGAGAGTTATAACACTGATGAAAAATCTTGGAGCTCCCATTTTATTATGCGATTAGCTGATCACGCCTTGTCTCTGTCTCATAAAATTGTTCTGTAAAGAAAAAAACTGAGAGAAAGTAGAATAACAAAGTTATTATAATAACAAAAACATCTAGGACAATTTATAGAAGCATTTTTGATCGAAGTAGAGCGAAAGGACGAAACATAATTTTGCAAAATAGGAAAATATATCGAAATAAAAATGAAACCCTTTTAATCGTGGTAGTTCGAGATCATGAAAAAAATGGGTAAAATAATACTAAGGGAATATTAATTGCTTTTAGGTAACGAGGTTTTCGAGAAAACAGAGCTCAAAGTATCGAAAATACAAGCTGCCTCACCGTCCAAATTTGTAAACTTTGCTTGATCAGTTATAAACATGAATGAGTAACCATAGATCGTAGTGTGTTTTCACGACCTATGTAGGGTGCCACAAAAACAAAAAAAACTTGGTCCAGTTTGTTCCTCTTCATCTGACAGTCAAATAAAAGTTCCATGCCCAAATGGAGTATTACCTGTAATTGTTGCTACTCTGAAGTTCTCTAAAATTAGACGAAAGTCACCGAAGAACGTATTCGAGATGTTTTTGTGTAGAGGTTGTGAAACTTGATTAAAACAACACAAAAGAATTTCACCATTGAGCTTTGACGCCTAAATGCCATTCAAATCTTGGAGATTATGTACCTTTAGTAAATTCTATGACGCAAAGAATTCTGAATGAGTTTGTTACCGTCTTAACAAAAAGGTAAACACTGTGATCACTAAAGAAAGGAATGTTTGTTGACAAACTTGTATCAACATTTACTAAAATCGCACACGCTACACGCCTTTTGCACGATCATTTCTTGGTTAGAAACGCGAGATGTCAAATCGTGAATCAAAAGCGAATAAGAAAATTTCTTAATCATAAGAGGGTATTTAGAATCTCTTCGGATATTGAGTGTGATCTAGTAATAGCTAACTACACTGAAAATGCCTGAGATGCAACACATTTGCCTAATTTATTAATTTATGAACACTAAACGGAAGATCTCACAGATCGGACCTTACATGCGAGAGGCGCTGCGTTTACACCGTGTAAAAGCTCAGTTTGAATTTCGCAAGCTTGCAAGTGCTACCTTACAGAGTATACAGAGTGACAAGGAAGCGCATGAATGCTAAATTCTAGCCGTTAAGTGAGCTGTCAACTATGACCTCAGTAATACTGAAGCTGATTTTATTCGCATGCGAAATCTGCTGACATAACAAAAGAAGAGTACTTTAATAGTTGCAAATTGTCGTTTGAGCATTTTGGGGATGCGCTAACGTGAAATACCACTAAAATAAGTCGTTTACCTTGTGAGGTTAAAGGCATCCCGTATGCCGTTCGGTTCTTAGGATTTTCCACGTGTATAACCAGTTATTATCCAAAGACGAAGCCATCGGGAGGTCCTGTCACCGAGAAAGGTCAAGCATTTTGGCGTAAAGAGTCTTTCATATCAATATTGCGTTGGTATTGCTCAATCAAACGAGAGTTATACTGCATAGCAATAGTAGAATGCACACATGAATCAGAGCAACACTGGAATGACGTTAATCGAGTCAGCGCTCGAGTTTCAAGTGCGATGGATAATTATGGAATCGCGTCACACCAGGTACTCTCATTAAAAGGCAACGTCATTATACAGCGTGAAAAAAGAGCTGTTGCTGCTGCTGTTTTCAATTTTTTAAGTCTCTTTCTACCTGAAATTCTAAGGATAAAAAAATTGGTCGCCGAGGACGACCCGATAACCACGGTGACTGGAAGCGACTAATTGTTTTACTAAAATTGCTCAAGTGATAGGACTAAGTCTATAACAATGTCGCATCTTTACACGCCTATAGGTTCTTCTTTTTCAGAGATCATGCTGTAATATTGTAGTACTAATCGCATTTAATCTGCATGTGCAGCATTGTGAAAACCGCCACTTTCTGTTCTTAAGGAAAACGCCAGCCAAAGACGGAGCTTCAGTCCTTCAGCTTATTGGATGTCGGCTTTTTGGGTTGTTGTTACCTTGCTGCTTGCTTTGCTGTTACCTTGTTATGCTGTTACCTTGCTTTGCTGTTACCTTGCTATGCTGTTTCATTGTTATGCTATTAACTTGCTATGCTATTACCTTGCTACGCTATTGCCTTGCTACGCTGTTACCTTGCTACGCTATTACATTGCTACTACCTTGCTACGCTGTTACCTTGCTACGCTATTACCTTTGCTATATAACCTTATTCAAGGAAGCAATAAAGAGTCATTTCCTTACAGGCACCATATGAATCCACTAGAGTTGGGATAGATAGATAGTGCGGTTTTCACATGTCGTGAGTAATTCGCAATTACTCCTATAGGTTTTAGAGCGGATTTCAGATGAATGTCATTATTTAATTGCGTTTGTGATTGCTTTGCTTTCCCATTGGCTAAATTTCTATCAACCAATCAAATCGCGAACTAATTACGAGCAAGGAATTACTTGCCAATCAAATTCGAGAGCAATTAGAGCCAATTTCACATGACTGTACGTGAAACCAATCGCAAAATGATTACACCAATTCTAAACAAAACCTAAAGGAATAATAGCAAATGCTCTATGTGACTACTAATGGCTGGTTTCCATATAGTCTTATTTTTCTATTGTTTCACGGTCGACTGATACGACAGATAAGACTATATGGAAACCAGGCTTAAGTAATCCTGTTCCTGATTGGCTGGGCTGGAAACCATTCAACAGCAAGCTGGTATTACTCTTGTTTCTGATTGGCTAGTGATTACACCATTGCGTTTACTTTCAAGACGGTCATCAGAAATCTGCTCTATTCACAATTGTTTTAATGACTTTGCGATTGGTTACACTACAGTCATATGAAATTCGCTCTGATATGGAGGGATTATCAATATTGCTTACACACGTGATGATGATGACAGAAGGACGAAAGTAAAGAACCCGCTGTTAAAAATACTCAGATAAATTAAAATCAGCATTTTATTGCCAGAATACTGGAGTGTAAACATTGCGTGTGGCATCTCTTGAGATTTTAAATACATCATTAGTAGCATCCAGATCTATCCAAATTAGGCCCTTACTAAGGGACCGGTCATAAATTAGAGGGGGGGGGGGGGGGGGGGGGGGAGGGGCTGGTGCATTTTTATTTTGGTCTACATGTTTTGGGAAACCCTCCCCTGACAAGATGCACGAAAAATGTTGGCCCTCCCAAATGCGGTGACATATTTAATGATGACCCCCCCCCCCATTATTCACTAGATAATATAGATTTGGAAAAATATAGACATTTTTATTAGCTGTTTAAATCTACTTAGTGCAAGATTTGATGTCTTTCCTACCCGAAAGTTACTTTTACATATAGACATGTACATTATTTTGCTTAAATCCCAGATAATAATTATCTTGCCAGGTTGAGTATTACTTACATTGTCATTGGTAAATCTAGAGATCCTAGGGTCGTAGCAAGCCTCCAAAAACTGGGGGGGGGGGAGGGCACAACACATCAGCAACTGAAGGCAGCATTTTAATAAGGGAAAGTTAAAATTCTCTTGCGTGCGGAGCGCGCCGAAAATTTAGAGACCAGCATGTGACATTTCCGCATCTTTGGGGGAACTTTGATATGCAGGGTGCAAAATCGGGAGTTTTAAGGATTGATGGGGGAAAAACTGGCCCTATAAGCACTACGGCCATGTATTACCCAAACAACGTTTGCGTAAAAAATAATGACCCTCCCTTTATCATTTGCACCAAATTTGTTGACCCTCCCTTTTTCACCTGCATGAAAATTAGAGGCCCTCCCCATATTTGCACCAGCCCTCCCCCCCCTCTAATTTATGACCGGTCCCTAACGAGTCACCGCAAGCGTCCATTATCAAGAGTAAGAACATGGTAATATAGTTTCTACCAGCGTCAGAAGGGGGGTCCTTAACAGCGTCAGAAAAATGTCTACCAAAAAAAAAAAAATTCTGAAGCTGTTAAGGACGGATTCTTCAGCTACGGCTAAACTAGGATACATGTAGCGCAACACCTTTTCCTAGGAACAAGTAGGAATCATCGCACGCGTATCTCTGGCGAAGAAACATTTCTTTGTGTCTCGGCTTCAAAATTTGTCGCGCGCATCAATATTTCTCGCGTGGCGAAGGCATGTGTCCACTTACAATGATGCGCGCTACATGTATCCTAGTTTAGCCAGGACTTTATTATTTGTAATGGACTCTCCCGCCTGCGCGACTTCTCATAGATTTCTTTCTAGTGCGCAACGGACACCTCACATGAAAAAATAAACATAAAAAATAAAGATAGGGGAAAGAAAATATTGGATCGGCTAGGCGGGTCAACATCCTTGCCTTTACAAACACTTTCGCTCGGCGGCTACCTATCTCGAGAAATGAGTTTTCCTCCCTCTGAGACTTAGCAAATATAGGGCGGAGTTTTGGAGCTCTCCCTAGTATGTTCCTAGTATGCTCCAAGACTAAAAATTAGGAAATGTTAAAATAAATCATGCTCTTCAGTACTCGACTAAAGCTACCTTTTCCATATGTATGATTGGTTGTTAAATTTGCCTTGGCAAACTACGAGAACAGAGATTCGGTCGAAATAAACCGACAGCCTCTACTAGGCGCAACAGAAGAAGATCCAATATTGTGTACAACTTTCTAACTTTGCGAGAAAGGCGATTGAAACAACTGAACAATACCTACTAAAACCTCTCTCGATCGAGTTCCCTCAGTGATGTTTGACCTCGCGACCTGTGCGCTGGCTTTATGTACAAGCAACGTTTCTGATTGACTGAATTTTCTCACACTTAAATTAAATTCCCGCCAATTTAGGCGCGCGCGTGGTAACACAGGAAGCCCGAAACAAATATGTTGCTAAGCTAAAAAAAAAAATATTTAAGAATACCTAACGACCACCACGCAACGCGGCTCGTTAACAAATAGATCTCGTTTTGCGTGCGCGTGCACTGTAATAGATACACAGATGACGTCACAGAATGTCATGAACAAAAAAGTACGCAACGAGACGCAGTCGAGTTGCGTGACTGTTGTTCATGACATTCTGTGACGTCTTCTGTGTATCTTTTACAGTACATACGCACAAAAACCGAGATCTATTTGTTCTATACAACAACAAACAGGGATTTTTGTTAACCGTGTATCTGTAACTCTTATGCAACATGGCTCTCGACCAATCAGAGCGCGCGATTTACTAGTGTTGTGGTATAATCCTTACTAGTTCAAGAAACCTCTTCAAAGCCTGCGTAAAATTACCCAGAACTGTTCACTTATGTTTGATTGACGGAAGCCAAACCGTGGTTTGTTAGTTTGCTTAGAGTTCTCAGAATTATGAAAATTTCAGTAACTCAAGGGAAATGTTCTGCCTATTGATGCCTATTTTTTCCAACATTCAGTGATGTTGTTGGAAATTTTACAATAACACTAATAGAGGCCCTTACATGTCTGTGAATAACAATGAAGCATTTGAGTCCTAACTATTCTACCGTTGTTGGAAATTTTACAATAACACTAGTAGAGGCCCTTACATGTCTGTGAATAACAATGAAGCATTTGAGTCCTAACTATTCTACCATCCTATCTCATGAGATGGACATTCCTGCCATTGAGGGAGGGGAGGGTCCTTGTGGGTTTAGTGGTGCGATCCCTCGGTTGTTGAAATACTGTTGAGCCTGTCTGGGGACTTCAGCAAGCACGTGTTTGGCCAGTAACGCTGGCGGTTGCTGTGGATGTGGTAATGGCATATGTAAGTAACAGCAAGAATAACGTAGTTCCTTTTTAAGCGTTTATAATATAACTATGACAACGCGCGCTCTGATTGGTTCAAATATATGCCCTATTGTACCGATAAAGTGAAGTTTCACCCCCGCTGTATCATAAAGGTATTAGAGCAACACGTTCTATGACTTTATCGGCGAAATGCCGTTCTCGTGTCTCTCCAAACAACACGTGTGCTTTTTTCGGCGATAACGTCAGTTGTGCGCTAATGCTCAATGATTGTCAGTGTGGAACTATGGCATGGGAGTGGGGTAAATAGGTCCCGAGTGTCCCTTGTTTTACTGGTATAAAAAGAACAAGAAAAAAGGGCAAGGAAAGACGTCAACAGAACAAAACAGAAACGACAACAGAACTGAAAAGGTAAAAGAACTGAACAGCAAAAGTAGAAAAGACAATAAAACAAAGAACAGAAAAGAAAGGAAATGAAAGGAAAGGAATATAACCATTACAAATTAATAAAGCAAAGAAAACTGAGTCTGCAAGGAATTGCACAGTTCATTACCGAAGTGTCGTAGTTATACTCACCTTTTTAAAATCCCTGAAGGGTACAAACTGAACAATATCGCGCTCGGCGTACTCGCGACCCGCGCGTAACCTGTTATCAATTGAGAACACGGGCACCGATTAATAACCGAATTAACATTAAACAGCCCAAGTCGCTGTTTTCTTCCCGTTGGGAACTTTCAAAGCATGTTTTGACGGCGAGTTTTTCTGCTATTTCTTTGTGAACCATCTAAGCCAATCAGGTCTTTGCTCTGTTTCGCCTGGTACAGTGAACTGGGTTTTCGTCAAGACAGAACGCCAGGTGACTGTACTAGGCGAAACACGGCAAGGACGTGAGTGGCTTAGATGGTTTGACTTGCGAAAGAGAGAGCCTCAATTCTCGATCCAAAAGCGAAATGTACAACGCGAAACAACAGATTGAGCTGTAACTGCAGTGAACATAAAAATATGCAAAAATTAAAGGCAAACTCTGTATAATATCTGAAACTGCAATGTGTTTATTAGCTTTTATTCAAAGTGAAAACGTAAATGTTCCTTTGAATTAGACCTCTTTACCTTGGTCATAATGTTGTCCCATTTCAGATAACGTGGCATTCCCATGAGTATTCTTATTTTGTTTTTCTGCTACGCACCGAAGGATATATGAATATGGAAGCCACCCAAACAAAGAAAGATTATTCAAATGAATGCCACGTGATCTGAAATGGGACAACATTACGCCCAAGGTAAAGAGGTCTATTTTGGCACGAAAAAAACACTTGCAAAGGATCTGATCTAAATATCCTCCAACTTGAAACATTTTCCTCCGGACAAATGTGGAATTTACAGTAACGTGTTATCTCTTTTTTTGGTTACTCTATGGTAATGTAGATTGAAAAACGCAAAAAAGGCAGTAATTGCTGACAAAGTTTTGGGGCATATGTTTTTCTTTACGTAAAGTTCTTTTGTCCATTATTCCCCCTTGCAAGATTTGTCTTCCCATTTTGCCACGTTCTAATGACCAACACTTTGACTTGGTGTACTCCAACCGTCTTAACGAACGCGTACATGCATTCTCGCATTAAACGAAAATCGTGCGCGAATAATGAAGTTAAACAAAACAAACACACACACAACATCAGCTTTCCAACCTCGTGAAATTCAAATTCTCCACGCACATCCCGAATTATTGCATTCCTTCACGAACACTTAGGAATTCCGAATTTGGCAAACTTGAGAATTCAACATTTTTAGGATACACAAGAATCACACCTGCTGTATGGTAACTACCCTGGAATTTCAGGCTGCTCTAACATCACCCACCCTGGAATTCCAGAGCTCCAAGGCGAGGGAAGGGAAGTGCACGAAATACTCACGTGCCCTCATCCGCGTCTAGTTCATTCATATCGCTAAAATCCGCCAAACCAACTCCCACTATGATGATGGACATGGGCAGACGAGAAGCGCGTACTATAGCAGCCTTTGTCTCCTCCATATCCGATAGCACGCCATCTGTTATCATCAGTAGGACGAAGTACGCCTAGAATAAAGAAAAATGTCACCAAGAGTCCATTGGAGTAACAATACGAAAAGTTCAAATCTCCCATATCTGGTCCCTCCCCATCAAGAGTCTATTACTAAGAGTAAGAATCTCCCATATCAGGTCCCTCCCCATCAAGAGTCCATTACTAAGAGTAAGAATCTCCCATATCAGGTCCCTCCCCATCAAGAGTCCATTACTAAGAGTAAGAATCTCCCATATCAGGTCCCTCCCCATCAAGAGTCATTACTATGAGTAAGAATCTCCCATATCAGGTCCCTCCCCATCAAGAGTCCATTACTAAGAGTAAGAATCTCCCATATCAGGTCCCTCTCCATCAAGAGTCCATTACTAAGAGTAAGAATCTCCCATATCAGGTCCCTCCCCATCAAGAGTCCATTACTATGAGTAAGAATCTCCCATATCAGGTCCCTCCCCATCAAGAGTCCATTACTAAGAGTAAGAATCTCCATATCAGGTCCCTCTCCATCAAGAGTCCATTACTAAGAGTAAGAATCTCCCATATCAGGTCCCTCCCCATCAAGAGTCTATTACTAAGAGTAAGAATCTCCCATATCAGGTCCCTCCCCATCAAGAGCCCATTACTAAGAGTAAGAATCTCCCATATTAGGTCCCTCCCCATCAAGAGTCCATTACTAAGAGTAAGAATCTTCCATATCAGGTCCCTCCCCATCAAGAGTCCATTACTAAGAGTAAGAATCTCCCATATCAGGTCTCTCCCCATCAAGAGTCCATTACTAAGAGTAAGAATCTCTCATATCAGATCCCTCCCCATCAAGAGTCCATTACTAAGAGTAAGAATCTCCCATATCAGGTCCCTCCCCATCAAGAGCCATTACTATGAGTAAGAATCTCCCATATCAGGTCCCTCCCCATCAAGAGCCCATTACTAAGAGTAAGAATCTCCCATATTAGGTCCCTCCCCATCAAGAGTCCATTACTAAGAGTAAGAATCTTCCATATCAGGTCCCTCCCCATCAAGAGTCCATTACTAAGAGTAAGAATCTCCCATATCAGGTCTCTCCCCATCAAGAGTCCTTACTAAGAGTAAGAATCTCTCATATCAGATCCCTCCCCATCAAGAGTCCATTACTAAGAGTAAGAATCTCCCATATCAGGTCCCTCCCCATCAAGAGTCCATTACTATGAGTAAGAATCTCCCATATCAGGTCCCTCCCCATCAAGAGTCCATTACTAAGAGTAAGAATCTCCCATATCAGGTCCCTCTCCATCAAGAGTCCATTACTAAGAGTAAGAATCTCCCATATCAGGTCCCTCCCCATCAAGAGCCTATTACTAAGAGTAAGAATCTCCCATATCAGGTCCGTCCCCATCAAGAGTCCATTACTAAGAGTAAGAATCTCCCATATCAGGTCCCTCCCCATCAAGAGTCCATTACTAAGAGTAAGAATCTCCCATATAAGGTCCCTCCCCATCAAGAGTCCATTACTAAGAGTAAGAATCTCCCATATCAGGTCCCTTCCCATCAAGAGTACATTACCTAGAGTAAGAATCTCTCATATCAGGTCCCTCCCCATCAAGAGTCTATTACTAAGAGTTAGAATCTCCCATATCAGGTCCCTCTCCATCAAGAGTCCATCACTAAGAGTAAGAATCTCCCATATCAGGTCCCTCCCCATCAAGAGTCCATTACTAAGAGTAAGAATCTCCCATATCAGGTCCCTCCCCATCAAGAGTCATTACTATGAGTAAGAATCTCCCATATCAGGTCCCTCCCCATCAAGAGTCCATTACTAAGAGTAAGAATCTCCCATATCAGGTCCCTCTCCATCAAGAGTCCATTACTAAGAGTAAGAATCTCCCATATCAGGTCCCTCCCCATCAAGAGTCCATTACTATGAGTAAGAATCTCCCATATCAGGTCCCTCCCCATCAAGAGTCCATTACTAAGAGTAAGAATCTCCCATATCAGGTCCCTCTCCATCAAGAGTCCATTACTAAGAGTAAGAATCTCCCATATCAGGTCCCTCCCCATCAAGAGTCTATTACTAAGAGTAAGAATCTCCCATATCAGGTCCCTCCCCATCAAGAGCCATTACTAAGAGTAAGAATCTCCCATATTAGGTCCCTCCCCATCAAGAGTCCATTACTAAGAGTAAGAATCTTCCATATCAGGTCCCTCCCCATCAAGAGTCCATTACTAAGAGTAAGAATCTCCCATATCAGGTCTCTCCCATCAAGAGTCCATTACTAAGAGTAAGAATCTCTCATATCAGATCCCCCCCATCAAGAGTCCATTACTAAGAGTAAGAATCTCCCATATCAGGTCCCTCCCCATCAAGAGCCCATTACTATGAGTAAGAATCTCCCATATCAGGTCCCTCCCATCAAGAGCCCATTACTAAGAGTAAGAATCTCCCATATTAGGTCCCTCCCCATCAAGAGTCCATTACTAAGAGTAAGAATCTTCCATATCAGGTCCCTCCCCATCAAGAGTCCATTACTAAGAGTAAGAATCTCCCATATCAGGTCTCTCCCCATCAAGAGTCCTTACTAAGAGTAAGAATCTCTCATATCAGATCCCTCCCCATCAAGAGTCCATTACTAAGAGTAAGAATCTCCCATATCAGGTCCCTCCCCATCAAGAGTCCATTACTATGAGTAAGAATCTCCCATATCAGGTCCCTCCCCATCAAGAGTCCATTACTAAGAGTAAGAATCTCCCATATCAGGTCCCTCTCCATCAAGAGTCCATTACTAAGAGTAAGAATCTCCCATATCAGGTCCCTCCCCATCAAGAGCCTATTACTAAGAGTAAGAATCTCCCATATCAGGTCCGTCCCCATCAAGAGTCCATTACTAAGAGTAAGAATCTCCCATATCAGGTCCCTCCCATCAAGAGTCCATTACTAAGAGTAAGAATCTCCCATATAAGGTCCCTCCCCATCAAGAGTCCATTACTAAGAGTAAGAATCTCCCATATCAGGTCCCTTCCCATCAAGAGTACATTACCTAGAGTAAGAATCTCTCATATCAGGTCCCTCCCCATCAAGAGTCTATTACTAAGAGTTAGAATCTCCCATATCAGGTCCCTCTCCATCAAGAGTCCATCACTAAGAGTAAGAATCTCCCATATCAGGTCCCTCCCATCAAGAGTCCATTACTAAGAGTAAGAATCTCCCATATCAGGTCCCTCCCCATCAAGAGTCCATTACTATGAGTAAGAATCTCCCATATCAGGTCCCTCCCCATCAAGAGTCCATTACTAAGAGTAAGAATCTCCCATATCAGGTCCCTCTCCATCAAGAGTCCATTACTGAGAGTAAGAATCTCCCATATCAGGTCCCTCCCCATCAAGAGCCTATTACTAAGAGTAAGAATCTCCCATATCAGGTCCGTCCCCATCAAGAGTCCATTACTAAGAGTAAGAATCTCCCATATCAGGTCCCTCCCCATCAAGAGTCCATTACTAAGAGTAAGAATCTCCCATATAAGGTCCCTCCCCATCAAGAGTCCATTACTAAGAGTAAGAATCTCCCATATAAGGTCCCTCCCCATCAAGAGTCCATTACTAAGAGTAAGAATCTCCCATATCAGGTCCCTTCCCATCAAGAGTACATTACCTAGAGTAAGAATCTCCCATATCAGTTCCCTCCCATCTCCCATTAATAAGAGTAAGAATCTCTCATATCAGGTCCCTTCCCATCAAGAGTCTATTACTAAGAGTAAGAATCTCCCATATCAGGTCCCTCCCCATCAAGAGTCCATCACTAAGAGTAAGAATCTCCCATATCAGGTCCCTCCCCATCAAGAGTCCATTACTAAGAGTAAGAATCTCCCATATCAGGTCCCACCCCATCAAGAGTCCATTACTAAGAGTAAGAATCTCCCACATTACGTCCGTCCCCATCAAGAGTCCATTACTAAGAGTAAGAATCTCCCATACTAGGTGCCTCACCATCTGCGTTGGGGAAGAGGCTAAGAAGCATGTAACTTGGTAGTGACATACCTCGGCGTTATGTGCTTGTGCGGCTCTATTGGCAAAAGAGGCGACATGTTTGATGATTGGCGCAGCGTTAGTAGGCCCATACAGTTGAACTTGTCGAATACACGCTTGATAAGCGCCGACGATGCCGCTGACACCTGTAAAAAAGCAAAGAGAATCCGTCCGAAGGCCATGTTATACGAGGCATTTTTTTTGCAACTCGCAACGCAATGATGACAGATTGAAATACATTGCAATTTGCCGCGGGATGTTACGCCCTCGCAATACTTTTTACAACTTGCAATGCGCTCGCGGCAAAATTATAAATTTTAGCATTATTTAGCGCTATTATTTCTTTTGAGAAATCCCAAAACGGATTTTGAATTCAACAAATCTACTCTCTCTCGTCGTAGATTCAGGAAATTCAATACAAATCCGGATTCGACGGATTCTGAATCACTGCGGTTTGCTTTGGAAATAATTCGAAAATAATTGACTTTGGGTCAGTGTTTAGTTACCAATACGCAAGCGCATGCCTGTAAAATCTGTGTGCATCTCGGTGTGTAAAAATTATATTGAAATACAGGGTAGATGTGGGAAACTAGGAAACTGAAAACTACAATCGCTCCTTTTAAAGAGAGCGTAGGAAGCTTAAATTTAATAGAGTGATTGTTTTGCCAAGTAGAATTACTTTACGCTAAGTACTTTGTTGATATTGTGCAATACTTTTACAACGACTTCATTTCGCGTTTGCAGAGTTTATGTGGGATTTTGCACGGCTTGCCTACTGAACAAAATGGGGGCGGAAACCGCGATAAAGCCTATTTTCTGGAAATTGTAGAATAAAAGGTTGAAATGCATTCCAATTTACGTTAATTATTTAACAATTAAAGGTTGTCACTTTATTTTCATTCAAGTTCCATCTAGTTCATTTGGCACGTTAAAATAATAACCGGCAGGTGAAAATTTGTTGCACCTATCAAAAAACAAAAACTGTGGCTCAGGACAATTTGTTTTCCTATTTCGAGCCCTGCACCGAAGGATATATGAATATGGAAGCATCCCCAAACAAAGAGAGATTATTCAAATGAATGCAACGTGATAAACGTTTGCACGTGTAACCCTCGAAATTTTGAAAGTTTAACGTGAAAACAACATTAAATGAATTTATGCTTGGCGCGTAAATTCTACTGTTGTGTATTAATGAATACATTCAAACGTTTATACGTTGAATTCAAATTCCTTTTTCTTTTGTGTTCTTCGCATATATAAACATTCCCATTGCTTCGCAATCCACTCTCAGAGCATTTCAGTCTAGTTGGCGACTGTTGATTTTACTAGAAACGGCTGATCCGGAGACAAATGATACGCTCAAGTCCTATTTCGATACCAAATTTGATTCTTTAAAAAGAGAAATTTCTCAAGACCAAAAAGAGTCACTGACTAAAAAGCTTAAACTAGACAGCTCTATTAACGTCAAGTTTTCTGGTAACAAGAAACAGTTTGAATTTAATTCTGAAGTTTTAGAGAAAGTTGATCAGTCCGTTGAGATTGTTAAATCGTTGAAAGACTCTATTGACTTAGAGGATTCTGAAAACGCTTTCAGCTCAGTTGATCAAGTTGGATGCGGTTCTAAATTCTGCCGAGAAATCCATCAAGAAGAGAAATAAGCTTATTCGTATCACGGATAAGTCCGAAGCAGGTTGGGCTGCTGTAGACGAATACTTGTCAGACGAAGTGGCTTCTGGTTCAGAGGATGAGAAGAAGATCCGTGCCGCAGAGCAGAGAACTTTTTAAAAAGGAAAAATCCTTGGTGCAATCTAATCAGCTACGAAAGTTAAGTAAAAGTTTTGTGTTTGTTTAGTTGCTTTTTAGCTTCCCTTCGTCTTCCCGTTCTTTATCAGTTCTCAGATTTAATTCTTACTAGATCTGTATTGCTCTTTCCTGCCAAAAACAATAAATATATTGTTACTACATTTGTCTGTTTTTGTGGGAAAAGCATAAATAAGTTATTTTCGGAACTAGTGCAGAAAATAAACATTTGGGATTCCGTTTCAACAATAATCATTGAAAAAAACCCCTACTATTCTGGTACCTTTAAATAGATTTTCTGGTCAGGACAAAAACAGCTGAACTTTTTAGCTTTTCCACTGACGAGCGGCGCCAAAGTTTCGCACACGGGCGGTTAACTTTCAAGCTCAACAATCAAAACTTTGAAGTTTCACGTGGACAGAACACGTTTTTTTTTTCAACAGTCATCCCAAGCAAAGAGAGATTATTCAAATGAATGCAACGTTTACATGATTGCACGTGAACACTTCTAAATTTGGAAGTAAAATGTGAAAACAAAATTACACATTCGTTTTTCCGTTTTCAACAATAATCATTGAAAAAAGTCTTGAAAAACAGTCTTGAAAAACTTTGAGGTTTCACGTGGGGGACAGAACACGTTTTTTACCATGGCGTTTTTGGCCAGGTGGTGTTGAAAAACGACAATTTTCGAAGGGGTACGGTTTAATATGCGAGAGAGATATGGTTTACAATCGGATGTGGCACACTACTGGGCCCCCTGTGTTAATTGCACCTACCTTCACAGTAGGGATTAGAAGGATTAAAGTTGAGAGGGAACTCGTGGGATACCTGTGGGATAAACAAGACGGAGAATTTATTATATTTTCGGTACTAACGAGGTTGCTTGTTTTTTTCTATCTTCACCTCCTGGCGTGATTCTTAGGACACGTTTCTCCAGGAAGCAGTTAACTCCGAAAGTTTCGAGTTTTCCCTAAATAGACCTCCTCGGCTTAAGCGTAATGTTTTCCCATTTCAGATGGTGCCATTTATTTGAATAAACTTTCTGTGTTTGGGATACTGCCATATTCGTAAATCCTTCGGTGCGTAGCAGAAAAAGAAAGAAAGAATAAAAAAAGTAAAGTAACCGTGCTTATATAGCGCTTATCCTCGCGGCTCAAAGCGCTTTACATTAACGGATAACTCATCCTATAGAACCAGCTTTATAAACATGAGTGTGTGTTAGCATTGTGAGTTCTGTGACACTGAGGTTGGGCAACTTCCGACGGTCCTCGTGGTTCTTTAACGTCCTCTGGTTCCGGTTAGTGTAGTGTATATGAGAGACGGGGCCTACGGTTTAACGTCCTTATCCGAGAAGACGTGAAGGTCTAACCATTTGCAGATGTTAGAGCAAAGGCAGCACCTTCTCCTCAAATATTAGAAAAGACCCTGAGTGTTTGCCCGGCCAGGGTTTGAACTCCCAACCTCCCGAACATAAGCCCGGCGCTCTACCACTGCGCTAACCGGTCGTCATGGGAATGCGACGTGATCTGAAATGAGGGGTAATCCGCCGTGTAAGAACCATTTCCAGAGGACACCTTTGTGTTCAGCTCTCTTTTCATCATGATTCGTTCTACTAAACAAAGCTTTTGTGACGCAGCTGGTGAGTTGTTCCAGGTTCTTACACGGGAGAACAGCCGAAATGGGAAACATTACACCCAAGCCAAGGAGGTCTATTGCCGCGTGCTACCATGTAACCATTATTTTTTTTTATATACAATCTTCGTTCACTGGACAAAATGCGCGGACCCCATTGGTTAAAACTGATCACGTGATTTTCTGTTACCTAGCGACATCAAATGGGGCGAGTGCGTTATTGGTAATAACGCATAAAAACCGTGCAGTATTCAATGCAAGTGCAAATCTTTCTTGATTTTACAACTTAAATTATTACTTATCAATAATTTATTTATGGGGGCGGAAACCGCGATAAAGCCTATTCTCTGGAAGTTGTAGAATAAAAGGTTAACTCCTAACGCCTCGTGCAGTATTAAAAAAATTATCGTTCATTGTATTGCCAGCGCGTGCGTGTATTTGTCAACAAAACCCTCAAAAAAGTCTCTAACCCATAAATAATACGTATGTAAAACCCCTTAATTTGTCAATAATTATATAGCCAGCTCGAAATCCCATTGTGCCGGCAGATCGATTTTTCTTGAATCGTCCAATTATTTTTAATTGGATCGCGCGCGCTCTAATTGGACAGTTCGCGCTAAAATTGGACAGTTTGGGTTTGAACATGGATGTTATATAATTAATAAATAACAGGACTCCATGCTTGTCCAATTAAGAAAAAAAAATGGATGATTCCTAGGAACTCCAAATTGGACTCGGCCTGCGGCCTCGTCCAATTTTGGAGTTCCTCGGAATCATCCAATTTTTTCTTAATTGGACAGCATGGAGTCCTATTATATATACTAATTTTCATGAAAAGGAACCGATTTTCTCCTTCCACATCAAGAGCCGATCTCCGATCTTGTTGACAAGGCTCAAACAGATCGAGTGGCGTGACAGCTAGCGCGCATTTGATTGGCTCGTTCGCAAAGTCCATTGTTTATTTAGCCAATCAGCTTCATGAAATACCTGCACTCATTTGAGTGCAATTACTTTTTTGGAGTGCAAATTACTTTTGTCATTATATAGCCAGCTCGAAATCCCATTGTGCCGGCAGATCGATTTTTCTTGAATCGTCCAATTATTTTTAAATTGGATCGCGCGCGCTCTAATTGGACAGTTCGCACCTCAAATTGGACAGTATGGTTTTGAATATGGATGTTATATAATTAATAAATAACAGGACTCCATGCTTGTCCAATTAAGAAAAAAATGGATGATTCCTCGGAACTCCAAATTGGACTCGGCCTGCGGCCTCGTCCAATTTTGGAGTTCCTCTGAATCATCCAATTTTTTCCTAATTGGACAGCATGGAGTCCTATTATATATACTAATTGCACTGCTCTCGACCAATAAGAATCGAGAAATTTTGCATCCATATTATTAATATACTAAACGCATTGCTGGACGGCTATCCTCCATACCGTTGTCCCTCGGTTTTATAGAAAAAAAAGTGTGTCTATACGAGTAGCATACGAGTAACATACGAATAGCATACGAGTAACATATGAGTAAATACGGGTGAAAAAAGTTCTTTTGAACTCTAGTGACCCCACCAACCACCCACTAGTGACCCCACCCAACCAACCACCCATTAGTGACCCCACCCACCACCCACTAGTGACCCCATCCACCACCCACACCAACTAGTGACAAGTGGGTCACAAGTGGGTGGAAGGTGGGGTCAACAAGAGTTCAAAAGAGCTTTTTTCACCCGTATGTACTCGTATGTTACTCGTATGTACTCGTACGTTACTCATATGTACTCGTATGTTACTCGTGTAGTCGTATGTTACTCGTATGTACTCGTACGTTACTCATATGTACTCGTATGTTACTCGTGTAGTCGTATGTACTCGTATGTTACTCGTATGTACTCGTATGTTACTCATATGTACTCGTATGTTACTCGTATGTACTCGTATGTTACTCATATGTACTCGTATGTTACTCGTGTAGTCGTATGTACTCGTATGTTACTCGTGTAGTCATATGTACTCGTATGTTACTCGTATGTACTCGTATGTTACTCGTGTAGTCGTATGTACTCGTACGTTACTCATATGTACTCGTATGTTACTCATATGTACTCGTATGTTACTCGTATGTACTCGTATGTTACTCGTGTAGTCGTATGTACTCGCACGTTACTCATATGTACTCGTATGTTACTCATATGTACTCGTATGTTACTCGTATGTACTCGTATGTTACTCGTGTAGTCGTATGTACTCGTACGTTACTCATATGTACTCGTATGTTACTCATATGTACTCGTATGTTACTCGTATGTCTCCTATGTTACTCGTATGTACTCGTACGTTACTCATATGTACTCGTATGTTACTCGTGTGTAGTCGTATGTTACTCATATGTACTCGTACGTTACTCGTATGTACTCGTATGTTACTCGTATGTAGTCGTATGTTACTCGTATGTAGTTTTAGTCTAGATCGAATTTGATAGGCTTAGATAGAAAACCACAAATCCCATCCAAAGCGGCGTTTTTTAAAACGCGCACCGCGAGACATAGAATTTAGTCGTAGACACCATTTTCTCTTATACTGTACTTTTCAACATAAAATAATATTCTCTTTGATTCCCCTAAAGATAACACCCGGTTGGAATTCGTGAAAGATATGGGACCATCACAGTCCCTTTATCTCTTCCGGTAGGTTACAGAAGACTCTTCATGGGATTTCTGGATTATGGTCTCTGTAAACCCGTGAGGGGTGTCTTCGGAAAAAAATCCTCGTCGCGTCGCAATTTATGCTATGATAATCAGCTATATAATATCATTTTAAAGCTAAAATATTGCTCTATCTTATGAAGTCGCTAAGTTTATCGAAGTTTATTTTATTCTTGTATTTTTAAGACCCCGAACAAACAACTACCTTGTTTACTTGAGAAGCTCCAGACCATTAGCGGTTTGTTGCACAATTTCACATTTTGTCGGATTTCAATCTGGAAGAAATGAGCTCCAAAACAATGTCAGCGAGTTTCGATATTTTGCATATTTACGAAAATATTAGGTCGCGAAGTTGAAGTCGCATTTTTTACAGTTTGTGGCCGCAAAATTTATCATAAAATCTTTTTCAAGTAAGAAATAAAAATTCCCTCACACGGTTTATAAGTTGTGATCATTTTCTAACGACACAGAAAATTTGAGGCCGATATCTTAAATCATGCGGGGGGTCAGGAGCTTCGCGAAGATGAAAATGAAGATGAAAATAGTTGACGCGTCATTTGAAGTTTTAGAAATATACTTTAGGACTGTATCAAATGAATTTTCGGGAAAAAAGTTATTTTATGAATTTTTACATTTTTACCTTTCACGAGACCTTAAAGCGTTTGTGAATATTAATTGTCATGAAAGCAGGTGCAAAAGCGGTCACCATTTGAATAAACAGCTAAGAGAAATATAAACAGAGCCGCTTTATAAGACGACTATACGCTGCTCTGTTTGTTCAAGTACATTTGAAGTTTGACAGGCAAGGAGTTCCTGTCAACTAGTGCCAAATGTGACGCGGGATTGGAAACATATTGGTGGAAACTGCTACGTTGAAGCGGGATTTGCGATTTGTTAGTTTTCGGAATTATAGGAAACTAGCTGATACCCGTGAATA
This sequence comes from Scolanthus callimorphus, assembly GCA_033964015.1. Lineage (NCBI taxonomy): Eukaryota > Metazoa > Cnidaria > Anthozoa > Actiniaria > Edwardsiidae > Scolanthus > Scolanthus callimorphus. The sequence continues at coordinate 33,158,640 of CM066913.1, forward strand.
TTTTACGGAGGGGAATGTTTAGGGGAAAACATATTTACTTTATTTTACTCTTGTAACGAACCCAAAAACTTAATAATTCAAAACGGAGAGAAGGGATTAGCCTGAGTTCCCCCTTCCAGAAAGAGTTTAGCTATTAAATCAATAGACCAAATCTGCTAACGGTGTCTACATTTTGTTGCCACCCAATTCAGATCATGTGATGATTCCTTTGGGTGGTTACAATTGTCCAAATTTTCTAGCTCGACCGAGTGGACGACTCTATGTAAAGAAGTAGCAAAATTATCCACTCAAAGGAATCAAAAATTGCTGTTCTCGTTCTTTGTGTGCATATTTAAGTTTTACTGGTCCGCAACGATTAGCTAAGCTGTTTGCGAATCAGTTCATGTGTAAACTAATATTTATATAAATTGTAATAAAAAAGTTCTTCAACAAAGCCAAAGTGCTACGTTTGGATTTATACATCTCGAATTGGTTTTCGCACTCGATAGAAATTGGCAAAGCTGGAATCTAAAGAAAACATGTCGCTACCACATTTCCCTATATTTTAACTGTTTCTCTAGCAGTAAGCAAACGTCTTCCTGCATTTAGTATTGAAAAATACTCAATTGATACAAGGAGTTAGCTTCCTGGTTGAAAACAATCTGTTTTTCAAACAGAACAAATCCTGGGTAACTAATGAAGACAGGAAACCCGGAATACAATAATACCCTTTTCGGAAAGTTCATTCAATGGTTTCTCTAGCGCTTTGTGGCGTTGCCTGGCATTGGAAACATAACTACATTAAATGTATTGACGTGGGATGCTCGTTTAGAAAACATTACAAACAGCACATCGAGAACCTTGTCAAGGTTTACGCAGAGTGTTTTCTCATTCATGGAAGCCAGCTTCACGCATGAGAAATGTGAAAATACACAACGTACAGTGCTACCTCGAAAAACAAGTGTGAATACGGACCGAAATGTTGACATCGTCGAAAATAATCCAGGCAACATTATTTGTCATCGAGTTATTATTCGCCGTTGTAGGGAATTCCCTACTGCTATTCCTATCGTTTCGCTACCGAGAACTACGCTCTGTGTCCAACACTTTACTTGTCAACGCAGCTACAGTTGATCTGCTAAACAGCCTTATCAACATATCCCTAGCTCTTGACTACCTTGTATTTAAGAGCGGAAATCTAGACGGCGTTGCTCCACCGATTATTGTGAACTTTCTTATCACTTATTTACTCTTGCTCACTGTTCATTCAACATTGGTCCTAATGGCGGACAGATTTCTTTGCGTCAAATACGCGCGGATGTACTATAGAAATAAGAGTAACAAAAAGGCCCTGGTGGCGATTGCAGCAACTTGGGCTACTACGACGGTGTATGCAGTTGGGCTATACACGCTGCGCGGAATAGGAAACACACCTCAGGAAACCACAGTCATTAGGAATCTGAGCGCGCAATACTTAAACAATGGAAAGTACTTCTCTTTCTTCATTTTGGTGCTGATATTTATTGGTATTTCAGTGCCGTGCGTGATTCTTCACAGTTCACTACGGAAAATAGCGAGAAGAAAAGAACGCAATGCAAACTACTGCCCGAAACTAGAAACTCCTATGAGGTCAAGAGTTGAAAGTACAAACACAGAGCAAGAACAAGCTGGACACTCTCTTGAGAGTTCGTCAACAATGGAAGCGACCCTATTTGAGAAGTCAAGAAACAGAGATGGTCTTTGCGTGGAGGTTGAGGATCAGAGCGCGGAAACATCGACCAGTGGCAGGGTTGTACCTGAGCCCGGTAATAATTTCCTTTTCTCGACTAGATTTAGACGCGCTGGGCGCAGAAGGCGGCTGAAAAAAGAAGCGGTGACTCGTAAGGAGACGTATGCTAGTCGCACCATCGTACTCGCGGTTTTGGTGTTCCTTGTTAGCTTCGCCCCGGCCATGGTCCACTCCGCCCTGCGAATTACCGGGGCCATTCCCGTCGACCCCACCGGTGCCATACCAGAAGCAAACGGAACCACATTCGTCATGATATTTGCACCCCATCTGAGCGAGGCGATCCACCCGATATTATATCTAACGCGTTTTTACGCGTTCCGCAGAGCGGCGAAGAAGTTGGTCAAAAGTCTGATTCCATCATGTCTCATTTGTACAAACGCAAGCCTACACGTTAAGCGCAAGTCAACTTCTTTGGCAGCAACAGGGTCCGCGAAAGAGCAAGGTGTAGCGAATTTAGCTGTTGACAACCAAGAAGAACTGGCTTTGGCGAGGAAAAGACCCTCAGTGCTTGGCAGCGCAGCTATAGGTTCTCCTCAAGTATGTGAAGAAGAGAAAGCTGAGGATGTAGAACATCAAGGTGAAACAGACCAAGGGTCTAATGTGAAACAAACGGCAACAGGAGTTCTTGAGAGGGAACCTCAAGTTGTTAAGATCGAGCGCCAAAACACGGCAACATCAGAGAGGAGTTATGAGGAGTGTTTCCTCGCGTAAAGAGAAGACGGCAGAAAGGGACTAGTTCGATCGAAGTTTACTTAAGCTCTTCTTCAGGGCAGTTAAAAAAAACTGCAAAGAGACAAAATCAGATGGGAATAAGGACAATATTTATCGTCACAAGAGAAACCATAAGAGGAGCTGTATAGAACATTTCAGCTTATTTCAATATAGGAATGCCAAGACTTTAGCGGTTGTAGAATAGGAGTGTTTGAGAAAAGTACACGGGAAGGCGATTTCAAATGGATTTCAAATTTCAAATCCCAGATTTTTTTTACCGAGTTCCCTAGGTGCATCTGTTCAGCTTTTGAGAGTTCAAATCTCGCGAATAAACTCTATCTAACAGTGGCTAAGATGTGTTCTAAAAGTGTCGCAGTTTTGGAAATTCGATTTGCTTTTCAAATCTTGCCTGAATTTTCAGCCGTCTTTTCTCCATAAACTCAAAGACTTGTTACGGGAGACAAAAGCAAAAACGACTGGTTACGGGAGACAAAGCAAAAACGACTGTACGCCGACTGTACGCCGACTGTACGCCGACTGTACGCCGACTGTACGCCGACTGTACGCCGACTGTACGCCGACTGTACGCCGACTGTACGCTGACTGTACGCCGACTGTACGCCGACTGTACGCCGACTGTACGCCGACTGTACGCCGACTGTACGCCGACTGTACGCCGACTGTACGCCGACTTCCAAAACGTGTCCGGGATTTGCGCGATTCTCAGAATCTTGATAGCAATGGATTTTGATTGGTCAATTTCTTAATGAGCTCTCTATTATGTGGACTACTATGAATCTGCCTTTGAGTGACACCAAATTATGCATATTATAGACCCTGAACTGATAAATCAGAATCCATTCTCAAATTCCTGAGTAATCGGCTAACGGCGTTTGCATCTTGTTGCCACCAATTCAGATCATGTGATGATTCCTTTGGTTCTCACTCGACCAAGTGCCGAGTGTATGTGCAGAACTAAAAAAGGTATCCAGCCAAAGGAATCATCGCATGATCTGAATTGGGTGGTAACAAGATGAAAACACCGTTTAGCCGATTTTGTCTATTCTATGGTAATTCCTGGACGCTTTTGTTCTCCTCAACGAGGGTTTTAGAATGAGATCAGAAAGACGTCCGTTTTTTAGAAGTCTGACGGGAGGGCAGAAAGGTTCCAGGAAGACTTGAAATTGGGAAATTTGGGCGGAAGTCCGGGTTAACGTACCTGCCCAGTTTGGAGCTTTGCGCCGAATCCAAATGCAGGAAACAGTTTATCCCTAAAAAAAGAAGTATATCTCATTTAAGTAAAAAAACAACTAGACGACTGTAACAAATCCTGCATTTCTAATGGCCAAATATCTTTATTTATTATATAATCGATAGTGTTTTATCAGGAATTCGGCCACTGAGAAATATCGTAATTTGCACGTGTGAAAAATTACGTGCGAAGAATGGCCACTATCGCGAAGTTCATCCAATCGAAACATTTTCACAAAAAAGTTTATATAATAAACAGAATAACACATGGGTGCTTGGAGATGATGCAATTTATCTTCGAGTCCTGCGATCACTCGTGAGATATCAAAATTTGAACACTCGAAGACAAATTCCATATCCCAAGCGCCCATAAAAAACAGAGTAACACATGGGTGCTTGGAGATGATGCAATTTATCTTCGAGTCCTGCGATCACTCGCGAGATATCAAAATTTAAACACTCGAAGACAAATTCCATATCCCAAGCGCCCATAAAAAAAAATAGAATAACACATGGGTGCTTGGAGATTATGCAATTTATCTTCGAGTCCTGCGATCACTCGTGAGATATCAAAATTTGAACACTCGAAGACAAATTCCATATCCCAAGCGCCCATGTATTATTCTCTATTTATTTAGCAAACACATGTAAAACAAGTTTTATACTATTGTTTGGTTATATTATTTGGTTCTTTTTTGTGCGGACCAAAAAACGTCCTTCAAAAGGAAAAAAAATAGTTGTTTCTGTGATTAACTTTATCGTTATTTTGAGGAAAATGTTTTTTTTCTCACTTTTTTATTTGATTTTCACAAACTTTACAAATACACAAACATACAAAAATGAGAAGATAACATTCTTAGCTCCAAGCGGTTAAGTTTATTATATAAACATCTATGAATACCATTTTTTTTTATTTGAATGAAACTTAAAAATCGAGCATAATGTGAAATGAAAAACAGGAAAAACTAAAGGGCTTTGCAAAAACAAAGCGGACGTGCTGTTCTGGTATTCATTGTGACGAGACGGGAAGGAACACGACCGATTGTTGATAGATTACAGAGCGAGCCGACCAAACCTCCTTTTTGAAAATACTCAATACACCCACCCAGCAAATAAATAATGAAACACCACCAAAGACAACAATAAACATAAAACATAAAACAGTAGTAGAAAACAATGTCCAATTAGTAATTATTCGAGTGAGATATATGAGAGATTTTTCTCTATAGGCTGATTTTTCTTTCCGCGCTTGAAGGGTCGAGGTACCTGGGCAATTCTAGGGGTAGGGATCTATATAAGCCCTGGAAATTCCTAGGTGAACGGAATCTATCTATACAGTGGAAATTCCTGGATTTATCTGGACCCTGGGGGAGTGGCCGAGGACCCCTGGAAATTCCAGAGGAGAGGGGTCTGTCCAGGCAACCAGGTAATTCAAAGGGAGGGGGTGTTCGAATTCCAGAATTCCAGGGAAGAGGAGGGGGTCATCCTCGACCCCCGGTATGAAAAAAAAAATGCGATCAGCCATTGAAGCGTGGACTTTGTCAAGTACTTACGAGTCATAATCTTGGCAGACCTCGCCTACAGATACTAATGCCTTCACATACTCATTCGGCTCATAGGGGTTGATGTAATGTAATGACTGGGGTGTATTAGGGTTGCCATTCGAGGCGGTAAAGTCAATTCCAACCTGAAAGGGAATGCGCCATTTTGTCAGAAGCATTAAGGTCTGAGTAAAGGGAAAACGCGCTATTTTTTAAAAATAATTTTCACAACACTTGACTGAGCAAGTATCTTTACAAAATCAACGAGGAGGGTGTTTAGAAATTCAAAATTCCGAGGAATTGGGCTCAAATCTCTACACGCGGAGGTGTGGTTGGCTTCCATGGCAACAGCAAACATTTTATGCTAATAAAGGAGAGGGAATTGAATCAATCCGCAACTTTTCTACAAATTCAAGAAACACAGTTACAAAATATTAATTTGATCAGAGTATACCGCGAATAAGCCCCACTTGCAATAGTTGTGAGAGCTCGAAAAACAATGGATCCATTTGAAAAAAAAAAAAGATAATGGTGTATAAGGCCTACGGTGTATAAGGCCTTCAGCCGCTCTTCTTCTGTCGAACCTTTCCTTTTTCAAAGGATGCCGCTTCATTATACTTTATAATCAAGAAATTTCTATTGTTTTGTATTGGAACGGCGCGACTCTGGCACGGTTTGCCGTAGGCCTTAGTGGCCACAACGTTTTTTCTGAGCAAACTTATAAAAATAGAAAAGAATTGGTGACTTCTTATGTATTTATGTAACTTCTCTTTGTAATTTGTCTTTGTAAGTTTTATATTAAGTTTTATATTGCAAGTTTATATATTTTTAATGATTTAAATTGTAAATAATTATATTCTATAGTGACATATATATATATTAGTGACACGGAGCCCAGGAAGAGCATATGTAAATATGAATGAGTTTTCCGTGTTGACATAAAGTTTCCTATCCTATCCTATCGGTCTTATTGACTCGCAAAAATTTAAATCATCACTAAAAATCGTTGAAAATATGAAAGGATAAATATTCAGGGAAGAACTTGAAACCACAGAAATGATAGCCTGAATTTCAGCTGTCCGCTCGCTCTTGATCGTACCTCACTTTGCGAGAGGAGACGTCTACAATTCACAACAAGATTTTCGCAATCGTTATGTAATCACTGCCAAGCAAAAAGTCGTTTTTGACAACGTTTCCAAGACAAAGCACGCCAGGGCGTGGCTATGTGGCGCCTGGGTGTCTGGCTCGGTGTTTGCATGCTTTTTGTACACGAGAGGGGTTTGCGTTTCCATGGAAACGTTCAACTGCACGTGTTACTTAGAAAGGCTATAACGGAAACAACCAATCAGATTCTACTGACCGATTTTTAATCAATAAATTTCGTAACTGAAGAGAAAATCTCGTGGTGAATTTTATAGAATTATTCAAAGCTTCAGGAGGCTAGATTCCGCTAAGAAAATAGCACGAAAAAAGCGATATCGCACGAGTCGTGCAGCGACGAGGGCGATATCGACTTTTTGAGTGCTATTTCAGCGGAATCTACCGACTGAACGCTTTGAATCTACTTGAATCCTATGATATCTCGTCCTCAATTTACACAAAAAAGAGATATCATAGGATTCTAAAAGATATCTCCTCTCGCAAAGTGCTGTACGAGAGAGAACAAATTGCGCGTTTCAAGGAAAACATATTTTATGAACATAGCCGGCCAGTTCCTACTGAATTTCCAACAATTATGAGATCGAACAAAAGGCTTGTTGAGCTATTATACTGACCGTGAAATTAATTTGACATCCTCCCATCACATAGTCTAAGAACGTGTAGACATGTCTAATCTGATAAGAGAGAGAAACAATAACAATTTGAGTGAAGAAGCTCAGTTTTCACCAAAGAGGGATTACCCGTAGCCCACTTTATGCCATTGCCTCCGTCCCGTTGACAGTAAGGCCTGAGGTCAAGTTACAGCTGTTTCAGGTAACACGCGTTGCCGCGCCGTTGCCGCCAGAGTTTGGCAGTTGGGTTTTCTGTGCTGTCCATCAATGCAATCCGTGTCCGTGTGCGCCAATCATATCCTTACTCAGTGCATTCGATTGGCTTCCCTTGCGAGGCATGTCGCGACAGAAGCCAATTCACTACTAGGCGAAACTAGTCAAGGATCTGATTGGCTCACAATGGTTTGATTGACTACACAGGAAAACCCAACTGCCAAAAGCTCTCTCGATGTTTTGAACGCGCTGGGTCGCATGTTACCTGAAACAGCTATAATCCCTGGTCAAAGGCAAGGTAGCTACGTCATAGTGAAATGTCCAGAGATATGGCATGTCGGCACGTGATGATACTGTATTGTTTCAGTGAAATAAGCTTTTCCCTACAATAATCATGCAAGCAGTCTACTTAGTTTCCCCTACTTTCACCAGCATGTCCCTGTATTCATTCACTGTGCCTACAGTATACATTCTCTTGCATTACCATGTACTCGCCTGTACTATTTGCATGCCCCTGCACTATGCTGTATTTCCCTCAATTCTCCTGCATCTCGCTGCGTTCTATTATCCTGCACTCGCCTGTATTTGAGTACATTTTCCTGCATTAGCCTGCATTATAGTACACTCAGTCCTGCATTAGTATGCCCTTACTTCTATTTAAAGGTAACCCAAATGTGTTTCCGAAAATGCCTAGTTTTTAATCAAATTAATCAAAGGGCTGTGTAGTAATCCTCGCAAGGTCTTACCCGATCGGGTTAATGCACCTAACTGCAAAACAATGGAAACACAATAGAACGAGAAAACAATAGAGCAATGAGGTACATCAAGCCAATAGCGTTAGATCTTACGAGCAAGCTGCAACACTTCTTAGGCCGTTAATTACACACGCACATTCCAAAGGGAGTTTCTATGGTTACTTGCTCACGAAATTGCAAAGACATTTGACTGAAAAAGTGGCATATTGGAGGTGCCTTGAAGACGTTCTTTAATGTAAAAAAGATTACAGATCAATCACCGTTTCTAATTCATTTGCGTTCAAGTACAACCACGTGATAGACGAAATGCAAAGGCGTATGTTACCGCGATCTTGAGGGATTCTTGATTCTATGTGTCTCTAGATTAATAGCCCAGGTTCGAATTACGCTCCAATGCTCACAAGACAAAAGCTTCAAATCGAGGCTTTCTCCAAGTTCTAATACATTAACAGTAATTTCAGAAGAAAGCCTCGACTTGAGGTTATTGTTTGTAGGCATTGGAGCGTAATTCGAACATGGCCTATTGCTTTTACAGTTCTTTCCATCTCTTTTTATTCTACAAATCAGGCGAAATCGCCGTCCTTATATGCGCTGGGACCAGACAAAAACCCATGGGGCAAGACGATTTTATGACAATTTTAAGAACAATTTGAGTAGAAACAGGTGAAACTAAACTCGCCAATTTGTATTTAGCCAATCAGCCGAATCTTCGTGAGCGTCACATGACTGGGTTGTTTCCTGTTCCAGCGCACTCACACGAATATACATTTTCATTTACAGCGCATGCCTACAACATCAAGCTACTGCTATTCTCGTACCCAGAGCTCCCTCTCGTCTGCTCTCAGGGGAGGCTCTGGGGACATCCATTTGAGTGGATCCGCTGATTGGCTGATTCTTAACGTTAGGGCATGCGCAGAAAGGTGTTTCTCTCAACGGCTCTGTATCAAATCTCGCGCATGCGCCAAATGGCTGTCACCAGAGCCTCCCCCGCGAGGTGACCTTTTTCCAAAATCAATTCCTATTTTTGTCTGGTTTTTGAGTGCTAATATGAGTCAATTCTAATTTCAAGTTTTACCTAGAATCAAATATTAATTGCACCGCTCTATTGTAACACGTAACTTTAATAGCAATGCGCTACCCCTGGATATGGGCAAAATATTTCACTGGCAAGAAGGGTGGTGTTCTGTTCTGCAGTACACTCAGGCTGAAATTTGGTCAAAATGGTACCTTATACATAAGAACATGTGCAGCCTGAAAAATGAAAATTGTTCTTGTATAAACAAATTGCTGCCAGTTTGATTCGAGTACAGTAACCCACCCAGGAGATCAATCTGATATGCTAGACCATGCACACAGTTCTACAGCAGGAATTCCAGGGTAATTTAGCCATTGTTTTTGAGACTTGACTAATTGTTGTTACTAAATGACTGTCACCTTTCTAGTGTATATGCAGTATTTGATGTTAAGAAACAACTTTAAGAACACCTTAAGAACATTTTCAGGCTGACTTTACAGAAGACACCCAATATACAAGAACAAAATCAGCCTGATTCCCCCAAACACCTGTTCTTTTATGCGGGTTTTTACTGTATCGACAATACTAAATTATTAAAGGGCAAATTGTTTCCTACCTCACACAAGTTAACGTGTAGAACACCCGAGTTGACGTACTTTTTCTTCTTCTCTCTCTTTTTAGGATTTATTAGATCTAGACCAGCCTGAAACGAAGACAAAAAAGAAACAAGTGCAGCAACTTGTGAGATTACAGTACAGCAGGCACTTACAGTTAACATGTCGGTATGACAGTTGGTTATTACTGTGTTATTATTGTTTTCTTAATTACTGCTATTTTCATAATTCTGCGAGCTCCCACTTTGCATTTCCTAATAATACACATGAAAAAATCTCTGGATTCTGATTGGCTGAGAGCAGTGCAGTTTTTAGGTAACAAAGTGCAAAAAAAGGTAACAAAGTGCAAAAATGGTTAACAAAATGGAAATGTTCTTTTGAAATGCTAAAATATTTTGATAACATAGAGCTATATTATGGAAACTTTGGTTTCTTTTTCATGCTCAAATTCTGTAAGGTTTTGGTCCAGATTTCAATCAAGGAAAAATGTGTGCGGCTTGTTCAGTGTCTTCAGTTTGTAAGCAGATTTGTGAATGATTCATTATAATTTTTTTCATGTGTATTATTAAAATGAAATCATAGACTTTTCTCGTTCAATTTGGAATTTATTTACACTCGTGGGTTTTTCAAAAAGCTCAAATTGCTCTCGCCTGTGCCGCTCGTGCAATTTTGATACTTTTTGAAAAACCCAGGCAAACACAGGCTTTGATTGGTTCACATGGATTGCTGCAGTTTTCATAATTCTGCGAACTCTACGCCAACTAACAAACCGCGGTTTGGCTTCCGTCAATCAAACGAGTGAACAGCTCTGGATGATTTCTCTGCCGAAACGCAGTTTGCTGTTAGTATAGGAAATCATACGACTTCGAGTTCAATTTGGAATCTATTTGCACGAGTGGTGCATTCAAGTGGCTTTCCAAGCGAGAATCCAATTAACTGCACTAGGCGAAACTGGGCTATGATCTGATTGGCTCCCTTTACCAGATTGACAACTGAGAAAAACACAGCAGCCAAAAGCCTACATGACATGATCGCATGTTACCTGAAACACCTGCTTTCACATGCAGTTGAACAAACAACGAGTCATCTGGAAACCCTGGTAATCTCAACATTCATATTACACCATGTCATTTTATGAAGTCAATTCATAGCTGCGTTTCCCATTGTCTTGAACATTTTTTTGTTATCTACACCTCTGCTTTCAAGTACAATTTTCAGTAAACTTATTCAGAATTAACGTTTTCTTTGCTTACATCAACAGATCCTTCCAAAAAAAAACTCGGCGCCACAATTGAAACAAAAATCACAATTCCTTAATTTCTAATCTCTGTGCACGCGCATTATTAACTACAACAACAACATTTTGAGTATGATCATGCAAGTGCCTTGTCGTGCGACAGACAATGTAGTCTGTCAGTGACTTGGCACGAATGACGCTCAATACATATCTCAACTCTTTTATTCAATATTGCGTCATTGGACGTACCACACGCATCAGCGTGCACAACATCGAACCGAAATGAAAGCGCTTCCCAATTCCACGCATTCCATTGAGAAACACGAATTTTCCAAACCTTTTCCCCACCAGCTTCAAAATTGCAACCTACCCCTGTTTTTCTAATCTTTATTAATTCCTGCAGATTTGTATTAACACTGCCAATGAAGTCGTGGCTCCCGTCCCCATCGTAATCATAGCAGTCTATCTGTTACAAAGGAACGTGGCACGGAATTAGCGTGTGTACGTACCCTGCTCTTGTTAGCGTCAAGAAGGGCTCGTAGGGAAGTGTCGTTTAGTCCGATCAGATCATGAGCATCCCCCTCATCATAGTCATAGACTGCGATCTATGGGTATATAGTTTTATGTCCTGCATTATTTTAGTATTATTTAAGCCGTCTCATCGTACCTCTCTTTGCCAGAGGAAACGTCTGAAGATTTTCTCATCCATAGACAGAATCGGCTAACGGTGTTTACATCTTGTTGCCGCCCAATTCAGATCATGTGATGATTCCCTTGGGTGGTTACTGTTGTTAGTTCTGCACATACACTCGTGGACTCGATCATGTGAGAAAAATTCGACAATTATCAACACACCCAAAGGAAGCATCACGTGATCTGAATTGGGTGGCAACAAGATGTAAACACCGTTAGCCGATTTGGTCTATTGCGTAATTACAGTACTGACACAAAATTGATAGTAGATTCTGATTGGCTGGTTGTTTTCACCACTCTCAGTAACACGTGACCCGCACGCTCTCCTCAAGCAGTAATTACTGCGGTTTTCATAATTCTGCAAACTCCCACTTGACATTTCCGAACGTCAAACTGCGTTTTGGCTTCCGTCAATCAAACCTTTTAAAAGGAGGCTGTCACGCAACTGCGCAGCTGTTCTGCGCATCTCAAAACAAAGAAGTATCGTCCCGTAACGATGGCCAGCGAAGGCTGAAAACCACGAAAACAATCCGTTTTAATCTCGCTATTTCTCGATCCATCCGACCAAATGTTTACGTTTTACATGTTCTTCAATAGTTTTCTGATAGGATGTTCTAAATAGTTTTGCTCAGTGATCGTTCCTCGAGCATGCGCGTATCGTGACAGCCTCCCTTTAAGTCAAGTCCACGCATTGGATTGCTTTTTACAGAGGGAAATTGTGTTTTCAAGCCTAGCTAGCCCCGATCAGTTCACAAGATCTATCAAAGTCTCCGTGACATCACCGAGAGTTGTTCACTCGTTTGATTGACGGAAGCAAAATCGTGGTTTGCTAGTCGGTATAGAGTTCACAGAATTATGAAAAACCGCAGTAATATGTAATGGATCAGAAAATATTGTGGTGAATTCAGACGCCTCCTCTCTCAAAAAGTACGTTCGAGAGTGAAGGGATTGCTGACATTCAGGCTAGCATTATTTAACTAAGATTAAAAAGAAGTTACAAATACTGTAATTGGTTAGTTGTTGAAAGGGTTTCACCTCTGATTGGCTAAGTCGTACTTACTTCGCCTCCTGATTGGTTAGTTGTTGAAAGGGTTTCGCCTCTGATTGGGTAAGTCGTGCTTACTTCGCCTCCTGATTGGTTAGTTGTTGAAAGGGTTTCACCTCTGATTGGCTAAGTCGTACTTACTTCGCCTCCTGATTGGTTAGTTGTTGAAAGGGTTTCGCCTCTGATTGGGTAAGTCGTACTTACTTCGCCTCCTGATTGGTTGGTTATTGAAAGGGTTTCGCCTCTGATTGGCTTAGTCGTACTTAATTCGCCTCCTGATTGGTTGGTTGTTGAAAGGGTTTCGTTTCTGATTGGCTAAGTCGTACTTACTTCGCCTCCTAATTGGTTGGTTGTTGAAAGGGTTTCGCCTCTGATTGGCTAAGTCGTACTTACGTCGCCTCCTGATTGGTTAGTTGTTGAAAGGATTTCGTCTTTGAATGGCTAAGTCGTACTTACTTCGCCTCCTGATTGGTTGGTTGTTGAAAGGGTTTCGCCTCTGATTGGCTAAGTCGTACTTACGTCGCCTCCTGATTGGTTAGTTGTTGAAAGGATTTCGTCTTTGAATGGCTAAGTCGTACTTACTTCGCCTCCTGATTGGTTGGTTGTTGAATGGGTTTCGTTTCTGATTGGCTAAGTCGTACTTACTTCGCCTCCTGATTGGTTGGTTGTTGAATGGGTTTCGTTTCTGATTGGCTAAGTCGTACTTACTTCGCCTCCTGATTGGTTGGTTGTTGAAAGGGTTTCGCCTCTGATTGGGTAAGTCGTACTTACTTCGCCTCCTAATTGGTTGGTTGTTGAATGGGTTTCGTTTCTGATTGGCTAAGTCGTACTCACTTCGCCTCCTGATTGGTTGGTTGTTGAATGGATTTCGTCTCTGTTTGGGTAAGTCGTACTTACTTCGCCTCCTGATTGGTTGGTTGTTGAATGGGTTTCGGTTCTGATTGGCTAAGTCGTACTTCGCCTCCTAATTGGTTGGTTGTTGAAAGGGTTTCGTTTCTGATTGGCTAAGTCGTACTCACTTCGCCTCCTGATTGGTTGGTTGTTGAATGGATTTCGTCTCTGATTGGGTAAGTCGTACTTACTTCGCCTCCTGATTGGTTGGTTGTTGAATGGGTTTCGGTTCTGATTGGCTAAGTCGTACTTCGCCTCCTAATTGGTTGGTTGTTGAAAGCGTTTCGTTTCTGATTGGCTAAGTCGTACTTCGTCCTGTGATTGGTTGGTTTTTAAATGGGTTTCGTTTCTGATTGGGTAAGTCGTACTTACTTCGTCTCCTGATTGGTTGGTTGTTGAATGGGTTTCGTTTCTGATTGGCTAAGTCGTACTTACTTCGCCTCCTGATTGGTTGGTTGTTAAATGGGTTTCGGTTCTGATTGGCTAAGTCGTACTTACTTCGCCTCCTGATTGGTTGGTTATTGAAAGGGTTTCGCCTCTGATTGGCTTAGTCGTACTTAATTCGCCTCCTGATTGGTTGGTTGTTGAAAGGGTTTCGTTTCTGATTGGCTAAGTCGTACTTACTTCGCCTCCTATTGGTTGGTTGTTGAAAGGGTTTCGCCTCTGATTGACTAAGTCGTACTTACGTCGCCTCCTGATTGGTTAGTTGTTGAAAGGATTTCGTCTTTGAATGGCTAAGTCGTACTTACTTCGCCTCCTGATTGGTTGGTTGTTGAAAGGGTTTCGCCTCTGATTGGCTAAGTCGTACTTACGTCGCCTCCTGATTGGTTAGTTGTTGAAAGGATTTCGTCTCTGATTGGGTAAGTCGTACTTACTTCGCCTCCTGATTGGTTGGTTGTTGAACGGGTTTCGTCTCTGATTGGGTAAGTCGTACTTACTTCGCCTCCTGATTGGTTGGTTGTTGAACGGGTTTCGGTTCTGATTGGCTAAGTCGTACTTCGCCTCCTAATTGGTTGGTTGTTGAAAGGGTTTCGTTTCTGATTGGCTAAGTCGTACTCACTTCGCCTCCTGATTGGTTGGTTGTTGAATGGATTTCGTCTCTGATTGGGTAAGTCGTACTTACTTTGCCTCCTGATTGGTTGGTTGTTGAATGGGTTTCGGTTCTGATTGGCTAAGTCGTACTTCGCCTCTTAATTGGTTGGTTGTTGAAAGGGTTTCGTTTCTGATTGGCTAAGTCGTACTTCGTCCTGTGATTGGTTGGTTGTTAAATGGGTTTCGTTTCTGATTGGGTAAGTCGTACTTACTTCGCCTCCTGATTGGTTGTTTGTTGAATGGGTTTCGTTTCTGATTGGCTAAGTCGTACTTACTTCGCCTCCTGATTGGTTGGTTGTTAAATGGGTTTCGGTTCTGATTGGCTAAGTCGTACTTACTTCGCCTCCTGATTGGTTGGTTATTGAAAGGGTTTCGCCTCTGATTGGCTTAGTCGTACTTAATTCGCCTCCTGATTGGTTGGTTGTTGAAAGGGTTTCGTTTCTGATTGGCTAAGTCGTACTTACTTCGCCTCCTAATTGTTGGTTGTTGAAAGGGTTTCGCCTCTGATTGGCTAAGTCGTACTTACGTCGCCTCCTGATTGGTTAGTTGTTGAAAGGATTTCGTCTTTGAATGGCTAAGTCGTACTTACTTCGCCTCCTGATTGGTTGGTTGTTGAAAGGGTTTCGCCTCTGATTGGCTAAGTCGTACTTACGTCGCCTCCTGATTGGTTAGTTGTTGAAAGGATTTCGTCTTTGAATGGCTAAGTCGTACTTACTTCGCCTCCTGATTGGTTGGTTGTTGAATGGGTTTCGTTTCTGATTGGCTAAGTCGTACTTACTTCGCCTCCTGATTGGTTGGTTGTTGAATGGGTTTTCGTTTCTGATTGGCTAAGTCGTACTTACTTCGCCTCCTGATTGGTTGGTTGTTGAAAGGGTTTCGCCTCTGATTGGGTAAGTCGTACTTACTTCGCCTCCTAATTGGTTGGTTGTTGAATGGGTTTCGTTTCTGATGGGCTAAGTCGTACTCACTTCGCCTCCTGATTGGTTGGTTGTTGAATGGATTTCGTCTCTGATTGGGTAAGTCGTACTTACTTCGCCTCCTGATTGGTTGGTTGTTGAATGGTTTCGGTTCTGATTGGCTAAGTCGTACTTCGCCTCCTAATTGGTTGGTTGTTGAAAGCGTTTCGTTTCTGATTGGCTAAGTCGTACTTCGTCCTGTGATTGGTTGGTTTTTAAATGGGTTTCGTTTCTGATTGGGTAAGTCGTACTTACTTCGTCTCCTGATTGGTTGGTTGTTGAATGGGTTTCGTTTCTGATTGGCTAAGTCGTACTTACTTCGCCTCCTGATTGGTTGGTTGTTAAATGGGTTTCGGTTCTGATTGGCTAAGTCGTACTTACTTCGCCTCCTGATTGGTTGGTTATTGAAAGGGTTTCGCCTCTGATTGGCTTAGTCGTACTTAATTCGCCTCCTGATTGGTTGGTTGTTGAAAGGGTTTCGTTTCTGATTGGCTAAGTCGTACTTACTTCGCCTCCTAATTGGTTGGTTGTTGAAAGGGTTTCGCCTCTGATTGACTAAGTCGTACTTACGTCGCCTCCTGATTGGTTAGTTGTTGAAAGGATTTCGTCTTTGAATGGCTAAGTCGTACTTACTTCGCCTCCTGATTGGTTGGTTGTTGAAAGGGTTTCGCCTCTGATTGGCTAAGTCGTACTTACGTCGCCTCCTGATTGGTTAGTTGTTGAAAGGATTTCGTCTCTGATTGGGTAAGTCGTACTTACTTCGCCTCCTGATTGGTTGGTTGTTGAACGGGTTTCGGTTCTGATTGGCTAAGTCGTACTTCGCCTCCTAATTGGTTGGTTGTTGAAAGGGTTTCGTTTCTGATTGGCTAAGTCGTACTCACTTCGCCTCCTGATTGGTTGGTTGTTGAATGGATTTTGTCTCTGATTGGGTAAGTCGTACTTACTTCGCCTCCTGATTGGTTGGTTGTTGAATGGGTTTCGGTTCTGATTGGCTAAGTCGTACTTCGCCTCCTAATTGGTTGGTTGTTGAAAGGGTTTCGTTTCTGATTGGCTAAGTCGTACTTCGTCCTGTGATTGGTTGGTTGTTAATGGGTTTCGTTTCTGATTGGGTAAGTCGTACTTACTTCGCCTCCTGATTGGTTGGTTGTTGAATGGGTTTCGTTTCTGATTGGCTAAGTCGTACTTACTTCGCCTCCTGATTGGTTGGTTGTTAAATGGGTTTCGGTTCTGATTGGCTAAGTCGTACTTACTTCGCCTCCTGATTGGTTGGTTATTGAAAGGGTTTCGCCTCTGATTGGCTTAGTCGTACTTAATTCGCCTCCTGATTGGTTGGTTGTTGAAAGGGTTTCGTTTCTGATTGGCTAAGTCGTACTTACTTCGCCTCCTAATTGGTTGGTTGTTGAAAGGGTTTCGCCTCTGATTGGCTAAGTCGTACTTACGTCGCCTCCTGATTGGTTAGTTGTTGAAAGGATTTCGTCTTTGAATGGCTAAGTCGTACTTACTTCGCCTCCTGATTGGTTGGTTGTTGAAAGGGTTTCGCCTCTGATTGGCTAAGTCGTACTTACGTCGCCTCCTGATTGGTTAGTTGTTGAAAGGATTTCGTCTTTGAATGGCTAAGTCGTACTTACTTCGCCTCCTGATTGGTTGGTTGTTGAATGGGTTTCGTTTCTGATTGGCTAAGTCGTACTTACTTCGCCTCCTGATTGGTTGGTTGTTGAATGGGTTTCGTTTCTGATTGGCTAAGTCGTACTTACTTCGCCTCCTGATTGGTTGGTTGTTGAAAGGGTTTCGCCTCTGATTGGGTAAGTCGTACTTACTTCGCCTCCTAATTGGTTGGTTGTTGAATGGGTTTCGTTTCTGATGGGCTAAGTCGTACTCACTTCGCCTCCTGATTGGTTGGTTGTTGAATGGATTTCGTCTCTGATTGGGTAAGTCGTACTTACTTCGCCTCCTGATTGGTTGGTTGTTGAATGGGTTTCGGTTCTGATTGGCTAAGTCGTACTTCGCCTCCTAATTGGTTGGTTGTTGAAAGGGTTTCGTTTCTGATTGGCTAAGTCGTACTCACTTCGCCTCCTGATTGGTTGGTTGTTGAATGGATTTCGTCTCTGATTGGGTAAGTCGTACTTACTTCGCCTCCTGATTGGTTGGTTGTTGAATGGGTTTCGGTTCTGATTGGCTAAGTCGTACTTCGCCTCCTAATTGGTTGGTTGTTGAAAGGGTTTCGTTTCTGATTGGCTAAGTCGTACTTCGTCCTGTGATTGGTTGGTTGTTAAATGGGTTTCGTTTCTGATTGGGTAAGTCGTACTTTACTTCGTCTCCTGATTGGTTGGTTGTTAAATGGGTTTTCGGTTCTGATTGGCTAAGTCGTACTTACTTCGCCTCCTGATTGGTTGGTTGTTGTATAGGTTTTTTGTTTTGCTACTTTGCGTTTTACTTTTCTATGCTCATCTGAAATCTGCCCTAATGAGGAATTCTATTACAAACAACATCACTGTATCATTGTCATTATTATTAAGCACATCGATGCACTGCCCAAATATGGTCATTGGAACGCCAATAGCTGTCTTCTGTACATGACATATATTCTGTGATATCCGTCTCTGAGGGAAATATGATGTGTTGAACTCGTATTTAATACGCAAAAGCAAATCATTTTTCTGGGATTTTTTGTGCTATGGATGTGCTGAATAATAAAACCATTATCCTGCTCGGGACTGCGTCCCTCGTCGGCTAAGTATCAGACATTAGTATAACCAACTAATGGTCTATTACAAATCCTGCATTCTGATTGGCTGAGCTACTAATGGTCTATTAGTGATAGACCGTGCCTGGCAAAACCACCACCTTTCTTTGCAAAAAAAAACTTGATTTTTTTCAACATAAAATAATGGAATTCATTGCCAAAACCGACCAACTAGTTGGTTTATACTAAAACAATTAGACCTCTCGTCCTCATGTGCTATGATATCAATAGACCAATACTCATCATAGCACATTCGGCCTTGAGTCTATTTGTTAAATATTCCGTGCAATCTCACAGGATAATGGTTAAATATTAGCCTGCAAAGTTTAAAATTAAGCTTATTAGATGATAAAGAGTGAGACTCATGCATTTGCAAAGTCGACCACTTTCTAATGTTAGTATTTTTACTGACTCTTCTGGAGCCCTTCTTCTGGAGCAGCACACAAAAAATATGTATTTCATTTCAATGGTTGTTTCAATGGTTGTTCCCGGCTGTTGCACACCACCTAGTTTAAAGAGTCCTTGTCAGCCACTCCTTTGTTATTGTTTTCAGTCGATATCAGACAACGAATTACGTGTGAAACCTTGAAATAGTCTTCTAAAAACAAAGTTTTATTATTCATTTATCGAGTTCAATCGAAAATATTGCACTACCTCCCCTAAATCAGCCGATGGAAATGGATGCTTTCTCTGTCTCGGTATGTTGCTAGGCTGACAAAATGGAGGCTGGCAGAGACTCTTTAATGTAAAACTGACCAAAGCAACCTTTGGGGACCCAAGTAATCGACTGAATATACACAATAAGAGCCACCAATAAACTTACCCGTAAAGTTGCATCATAATCACCACTGCACAGCGTCTGAACAGGAAGCTCAAACAATTTCCAGTGAGGACTAAGATTATTCTTAACAACCTGCAAAACATCCAATAAGAAACTAGAATATACATTATGCTCAGCTTGTCTAACATATCTGTACAATAGACCTCTTTCGCTTGGGCGTAATGTTGTCCCATTTCAGATCACGTGGCATTCATTTCAATAATATTTCTCTGTTTGGATTGCTTCCATATTCATGTATCCTTCGGTGCATAGCAGAAAGACAAAGAAAGATAATGACACGTGTTCTGAAAAGGGAAAACATTACGCCCAAGCGAACGGGGTGTAATACTAATTTTACAAGGATTTGTATGATTGGTTTGCAAGCCTTGCAATCCAATCATACAAACCCAATTAAAAAAAATCAAGTTTTATTTTTGCTCCCATTCTTTGAGTTTGCATTGTAGCGGGCTGAAATTCGGGCTTTAGACTAAAATCAGTATGCTCTTTTCATTTCTGAACATTATTTGGGTGAATCTGCTCATTTTACAACATATCCACTTAACCTCACTTATGGATAATCCATAAGTATTGATAGCACCTCCATATATGAATAATCCAGAACTCAAGAGCATGGTTATTTGACATGCGCAATGTCCCACATGGTTGTAGGTTGCCGTAGTACACTTGTATCGAGCGCTCTGGAAAGGGTGCAGTGGGCGGGGGTTCTGGGGCTGGTTTTTTTTTTTTTTTTTTGGTTCGGACAATTTTAGAGTGTTCATACATACACATTGCTTCGTTGTATTAGAGTTCATTTATACACATTGCTTCGTTCTATTCATAGTCTTTTATAGAACGAAGATAATTGATATTATACAGCTACCCTGCTCTTGAGTTCTGGATTATTCATATATGGAGGTGCTATCAATACTTATGGATTATCCATAAGTGAGGTTAAGTGGATATGTTGCATTTTAAGGGTGACCGGGTCATGTGACCATCTGTTGCAAAATACCTATTTGCTTGAATCCACAAACGTTTTCCGCTGGAGGGCTCAAAACGTCTAGGCGGAAAACGTCTGTAGATATGCGTGCGAATATAGTGGGCTCAAGAAACGGTCAGCAAACCGTCCAAGGTTGTAGACGGCAGCAAAACCAACCTCGTTCCCAGGGTCTTCTCGGTCGTTTTCAAAATGGCGGTTGACTCGGGAGAAGACCCTGGGGGAGGCTGAGTCACATGACCACTGTTTGAGGACATGAGAACGAGGTTTGTCCTTTGTTTCGAAGCGGTCATGTGACTCAGCCTCCCCCAGGGTCTTCTCCCGAGTCAGCCGCCATTTTGAAAACGACCGAGAAGACCCTGGGACGAGGTTGCAGCAAAACAATCTCGCACCCAGAGCCCGTCATCTATTGGCCAGCGGCAAGATTCAGGGCTCTGGGGGAATCGATTCTTTTAAATCCCAGAATCTGGGTTTCCGGTTTGAACGTTGTATGAAAGTTAGTTACGTTTTTGACCTCCACAAATCGGATTCCCCCAGAGTCTCAGGTGTGTGAAAAGGCGTCTCACGTGTGTGAAAAGGCGTCTCAGCATCGCCGACTATAATCGCAACAGAAATCGAACCTTTTTTGTTTATTAGAAGAGTTTTTCTCTGCTCACTTGTCTCGCTTAGGTTTCCTTCATTGCTACTTTCATTGCTGCTTTCATTAGTTTCTTCTTCATCAGTTCTTTTATTTTGTTCTTCGTTGTTTTCATTTGAAATTGCCGTACCAGCTTCGTTGTGGGAATGGATCTGAGTGGCATGTTTCATAGCTTCGTTCAGGATCTTGTAGTACATGAATGCAATCGCCGCGAAGGGAACTATAAATCCAAGCACCACTATCGCCAGATAGAGTTTCGGTCTTGTGTGGTAGTCGGTCAGCGCGAAGCTGCAAGCGGCTAGCGCAGTCGACAAAGCATAAACAGCTCCAATCGCTGTGAAGCATTTTCGGCTTGTCATAAATGTCACGTAGCGAAAGGGCTTGGTTATAGCTACATAGCGGTCATAGCTTACGGTTACAAGACTAAAGGATGAGGCCATTAGAGACTGCAAGATAAAAAAATCTAGGAAAATCTCAAAAGTGTCGTTTTCTAGGAGCAATGGCCAGGTCACAGTTCCAGAGGTATAAATTGGTACGGTCAAAACCCCAACAATGGTGTCAGCAACGGTCAAAGACCCGATAAAATACATGGAGACTTGTTGGAGGTTTTGCGTCTTGAAGATGGCCACCAGAACTAGAATATTTCCAAACGTAGCCACAATTCCTGCTATAATTGCCAAGGAGGTGATGTAATGCAGATTATTATGACTGATAAGAAAGTCTTCTTCCCACCGACACTCGTTTTTCGTAGTAGCGTTCATTGTTAGCTACGGGTCTTGTGCTTAAAGTGACGGTCTAACCTTGTTGTCGCCTGAGCATTTTCTTTTAAACGAAAAGTTTTAATTCAAGCCATCTGCCAACTCTTTTCCTTCTTATTTGAGTTAAGAGATAAACAATATGTAGGCGATGTTTTAATAAAAATAAAAACAATTATTATGTCTACAAACCATTCGAAGTATAGCTGCTTGTTCAAGTTTATACAAGTTCAACAAAGGCGTAAAAATAATACTGCACAAATCACATATCGAAATACTAGCAAAAGTTTCATAATTAATAGGTGCGTTGCTATAGCAACGTAACATATGTACGCACTAATGTCTTCCGGTTTTCCTATAAGTAGCGAACACTTTATGACTCAATTATTTATCCGACAATTAGTGAATCATTTTCCTTCACATTTTCCCGAACACTCTCCTTAAATGTTTTCATACTCAAAGAGGACGCTATAATAATAATAACTTTATTTTAACACGATAAGATTAAAGCGGTGCCGCTTGTGGGGTCGTGTGTTTAACATAAATTGAAAGATTTTTTATAAATGAAAACTATATTACACTCTATATTTATATTATATAAAATATAAATTTATATTTAAGCAATAAAAGTACTTTCCGCGTGCTCTCTGCTTTCTTACAAACACGAGGGGATGTTGGGAGAACTGATCAAAACTTGTTTTATCAGTTCGACCAACATTCCCCGAGTGTTTGTAAGAAACCAAAGAGCACGCAGAAAGTATTTTTATTGCTTTTAGAAAATAACATACACACGCGCGACAGCGTTGCGTGACAATCGTGTTTCTCAGGTCTCTTACAAACACGCTTTTTAACCAATCATAATGCGCACATTCACAATACAACATAGGTGTTATTTTCTAATTAAGCAATAATAGTACTTTCCGCGTGCTCTCTGCTTTCTTACAAACACGAGGGGGATGTTGGGAGAACTGATCAAAACTTGAAAGACACGAGCCGAAGGCGAGTGTCCTTCAAGTTTTATCAGTTCGACCAACATTCCCCGAGTGTTTGTAAGAAACCAGAGAGCACGCAGAAAGTATTTTTATTGCTTTTAGAAAATAACATACACACGCGCGACAGCGTTGCGTGACAATCGTGTTTCTCAGGTCTCTTACAAACACGCTTTTTAACCAATCAGAATGCGCACATTCACAATACAACATAGGTATTATTTTCTAATTATTAATAATGAATATAAATATTGCCCTAGCCCAGCCGCCCCACAGACTTCGGGAAGACTAAATTGAAATCCAGCTTCTCAGTGGTTTCGGAGTTCCTAGTCATTTTATAATACAGTTTAGGGTTGCCGTGTTTCTTATGCATTAGCCCATCTTCCTAAACTTTGCAATTGCCCCTCGCTAAAACGCGAATTGGCGGGAAAAAGCGAATTGGCTGCCGGGGTACCTACATTTGGAATAAATTGCCTGACAAGTCAAGAGAAAGCAGCTCAATGATTTCATTTAAATCAAAATAAGATAAGTTTCCTCCTAGCTTCGTTGAATTGTTTTAACCATTTATGCATTTACTACTGTCATAGCTACATGTTTACATAGTTGTAATTTGTATTGTAGTTATATATGAACTATAAATTATCATATACGTTGAATTTCTTATCCTCTAAATGATATATTTAACTATTTGTACTATCGGCCTTTTTCAAAACAGCGATTCTCACCCATAGAACTCACCATGATTAAATAAAAATGTCTATCTATGTTTACTCACCACAGCGGCCAGCAGGACAAGCGGCGACCGCCGGAGCTCCGGCGGCTACTTCACGTTTAATCGCCGGCTACTTTTTGCCGAGTGTGAGATACAAAATAGTTCGAACCACAGAACTTTGTTATATGCAGCCCGAAGCTCACCTCATTGTTTTGCGAAAATAAAATAAAAACTGGAATCGTTACAATGTTGTTCCTTTTAAAAATCTCCCAGCTCCGCGCCTGTGTCAGAATTGGTGAGGAGACTAACCTGTTGCTTTGAAGCTACCAAATTTGCCGTCAGTTTTTCTTTTGCAGCGGGCTACTTTTTTGTTTGAGCAGCCGCCTACTTCAAAACATTTTGACAGCTCTGCTCACAAGTATACAGAGTGGTACTTTATTTGGTACTAATTTTCGCGTCGCTTTAATCTCGCGAACTTTATGTCGCGAAATTTAATACCCTATTTCTTGTTTTCTCGATTTAATGAAGAAGACACGGCTACAATGTAAGAATATGTATTATACAATGGCAAAGAACTTATGGTACACGATGCGGTTTCTATAGTTTGGTTTGGTTTTATGAGTTGATGATTTTCAGCAATAAAAAGTGTAAAATAATCTTGAAAAACTTCTCATTTTCGCGAAAATTAATTTCCTAAGAAATTATTATGCACCCAAATATGCCCGCGAAATATGCCGACCTTTTTTTCTCGAAATTAAATGCCCGCGAAAATTAGTACCAATAAGGTAGTCACTGATAGTCAGTGTTTAATGGTGCCTACTAGTCATAATTAAAAAGGGGATAATACAAAAAACTAACTTTCTTAGAGTGTATAGCAGTGCGTATTTTGTTAGTATCTATTTCACAGTCGGATGAAAACCACTCTAATATCAAACATGTTTACTACTTAACAATATTGACAAGTCCCAATTGCTAATCAAAAACCTCTTTAGAGAGATATATTCTTTTCCGATTTTAATAATTGTTTAATTGTTTGGAGTCAGAAAAGAAAAACACCTGTTTATTTTCCACAGTACGCCTGGTGAATTCATTATCGAGCGGAAAATTTAAACTTGTACTCAAGTTAACTAAGTTTTAGATGGAAATTATATTCATTGGGTTCTGGACAGCTGAAAACAAAGGGTTCCACAAAAATCGAAACCACATACATATAGGTTATTTTGTTGAAAAAGTGTGTATTATAACAACTTTGGCAAACATTGTTGCGCAGGGTCCGACATTGAGACCAATAGGTCGACAACGGCGACTAGATTTGAGGGTTTGGCGACCAGAAAATTCAACCTAGTCGCCAAATGGTGATTCCACTTTTAGGGCTTGACTTTCCAAAGAATATTTACTGCGGTTTTCATAATTCTGCGAACTCTCGCTATCGATTTCTAACCGTAAAACCGCCTTCTGGCTTCCGTCAATCAAACTCCTGAGTCTTTTCGTGGTGACTCTTTGTGCTTTTTGATTGGCCAGCCCCTAAGCAGTGCTTAGATGGCTTCCTGTCACGCCAGCAACGGTTACGTGCTAGCCAATCAAAAAGGACAAAGAGCAACGACGAAAAGACTCGGGAGTTTGATTGACAGAAGCCAGAAGACGGTTTGACGTTTGGAAATCGTTAGCGAGAGTTCGCAGAATTATGAAAATCGCAGTAACTCATGATAGGTAGAAAATTTCGATTAACTTGGCAAAAAATGTGGGCGTTTGAGCTTTGTTTGAGACGATCGCATTTCAAAACAAGGGTTTTTTCGCTGGTGTAGACTCAAAACAGGGATACAAAAGCATGCATTCAGAGAAAGAAAATTGGGCGACAAGATTCTGCCATATGGCGGCTGAAAATGTTTATTTGGGCGCCATTGGCACATTACAAAAAATGTTGTGCCCTGTTTCGTATTATCCAGCACCGCCGTAGCCAGCATACCTTGTCAAAATTTTATTTTTCGTACTGAAAGAACCAGAACGAATTTTTTTTAAACCAGTCTTTAACCTTACTCTGCCTTGGTAACGCTTTTTTCTGGCTACGGCAGTGTCCAGGCTTAGTGAACATTTTGTGCGAGTCAATCAGCGTTGATGACGGTCGCTGTAAATTGTTCTTTTTATATTCAATGAATGATAGTAAAATTTAGTTGATGTTCTTGGGTGTAAATAGTTTTGAGACTGAGTCAGGGCCCAAAACATATTCATGCCGCAAACATCAACTATAATGTTACATTATACACTTGTAATGGTAAATATGGTACATGAAAAACAGACTAAGTTATGCGTCCTGCAAATTAAACAAGGGATGATTAATGTATCAGTATCGGTATAAGGCATATCCCGATTTTGAAGGTCATTTGGAGTAAAACAGAGTGTCTATACAGGTAAATATGGTAACTAAACTCACCTCTGTTCTGTGGACCATGACTGTTCCACCATCTGGCTTCAATTTGGATAATTCCAAAAATGGGTCAGACTTTCCCATGAAGTCCTGTAAAAAAAGCAAACTAAGATTCTGGTTTATTTTTCCTGTACTTTAGAAGATTTTCTGCACTTGAGAATCAAACTTTATTGTATAATCTTTTCAAGTGCAGAATCATGGTTACATGTACCATTAATTGAGGGTTTGAACTTTATTGTTATTTGTATTTTGTGGTGATCGGAGTTGCTTATACAAAGCATCTGGGAATGTGCGGAAAAATGGAAAATATTACAGAATTGTTTGCCCCATAGTGCCTGAAAAAAGTGTTGAAAAATGCTGGGCATTTAAATAATTCACTTAAATTGTCAACATCTAAAAGGCAAAATTGTGCATGCAGATCATGTGCAGATATTGCAACATCAGTAATACTATCAATAAAGTGTGATTGCAGGTAGTTAATCACAGAAAACGTAACGGAAAATGATGGACAATTTGATTCTTGGATTCATGAGGACCAAGGATACTAGCAACTTGTATAATATCCAAAAATGGAGTTTTAGCAACTGGAGCAGCTCTCCTGTCATGATTGTTTTTTTAATTATATAAACACCCTCAACATTGTGCAAGCAGCAAACCTTTACTTTAGTTTGTCCACTGAAGGTAGAATTTTCCATAACATTTGTTCTTTCTTTATCAATTTTCTAAAAAAGTGTGGAAAAGTGCAAACACATTGAAAACATCTGCCATGTGCCATTTTTTGATCAATAGTGTGGTTCGCACTGCCACACTCTACTAGATGCCCTGTGTATAGCAATTATGTAGCTCTGCCCTCAGATGCACTGCCGATTGTCTGTAATGCTGTGTTGTATATTCCACACAAAATTAGTGCTTGTCCTGTGACTAGTGCCCCTGAGTTTTCACTTGTCCTGAAGCATTTCTTACTTGCCCTGGACAACAAGTGGACAACCGCTAAGGTTAAGCACTGTGATGGTTCCCGACATAATAAATGAAAACCAGCCTCGGCTTTACTTTATTGAAAATATTATTGTTTACATCATTATCATTGTACCTTGTTATCCACATTTGACGCACTGAATGTTAATTTCACTATCTCATTGGTTCCTTTCATTTCTTCAGCATAAATCTGAAAAGAAGTACACAGTAACTTATTGGCTAAAAATATGCTGAAGGCCTAGAAGAATGTGTAGACAGGAAACCATTGATTGGCCTGGTCATACAGAGCCCAACATTGCAACTATGATTGCCAATGGTGACTAAGTTCGATGATGTAAAAGATTGGATAAGTTTAAAATTATTGCATGCGAGACGTTATGCACTTGTAGACAAAACTGCCTGCTCTCTTAAAGAAGTGAAGTGGGGAATTAATTTTGACCGAATAATAAAACAATTAATTAATTAATTCAACTTTTGTATAATGTGGATAATTATTCAGATCTCAGGGGTGTTATCCAACAAGGCTGAATCTTGTGGGTGTTATCCACCTCGGCCTTCGGCCTCGATAATAATAATGGAGATGGAGATTGGTGACCAAAATTCTAAAGCTAGTCGCCAAATGGCACCCCATCTTTCTAAGTTCGGCTGACATCCATGCTTGTGTGGCAACTAAATATTGCTTTTTGGCGACTAAAATTTGAATCAGGCACTGTCATAAGGCAACTGCATAGTACAAATGAATAAGGAATTGACACGTCATTACAGTTGACTAGTTTTCAGTTCTATACTCCAAGATGAAGGAACTTACTGCTATTGTTCCCACTTGTCTGCCTTTGATCTCTAAATGCTTTGAGAAAGACTTCTTTGAGACAATCTGTTAGAATAAAAATGTCAAGAGGTTACTTTACTTTTCATTACACTGTTCTGTAATTAATTGTGCATTATGTACAACATGTACCTTATAATCTTGCTAATAATAGTAGTAAAATGCCCAAGAAATAATTCCCAAAATTTAAGATCCATACCATGGTAGGGGAGTTGTTTTAACTTTAATGAGTATTTGGTGACCAAAAACTAAAAAAAAAAAAAGAATGTTTTGTGACATTGACATTTGAATCAACATCGATCCTAGTGCATTTGACTCAACATAAATAGGATAAAGCATGGCAAAGCATGATGTATGAACTGGGCCAGCATCAAGAAAGTATACATGTCACCACGGAATTGTTGTGCAGGAAGAAGACCATTCAGAGCAAACCAGACAAGGATAAGAGTGGCAAAGTCCTGACAAGCATAGACGACCAGCTGAATTGTTGCAGGAAGAAGACCATTCAGAGCAAACCAGACAAGGATAAGAGTGGCAAAGTCCTGACAAGCATAGACGACCAGCTGAATTGTTGGAGGGAACATTTTAAAGAAGTTCTGAACAGACCACCCCCTCTTAGTCAAACATTTCTCCCAGAAGCTCCACCACTATCAATAAAAATTGGGCCTACTACCGAAACAGAGGTAAAAAATGCACTGAAGACCCTGAATCTAATGGAAAGGCAGCCGGGTTTGACAACATCCCCACAGAAGCTTGGAAAGAAGGGGACTGGATTTTGGAGGAGGTTTTATACTACCGTATTTACCCGTGTATAATGCGCACTTTTTCAGCCCAAAATGAGCCTCAAAAACGCGTATATACACGGAACGTCACTTTTGGGAATTTGCATAACAACAAATACAAAAGATCCTTTACAAATTAGCTGATTCATGGTTGTGTGGTTCGATCCGTGAAAGGCGTTGGAGGCTGTTTTATTGCAAAAATCTCGGAGTTCATAGTCGCGAGTGCCATTTTGGATTTTGTGACTCGGCCCAGGACGCACGTCCAAAATCCAAGATGGCGCTTGTCGGCACTCGCGACTACGAACTCCGGATTTTTGCAATAAAATCACCCTGTAAACACCTGCTAGAGGGCTACAATGCATATGAATTATTAGTACAACTATTTAAATTTTGCGTGAAATCACTTGTGGCACAAGATTTCTCTCAAACAAACAATTAAAATGAAGAAACCGTCGGAAAATTTCACTCATCTGTTCATGGCGAGTACATAATCAAGAGAGAATTGCGTTTGTTTGTTGATGATTTTTCCTCAAGTCTTATGGTTGTTGGAGGTTCGAAGTTTATTTTCACATTCTATTGTCAAACTTTATTTTTTAAAATTGACCCTCAAAATTGGGGTGCGTATTATACACGGGTGCGCATTATACACGGGTAAATACGGTACCTTTTGAATAAGATCTGGAATGATGAAGATATCCCCGAGGACTGGAATATAGGACTCTTGGTGAAGTTGCCAAAGATTAAGGTGACATAAGTGATTGCGCCAACTCAAGAGGCATCATGTTGCTGGTGATAGCCAGCAAAGTTCTCTGCAGGATCATTTTTGTCAAGAATGCAAAGCCCCGTTGAAGAGAAACTTTGAGACGGGCAGGCAGGCTTCCGCAGGGAATGCTCATGTGGGGCCAAAATAACAACACTAAGGATCATTATAGAGCAGTCACTCGAATGGAACATTGGATTATACATGTATATGGTATTTGGTAGACTTTGAAAAAGCCTTCAATTCTATCAACAGGGAGATGCTCTGGAAGATCTTGAGGCACAATGGCATTCCATCTAAGATCATGAGAATGATCCAGGTCCTGTACGAAGGCTTTCAAGCAAAAGTTTTGCATGAAGGGAAGATGACTGAGGCATTTGGAATAAAAACTGGGGTAAGACAAGGATGTCTTCTTAGTCCACTTCTTTTTCTAGTGGCATTGGACTGGGTAACAAGGAAAGTATATGGAGAGAACAAGACCAGGATCCAGTTTTCCATGCTGACAAAACTTGAAGATCTTGAATTTGCATTGTATTACTAAGCCAGAAGATTGCCCATGCACACGAGAAGTTTGAAGCATTACAAGACAAGTGGACAAAATGGGATTGAAAGTCAACAGGACCAAAACCAAAGAAACGAGGATAGGCACCCCTCGTAGCAACGCATGTAACATTTTGTGCAATGACCAATTACTAGAACGGGTAGAAAGCTTTACCTACTTGGGTAGCATTGTCAACACTATTCTCACTGGGCCCCCAGCAGTGCATATAAGATATCAACTCATTAGCATATCATCTCAGTCTCACTTGATTTGACAACAAGCGCCGGAATGGCGTCCATGGGAGACGCAATTTATTGGCGGCGGCTGTGGGTCCCATTGTGCTCACCCTCAGGCCTGGGGGTGCCCTCTTGGCTATTTTTCACCCACCCTCCCTCCCATTGCCTTTGCCATCTTTGGCTCCGCCAGGCCTCCTCTCCCATAACTTATATAGCAAAATGGGACCCAGTGAGAATAAACTACTGGAGGCTCTGATGAAGATGTAGAGTCAAGGTGTACAAAAGCTCAAGCGGTGTTCTATTGAGACCTATTTGGAAATCTAAATATATATCCCTACGGACAAAATTAACGATCTTTAACTCGAATGTGAAATCCGTTTCTCCTGTATGGTTCAGAAATGTGGCATCATCAAAAAGGTACAGACATTTGTCAACCGCAGACTCTGATACATACTTGGAATATTCTGGCCAAATAAAATTACCAATGAGGATCTGTGGCAGTGCACTGAGCAAAAAAAGGATAGATGTTGTCATCAGGAGAAGAAAGTGGCGATGGATTGGGCACACCTTATAGGAAACTGATGTCTAACACCACCCGACAGTCCGTTGACTGGAACCCGCAAGGGAAAAGGAAAAGGGGTCGGCCGAAGAAATCTTGGAGAAGGACAGTGACGGAGGAACATCAGAGGATTGGGATGTCTTGGGATCAACTTAAGCGGACGGCGAAGAACAGAGTATACTGGAGGAAGCTTGTGCTCCAGTAGGAGCAATAGCTGATATCATAACAGTTTTACCTGTCCCAAAGTGCATTCAATGGCACCCAAGAAGTCGTCATCATCAAGTTGTTTGGTTTCATTGTCGACATCGTAAACAACAAACTTCAGCTTCTGGACAAGCTCAAAGAAGTAGTCAACCATAATGGATTTTGAGAAGTCTGGATTTAAATCATTCTTCACTCTTTCTGTTCTGGCATACTGAAATAAAAATAATACTTATTATTATTCATTTAACATATTATTTTCCTGCTTCTGATTGGATTAGTGCCACCAGCGAATTCTTGATGTTCTTAAAGGCGAGCGACTGTTGAAAATTATTGCATGTGTGATGTTGTGCACTTGTAGGCACGCTGGCAAAACAGCCTGCTCTCTTTAAAAAGAACTAAAGTGGGGAGATTTATTTTGAATGAATAATAAAACAATTAAAAGTTTGAATGAATAATAAAACAATTAATTAATGAATTCAGCTTTCGTATAATGTGGAGAATTATTCAGATCTCAGGGGTGTTATCCATCAAGGCTGAATCTTGGGGTGTTATTCACCTCGGCCTTCGGCCTCAATGTATAACACACCATCGATCTGAAGAACTTTCCACATCATACCCAGCAGCATTCATTAATTGCTAAAGTGTTGCAGTGTCTAACTGTCGATCAAAAGCAGCGATCAAGTTGTTCAATTGTAATACATTTTGTTCTTTGGCAAATAATAACTGACAACTTATTAATGATGACTTATTCATTAAATTTACCAAAGAGGACAAGCTTTAGAGTATGGGATGCAGAATTTTCGGATGAGGGGGCGTGAGGAAGGGTTGACAACATCATAATAAAATCATGTACAAAAAGAGAACAAGACTGAACCTGTCACGGCACAACAAAATAGATTGGCTATTGCTTGCATTCTCTTTTAGTCATACTACAATATTCAATGTCGTTTCTGAAATTCAAATAAACAATGTACAATCTAATCTAACTGTTTTAGCATCGTTTATGAACGTAAGACCGACAAGCGAAGCCGGAAACGTCCAAGTGATGTTGGAGAACAAACTCCTATAGTTCAAAAAAGTATAATACACTAAGTTATAAATTAGTAGCTAATTTACAAATGAATGTTTCCTACCTCGTACCATCCACCTTTGCTGTTATTCATCATCATGACCACGATTGGATCTGATTTAGAGGATACGTCTTTATCGAGCAAACCCCTACACGAAATGTGTAGATCTACCTTGGTCACACAATCCGCCATCTTGTCAATTTCTTGCGATTTCCACTTCCGTAATTAACTCAGAATCATGTATTTACACTCTCGATGCAGCTAACTAGTGAAGTACTCACTGCTTGGTAATGGTTTCGGGTATATGTTGAGAACTGAGGCTAAAAAGAATGTTTTGATTGGAATCACTCCGACTCCTACATCTCCTACATCAACATCAACACATTACCCAGAATGCAATGAGCGTAGCGGTCTGAGGAATGTAGTTCCCAAGCCTCTCTCCAGTTTGGTTTCTTCAGAAAACAGAGAAACTGAGAGGCCGGGAAAGTCAGTGCGAATCATCGCAAAAAAAACTTCTTTGGCATAATAATTCGATACATTCGTTTTATGCAGGATTTTGCAAGGACGGAATCAGGTTTTTTTGAAAGCAGAAATACCAACTCTTCATTTCATTTTCTCACGTATTTCCTTGCGGGCTCCTGGCCACTATAAGAACCAATCTGCGGCGGAGCCGCTTAGACATTTAAGCGCAAGCTAAATCAAGCGAAATCAATTGAAGTATTTCTACCTCATCTCCCGCTCGGCACTTTTGCTACACGGTAGCCCGCAAAAATCCCTGAGCTAAGAAAAAGAAAACAAAGAAAACTAAATATTTTCATATTTTAATTGTGCTATTTTTAGAAGTTCCATAAATTGTTAGTATTCAGGGTCAAAACTTTTCTTCTTAAAATCAATACCTACCTGTGTATAATCTCTCTAGTGAAAGAATTGGATAATTTCCCTGACCTATCTAACAAATGCTCTCTTTTCGTAGGAGAGTAAAATGAACAATTTTTGAATTACAAATTGCCACCAATTGATAAAATATTTTACATTTGATTTGTATCTTCTTCTTGGAATGATCTTATTTGAAAAACTTTATTTCTATTAGTGTTTTTTCTTTTCTAAAAACAATGCATGGTTTATCTAGCTTCTTGTTATATCATACCATATATCATTTCTAATAATTTGGACGCATCTATACATGTACAGTATCTCATGTTGTAAAATAAGTTACTGTAAATCTACAAATATCATTGAAATAAATATCTGCTCTAAGAGCTCTACAACGTTTTTTTTTCAGATCATTTTGAATCTAAATAATATTATTTACAAATAAACTATGGCCAAGTAAGAATACTTACATGAATACAAAAACGCTCAACTTGTCTCGCAACACATTGTTGCAAAACGAGTTGAAGAGCGATGTTGCGCGTTTTACCACCTGTCCAAACAAGTTGTCTTGCAACAAAGCGGCATGTTACAAGTTGAAAAATAGTGTTGTTACAGAAAGTAGCAGTTCGTCCTCCTTTTCGTTTTAACATCGCGAAGGAAATTTGGTTCGCAACAAATTTGTGTTTTGTTGCGAGAAAAGTTGTTTGTTCAGGTGGTAAAACGCGCAGCATCGCTCTTCAACTCGTTTTGCAACAATGTTGCGAGGCAAGCTGTGAGCGTCATTATCAGACTGGCCACCGAACTGAGTTGTCCAGGGGCGTAGCCAAGATTTGAAAAAGGGGGGTCACATCTATACAAATGCATGGTGCCCTTTTCCAGCTTACCGATATTTTTCTTAATGTTTACTGTATTTTTCTTCTAAAAAGGGGGGTCACATGCACCCCAGGATCCCCCCACCCCACCCCTGGCTACGCCCCTGCTGTCCTAAATAGAATAGAATGGAATTGTTTATTTCAATCTATTTGCAGTTCCAGGAAGATTACTGGGACTGAATTACTAGATGATTACATATAATAATTTAGCAGCTGTATTTACAAGTAATAAAGTTAGCAAAGGATTTGTTCCTGACTTGGGCAAGTCCAAACTGAGTCGTTGTCCGGCAATGCTACCTTTAAAATCACTATGTCGTACTTAGACAAGTCCAAACTGTGTTGTCCGGCTATATCTGGCCACTATAATGCCCAACTAGGCAAGTCCAACTGGGTTGTCCAGTAATGCTACTTATAAAGCCACTGTACCATGACTGGATAAGTCCGAACTGGGTTGTCCGGCTTTGCTGAATGAGGCCATTGAGCAGTAGTTTGACAAGTCCGAACTGGGCTGTCCGGAGATACTTATTATCAGGCCACTATACCTGACCGAGACTAGTCCGAACTGGATTGTCTGGTAATGCTTAACATCATTCCACTGCACCGTAGCTGGACAAGTCCGAACTGGGCTGTCCGGTAATGCTCATCATCAGGCCATTGTACCGTAGCTGGACAAGTCCGAACTGGGCTGTCCGGTGATACTAATTATGGAAGTCGGGCGATAAGTACCAGTGTCTTGTGTTATAATACTGTCTGGTATAGGCTGGTATGAGTAGGAGGGATTCGATGTCGTTTGTAAGAATATGGCTTCGCTGCGAAAGATAAACAAATATAAAATTTAATTACTGCTAGGTCTCCTAATGGCAAGAGTACATTCTGGAACCCAGATATTCATTTGAGGGCCTTCGCTGATTGGCTGTTTTTGAACAGCAGAAAGGTGTTTCTCTCAACGGCTCTGTATCAAATCTTGCGCATGCGTCATTAGCTGATGTCACCAGAGGCTCCCTGTGAGTTGACGAGTCGAGGAGCTCTGGGTTCGAGAATGTTCGTGGAACTTTGCTGATTTTGAACGTTGGGGCAATTGCAGAAAGTTCCCAGGACACATGCTAGGCTAAGCATGCTAGGCTAAGTTGGATAATCACTTACCTGTTGAAAAAATCCGATAGAAATGTGATGTATACCAAAGGCGCGAAAAGAGCGAAATAGGTGAAGGTAGTGACATCAACCAGGCTAGGTATAAAGGAACAAAAACGGCGGTAAGTACTAAACTCTACATATTCCACCTTACCGACTCTCAGTACACTCAGTCTCGTACCAATACATCATTTTGTTGCGTCTTTTGCGGTGATTTCTCCAATCGATTTCTCTATGAAAATTGTTTTGTAGCCGTAGGGACTGGGAGTGAGTACTAGACGCGGCGCGCAATGAATTGTGAGACAGAAGCTAAAAATATCCCATAACGCCTGTACGCCCTGTAAAAACTATCCCACAAACCATTGCGCACCCTGCGGTGATTTCTCCAATCGATTTCTCTATGAAAATTGTTTTGGGGCCGTAGGGACTGGGAGTGAGTACTATACACGGCGCGCAATGAATTGTGGGACAGACGCTAAAAACATCCCATAACGCCTGTACGCCCTGTTAAAACTATCCCACAAACCATTGCGTATCCTTAAACCACGGAAAGGGTTTGGGTACGAGACCGCAGTATACTGATGTTTGTCAGGGGTGTATCCAGGCACTTTGTTTTAGGAAGCCACCCCGCGACTAGGCTTGTAACTCAGCCTGAAAAGCCATTTAGCTGCAATGACTATCGCGAGTTGGAGCTACAAAATAGATAAGAGCTAGCCTGCCCGCAGGCTCACTTTGTTTCTGGTGAAGTTTTCGTTTTCTAAAACTTTCTTTATTACGCGCGCGCGGGCAGACGAGCGCCTTTTACACACGCGGCAGGCCTCCTGTGGTAAGAGCGTGCACGTTGTTTTGAGGTTTGTTTTTTGGTTGAAGCATTTTAAGAACTTTCGTGTACATGAGTCCACAGGAACCCAACAAAAACGAGAGTGTGCAGGAATACCGTACAAATGCGCGCGCTCGAGCCACA
The DNA here is from genome assembly GCA_033964015.1 of Scolanthus callimorphus. Classification (NCBI taxonomy): domain Eukaryota; kingdom Metazoa; phylum Cnidaria; class Anthozoa; order Actiniaria; family Edwardsiidae; genus Scolanthus; species Scolanthus callimorphus. Next base: position 33,194,065 of record CM066913.1, read on the forward strand.
AGGCAAGCCAACATTCCCGGCGTGCTCTACACAAGAAACAAAGAGAGCCTGCGGGGAGGCTAGATAATAGTGGGTAGATCCACGGGTATTTTCAATACTTCGCGAAAAAATTGCAAACCAATACTTCCTTGGCATACTTAACAATTACGAGAGACGAAGTCGAGGTGACTATTCGCGACTAATTGTTTTAGTGTAATTACTGAAGCGACTTTTAAGATTTTTGACAAAAGGTCTGGTTTTAATAGGGGTATTTTTTTTATTTCGCGCGCGATCCCCAATGCTTTCAATGTTATATTCACCTTTAGGTGAATATTTAATAATTGTTTTAGTGAAAACACACTACTAGGTCAATTTGTATAACCAAAAACGTTTTCTGGTCTGGTAATTTGCCATTTTCTGGCTTTCAAATCCGAAACTTTTCGCTACTAGTATAACTTATAGCCTTCTAGTAGCTCAACCAATCAGAACGCGGCATTGACAATAGACCACTAGTGTGATTTGACTAAAGCAGAATATTCTGAACGTCTCGACCAATCAGCGCGCGGAATCGATTGAGTAATTATACTAAAGGCAGATATGCCCCTGCTTGAGAACATTTATAATGTATTATTTTTTAGCCCGCTTGCAGGCGGTACTGGGTGTTTTTATCGCGGAAAACCCGGTATGGCGCCCGATAAGCGAACGGACCGGGTTTTCTGCGATAAAAACACTCGGTACCGTCTGCAAGCAGGCTAATTATTTTGGGCAAATCAAATTGTATACGGATAAAGTACGAGGGCCCTTCGACTGTCATCTTCGACTGGCTTTTTCGACAGCCCTCTGAAATCCGCTCTAAACAAGAAATTACACAGGGAATTTCTGCAGAAACCCTACCATGGGAAAAGCTGAATTTCCCATGGTAGAAGAATAGGAAGTGTTCTGATTTCCCATGGCTGTCCATGGGAATTCAGAATTTTTCCCATGCGTTTGCCCTGGGGAAATTCGGTTTTTCCCAGGGATAGGTTTCTGCAGAAATTCCCTGTGTTAGTCATCTTGCATCTTACCATGTCCCAAACTTTTGTCCCGCGTAAACGAGTACACTTCCAACACTTTGTACTGCATTAATTAACGCCAGGAATGCACAGTACCAATAGAATGACCTCTTAGCTGAGAGAAAAATAAAAAATAAAAAAAAATTATCATGCCCTAGAATCTGAAATTACAGGAAGGTTCTCCAGTGCCTCTTTCAAAGGCCAGGGGGCCGTTTCTCAAACACCCGAGGATTCTAGAGCCCGACAATCTTTCCCAATGTACAGAATTGCTGAGAACCTTCGCGCACCTCCTCGGAAAAAAAATCATACATGTCATGTTTAACCAAAACATGTCAACCTTTATTATATGGATGCCAGTGTTTTACCGGAAACTAAAACACTCGTATTTTCCATATCTTCACTAGTGAAAATATGAAAAAGTTATGTACCGAGTGTCCCGGATGTGCACGTTTGCAGTGTTGTTTTCCTGACTTCGTCTGCAGTGAAATCTCGCTCGGTCACTCAGGTTTAAGCCACAAAACTAAGGTTTGTTCTAGTTCTAAAGAGAAAAACCTTATTTCAACTATGGCAGAGAAAGCTACAGCAACACAAAAGGGGAAATTTGTTCTTAACGACACTGGGAATCAGAAAGATTGAGGGAGCACTTCACAAATAAACACTTTCGACTTTATCAAGTGAGTTGTTCAATTTGTAATATTTTGCCGCTATGTCAATTCTAATCCATATAATAAAAAGAACATTACACGGTGGCTTGAAGATATGGATTTCATTTTCTTGTGTCAAAAAACAATATTTTACTCACTCGCTGCGCTCGTTCGTAAAATATTGTTCTTGCCACTCGAAAATAAAATCCATATCTTCGCGCCACCGTGTAATATCCTCTATATATATCGTTGGAAAGCTTATAGAATGGACTAGCGGGCTATGGCAAAAAAAAAACTTTTTAATAAATAGAACTTCATTAAAGCTATTATTACAATTTGGGTGTGACATTTTCAAAAGCTATCGCCGCCGAACTGCTGGAAAGGCAGGAAGACCAAAACATGTACTCGCTTAAAAGCTTTAAAAACATATATTTATTAAAACGTTATTTCTTTTTGCAATAGCCCGCTAGTCAATTCTATAAGCTTTCCAACGATATATAGGTTGACATGTTTTGGTTAAACTAAGGACGAGTATGATTTTTCTCCGAGGACGTGCGCGAAGGTTCTCGGTTTACACTTGCGATTTTTGTTGCATTTGTCGCGGCGATTTTTCTCGCGCGAGTTGCAACTCTCTGGTGTAAACAAGAGGCAAATCCGGTGCGATTTCTGTGCTCTCTGTTCTTCAAATCGCTTCAAGTTGCAAAGAGTCTGAAATACACGCAACATTCCGCGACAAAAATTGCGGTCGGTCGCCGTGTTGCACTTAGTTTTAGATATTCCTGCGAGGAAGTAAAGTGTCAGCAAAAAAAGTTTTTTGAATGTTTGTCTTTCAACGTAAGGGGCATATTTTTTCCAGGGAAGGAGAAAACAGATCCAGATAAGGAGAAAACAGTCTCCCCATAGCAAAAAAAAAAATTGACTAAGGCTTGTCCCGCTTGACAAATATTTCTAGGTACGGCCTTTGGCCTTTCTTAAAAACCAGGCACAAGAGCCCATCAAAACAAACCAACTCAAAATTTGCAATTTGGGCATTAAAAATCTTATAATTGTAGGTGTCATGGAGCAAAGACACCACAAGGCCGGAATGTCCAGTGTTAAATAACAGCAGTCTTCCGGTTTTATTCAGCCTTCTTTTGTATCCAGCTAATATCCTACTTGAGAGTGAAATAAGAAAGCAACCACTGCCTCCATTTAGCCCAAGAGCTCGTAAAAGAACTCGCAAATTTTCCCCCTTCGCGGCCGCCATCCAAGCAATAATTTTGAGTTGACGCGTACGTGCGAGAAAAATCGACGCGACTCGTGCGACAGAAATTGCAAGTGGGCCTTAGTTTCACCCGAATTTTACTGCCACTCGAAAACATCGAGTGAAGCTGCTCTCCCGAGACTTTTCTGGTGACTTTTCGTCACGATACTTTCATTTTTCAAATACAAATACAATAAATGTTCACGAATAGGAAGTTCTAGCCTTTTTAAATCAGCAGGGTAAAAAAAAGGAAAACGAAAACTTTGGGATCAATATATTTTAAAAATTGCAAAACAAACTTTTCGGGCCCGAGAATTCTCGGTTGTTTCGAGAAACGGGACCCAGCTCCTGCAGAGGCCCTAGAATATCGTGTCAAGCATGACTTTACAGAAGTGCAGGCTAATTTTGATAATAAATGTATGCATTTTGTATACCGCAAATATCCATATCAATGTTCAGTTGCGGTTTACAGATGTGGATGTCTGATCCTTTTAGATGCGGAATGCAATTTATACAATGCAGTTTACAATCATGAGTGGTTGTTAGATATATATCATTCTGTGGTGAGTTCTGTGGTTTTAACGTCCCTCAAGTTCTGATTAAGTGTTGTGGTTTGAGAGACGGGACCTCGGTTTATTGTCTCATCTGAAAGACGTGAAACACAGGAGAAATGATGAATCACTTCAACCCACGATGAACACAAGGTACGAAACAGCTGAGAAAAATCCCAACTGACCCCGACTGGGGAATCGAACCCGGTGAACAGAGATGAGAGGCAAACGCTCAACACGCTGCGCCAATAAAACTGCACAAAAGTCCTTAAAACTGCTATTTACAGAAGTCAATATTAATTTTGATAATATTTACAACTTTTCAGAAGTTTGTCATACTTACTGGGTAGCCTGTGCTGTTGCTGTATATAGTGTATGGCAGAATAAGAATAATTGCGTAGATCTAATAAAGGAAAGAAATAGACAGGGATCACTGGGCTAGCAAATTTACAGCATTAATAAAATAATTACCTGGACTGGTTAACAGGCTGTTCTTAGCCTGGTTTCCATAAAGTCTTATCTGTCATATCTGTCGCATCAGTCGACCGTGAAACAATTGAAATTGGAATTATTCTTTTGTTTCACGGATGTGTTACTTTGCAAGGCACACAGAACCAAAGTGAGTGCATGCCCCGAAATAACCGTTCTTATTTTGCAGATTTTAATTAATAATTAAAATTAGTAATTAAAATTATGGAACTATGTCAAGTTACAAATATTAAAATTCAATTTTTACATGTTCCTGACTCCACGTGTTTCAATAGAAGGTGGCTACCAGCGGTGAACCGCCGTCTACTTCACTGCTGACTGCCAGCAACTTCATTGAAGGTTTTGAAAACCCAGTATAATTAATTTGCTTTCAAAACGCAGGAAAAAGTCTTTTCTGCTACTGACATTTTACAAGTTCCCTAAGAAGGCTCATGCCTTATGCCCTTCGTATGGAACCCCCAAACCCAGCCACCTACTTCCAAAACTTAGCCTGCTATTTCAAAACATCTTGAAACCCCTGGACATCAAAATTTAATTAACATAAAAATATTGGAAAGGAAAATCAAAATCCCGATGTTGAGATTGCCCTGTGAGCAGACTAGCGAGGGAGCTCTGGGTATGAGAATGGTTTTTTTGGTGGAGATTTTTGAAAGCTTTTGTAACATTCAGAGTCCTCAGGAACCATACAAACAGAGCATATATGTAGGAATACAAACATGCGCGCGGGAGCAACAACCAATATTCCTGGCATGCTCTGCACCAGAAACCAAGAGAGCCTGCAGGGAGGCTAACAGCCATGTAAATCCGAAATCCGTGCTCTCTGCACATGGCGGGCTTCCTGTGGCAAAAGGGCGTTGTGATTCCTCCTGTCATAACACTTACCATAAAGAAGATAAATGAGCTGACAAACCAGAAGATCATGCCGCCATGCATGTATAGGTCATAATCCCCACCATAACTGGAAACCCTGCCATCCATGTCAAACTCCAGGGCAGCCTTAAAAATAAATTAATAATAAAACATGTTAGATGTGAATGTATAAGTTTAACAGTATTTAGTATAAACCAACTAATGGACCTATTACAAATCCTGTATTCTGATTGGCTGAGCTACTAATGGTCTATTAGTGATAGAACCGTACCTGGCAAAACCACCACCCAGGGTTCGAATTTCCCACAAGCTAACTCGCTAAATGCGATTAGAATTTGCAATTATCGAGTGTGAAAAAAATTCACTCGCATTTTCTAGCGAAGTTTTTTGGTGCTGCTACTGCATCCAGTAATGAAGAAAGCATGTGTCTTGCCCATTTAGCTTGTAGATTTCATCTCTACAAGATAAGTTCATCTTGTGACTAAAAAAACGAATTTCTAACCCTGCCACCTTTCTTTGCAAGAAAGCGCCCCAAGGTTTGCACCATCCCTTCCCCCCCCCCCCCCCCCCCCCCCCGCCAACACACACACAAATTTCCTTGGACCCTCTCTACAAAAAAAGGTAGCCTCCCCCATTAAATAATGACCACTCCCTTACCTGGACTGAAATATAGACAATTGCAATGAGTGAAGTTATGCAGAGTACTCTTTGTACACTCCGTCTACTGTCCAGATTAGCTACAGTACAATGAAAGAAAAATTGTTGTGTTGATTGCCATATTATCAGGGTTATTTATCAGGACTTTTAGGACCAAATAGTTGATTACCTGCATAAACAGCAAATATGATTACACTAAGCTCTGTACCAAGTAAACAACATCTGAGGAGCAACCAGAGAGCCTTGAAAATAAGATTAAAAGGATAGTTGATCTACTGCCTAAATGTGGGGCTTTTTTGTAATCACAGGGTTCCTGACCTATACACAGATGGACAGATGCAATGGATGGATGGACTCATAAGTATTATTCAGGAAAAAAGGGAAGGAAAACTTATCTACAGAAGCCAAACTTGGACAAACTAACAATGACGACATAAGAGGAACTCAACAATATAGTTTGAAGTGATTGGCCTGCATGATCTCTGCATGATCAGTTTTCAATGAACTCCATGGTTACATCCCATTACTTTCTTATGGTGCTCTGCTTGCAGGCACCGTATATCTGCTTGTATTATAAATTATACTGTACCTTTAAAGACTTTGTATCTGCATGATGCTTAACAAAACTGGCAGTTAAGAGCATGGAGACATAGCATCTAGCCACGCCCACCACAGATACGGCATAAACCTGAGCAAGAAGTAGTATAATATAGTTTGGTTGCCATATAGAAATCTGGTCTCCTTCTTTTTCTACCAAGAAATTAATGCTGGATATTTTTTGGAAACACACAAATGGTGTAATCAGAAACTTATAACTTAGTTGAAACATGTAACGGCGACCCAAGCTGTGGATTATTCATGGCAAGTTTATGACCATATTTGGTCAATAATGAACCATCACCTGCTTACCCAAGCAGGTTTTCTTTTCATAATATTTCATTTTTTGCTCAAATAAAATAGAGCAACAGTGGTAAGTGATAATACTAACATTTAACATATTGATGTCTTGCAACAACATTATTCTCAAAATCAGTTCAATTGTTTATTCTGGGAATATCTGCAGCTTGGTACTGAAGCAATGTATGTTTGTTACATGTTTCGACGGGCTTATATGTTTCTGGTCTAATTACTTTGCAAACTGCTCTATCCAGCCCTGCTTGTAGGAAACAAAATGGAATCCTGCTGTTAGCTGCTTTCACCAAGGAGTACTAGTTATCTCCAAGACAGGCTGGTCTGATTCTAGAAATGGTGAGATATGACCACCAGTCCATGGGTATGAAATTTTCAAAAAGATTTGAAAGAATAACCGGTTTAGAGAAAAAAAGCAATGCCTTTAAAATAAGGATTCATGAAGCAGCTGTACAGCAGCTGACAGAAACAGATTAATCTCCATTCAATTCATGTATGTAGAGAAACTGTTTATAAGTTATTGATTAAATAAAGGCTTCTGAAACCCAATTCTATGCGATGGATTAGAGGAACAATAATGCAAACACTTACCAGACTAAAAACAGTTTTCACAATAGGACATCTAACACTAGACATCTTGGCATGAGCTATCCCCAGTATGTAGGACAGGTATATGAGGAAGAGTCCATTTGGAATCAGCAAAATAATGTCACAAACACGAATCCTAAAAATAGAGCTTTTATAACAATGACAGCTAGTTATCGACACTCAGACCCCATTCACACGAGAGCAGTACATTAAACTGGACTGGTACAATTCTGGTACAGTACTATCGCGCATTCACACAGGACCTGCGGTACTGGACCAATTTTGGCACGATAAGGTGTGCACGCTCCAGTGTGAACACGTTACAAAATGTGCCAGGATTGTACCAGTAACATATAAACAAGTGTTTCCATACCGGAATTGTTCCGGTCCGGTTTTTTACTCATGTGAACAGGGTCTTAGTCTAATCTACAGATATTTAATCATGCAATTACTATCTTTACACTCATTCTCAGTCAATTACGGTAGTCCTGTTTCGAATTCTCTACTCTACCGCTGAATAGGCATCAATGGCGCATACATACAGCGGTAGCCTCAGTTTGAAGCCAAAAAAGTTTTGAATAACAGCAAGTCAGACAAGTTTCCTCAAGCTTGTCTATTGTCTCAATTCAAGTTTCATCAGTTTCTTGTCGGTATTCACAACTTTTTAGACTTCAAATTGAGGCTCCTGCTGTATTTATTTCAACAGTAGAGCAGATAATTCAGCAGTATTGCATTCGTGAATTTGTTTCACAAATTTGGTTCTTATTGGATGTCAATCAAATCCAACCCTTCCATTAAATTATTCAAGAAAAACAAAGATGTGTCCAAGTTTCTACTGATATAATTTTTATTTTCAACAATGAAACCCTTTATCACGCTCAATGTAAATTGTGATTTTAAGAAACATTTACACGGAATTTCTGAGAAATCGACTTTGAAAGTGAAAAAGAGGGGTATATTTAGAGACGTCTTGCGTTGCTATGGTTACTTTTCTTGTCACAAGCTGTGGTGCATTATCTGTATCATTATAAAAGGGACAGATTGAAAGATACAATCACAAGGAAATAAGCTGCAATAAACTTATTAGTGCTGATTATCACTGGAAAAACTATTTCGAGCTTCCTTAAGCTTATTGTACTGTCAAAAACGGAAGCGTACAGAGCCACGTACTTACTTACTTGTTCTCTGTACCGACAGTGTAATAAAGCGCTTCTGAACAGATTTGATAGTCAACGTCTGTGCCTGGTATAGACTTGTTAGATGTATTCCCTGCTTCTACCACTATTGGGAGCATTTTACAAATAGAATTGTTCAGAATTCGCTTCTACCGTAGTTCATTCCAGTTGAGTTCATTCGAAGAAGTCGTTGTTGTTGCTTCCTGCTGTTTGTCATCGAATTTGTGATCAAAACCATCCGAGAATCAAACGATGCTTGCTTGACACAAAAACTTGTGAATAAGCAATCTTCATTTAGCCTTTTTCGGGCATTTTTCTGTTATAAATGGAAAAAGAAAGCGAAAACACTCGCTGAGTTATGTCGCGTGACTTGTGCATGTGAGCTCATGTGTGGACATCTCCAACTAAAACTCCCATGAGGCCCTACAAGCCACACAGGAAGCCCGATTCCCCAGGTATGACAAGCGCGCGAGCACTTTGGCTCTGCGCGATCGAGCTGCGATAGACTCAGGAGTCCCTAGTTTTTTAGGTGTAAATTCGCGGTTCTTTGACTGAATCAAAGGCATGCCGTAAGCCAACTCGTGGCTTTTTTCCCCTTGAAAAACGTGCGAAACATCGGAAAATACCGGCTTCTAGCTGCGCTTGGTTAATAGTATTTTGCAGTTTATTCGACAGGGGGGGGGGGGGGGGGGGGGGGGGGGGGGGGGGGCATGAGCTCACTATTAGTTTCTAACCTCGCAGTTTATGGATGTTCAACTGAGTCAAATTCTTCAATAGCCAAAGAAAAAATGCCAAATTTTGATTAAATTCGGAGGACATCATCTCTAGTATTAAACCTAGGGAGAGGTGATACTTTGATCAACGAAAAAAATATGTTTTACCATCTTTGTGCAGAGTAGGTATGGTCGATTTCACAGTTTAGGCTTTAAAATGACTTAAAGAAGCCTTTAAAAACAATTCGATTTTTGCGCATGCGCAAAATAGCGCAACTCTTATTTGCCCTCATTTTGCACCCTATTGCGTCTAGATGCCTTAGCCTTGCATAATAAAGATCCTTACAGTGTAGGTTATAAAATGAATAGCGCTTAAACAAACAGCTTTTTTGGGTAAGCTCCCACATGGATACATTAGCGACAATCTGTAGTATATATACTTTGGTGAAGGTACAAGGGTAACAGAGAAATGACCTTGAATTTTAGTCCCGCATGTAGTGGCCAGCGGGCGTCCCGAGGGATTGAATGGATGACTTCAGCATAAATTATGCTAATATCGTACTAACGTAGGAGAGGAGGTGAGTGATTTGACTTCGAGTCCCCAAGATAACTCTTTGGCTGTTGCTACGCAACTAGCAACGAGCTAAAAACGATACTCTTAACCGTAGTCCTCAGGAGCCCAAAACCATACCCTAACGGCACATGAGACCGACGACAAAACTAAATGAACCTTGAATTGAGACAAAAGACCAACTTGAGAACACTCTTCGGACTCGATTATGGTATTCACAAGTTTTTCGACTTCAAATTGAGGCTCCCACCTGTCGTGGTGAATTCAGACGTTTCCTTTCGCAAAAGCGAGGCAGGATCGAGACAGGCCATAAAGTCCATGAACATGAAATAAAATACCAATCATTTGTAGCTCTTGGTAGCTAACTTAGTTTACAGAAGCGTCGGGAACCCCTGTTGTTAACTTATAAAATGCCATTGTTACTGTGCAAATACTATAAACATGAAAAGGACAACCGATATAACCGCATAGATATTTATGAATGATAAATATCTATGCGGTTTGAGAATGATTAATGATAATGATATAAGTACAGTACACTTGTGCTTCGCTCTTCTGGATGTATGGTTAGGCCCCAGTGAACATTATCAATGTAAAGTATAGAGGCAATAAACTTAAACAGGCATTTGCATAAGAAAAGAATTCACTTAATATTTGTTATCTGTCTTAACATTTCCTATAAATGAGAAGAGGATCGAGTATTTCAGAACAAACGAGAACGTTAGCGATATCCGAGCCTGGACAAACAACGACCGAGCTTCGGACATTGCTATCCTTGTGTGGGACAAGAAACTAATTCTTTTCTCGTAATTACTTTTTGAACGTTGAAATTTAAGAATGATGCTGCTGGAAGTACCCGGAAGTAATGGCTAAAAGACGTTTGTTTGGAGCAATGAAAGGTGAGTGCGGTGAAAAAGGTTCAATGAATAGTATGTATGATTAAATCAATGAAATCTCCTTTGCTCGCCGTCAGCCAGAGAGGAGGAAACCAATGCTCGCAGGGTATGGATATATTTAATAAGCAAAGTGTAAAGGACAACTGTGATAAAAGCATTTGATCTAACGGCAAAAGAAGATCTTTCATACAATGTAAGATTCTGTGGGATTATATCCAATTATATTCTCGGATTATTTATGGTACCGAGGACTTTTAAGTTAAAACTCTTTTGTTGGTTTAATTCATATGTTTTAGTGTTTCAAAAAAATTTCGGCGGAATCCCACAGCCTGTTTTCATAGGATCTCAATTTTGAGTTGCTTTTAGTTTAGCACTAAGCTTTTTCGCCCTAAAGATGAAATACTGTACAAGGTCCCCACAAGCCTCGAGCCAACTATTTAAAAATGCATTATTTCTACACAAAATATCTAATAAACCTCGACATAAAAGAAATTTAAACCCCTACTGTGCGTGAGCGAGTTTAAATACATATCAAGATAGCAGTGTCGCCTTTCTGGAGATTGACCGGGCTGCCTGTGGTATCTTGTCTACCTTGCCAGGCTCTTGGCCGTGAAATAACAGTGGAAAATGCACATAGCATCTTTCCTCGAGTATATTTGAGTTTTGATTTAAGCTTTCTAAGGCAATAGAAATAGTGAAAAACTTACTGGGATTCCAAATATGGTATGCATATCTATACTATTATAATCGGGTTGTCTGCGCAAACGTTTCTGATTGGCTAAATCGTTCGCACTCACTCCGCTTGGGCCTGAAGCTGTGTCGCCAATCGAAGTTCACAAACCTGCAGAGAAGGTGGAAATCTCGACAGTGAGATTGTTTTGGTTGGAAAAGATTCACCCTAGGCTAAGTTCTAATTCAAGCGATTTCTTAAGCGAGGAACAAAGCTGCCATCGCCGCCATTTTGAAATCTCCCACAGAAACTAAAAAGAACTCAGTTCGCACAGCCGAAAGCACCATAGTCATTCAGACCTAAATGGTTCTGTCACAAATTACTGTCAGGAATGTGCAGGGATAATTGTTATTCGAAAGCTTTAAGCTTGAACAAACGTACACCACCAGTGCCTTGCTTTCCTGTTCGCGCGCTAAGGCGAAATGAACGACAAATTTACACAAAGCAAAGCCATGAATAATATTCTCAAAGTTTAAATCCTCACGCTGTATCGCAAAACGAAGGACACACACCCGAAGAGAAGAAGGAAATCTCTCAAGTGGGCGTGTTTTTGTTGGAAAAGAATTACCTTTGACTAAGTTCTAATTCAAGCGATTTTTTCAGCGAGGGATTCGCGGCCATGTCTCCCACATAAACTAAAAAAGAACTCATTTCCCTCAGCCGATCGAAAGCACCATAGACATTCAAAACTAAATGTTTCTATTACAGATGACTTACTATTATGTGCATGGATAATTTTAATTGGAAAGATTTGAGCTGAGAAAAATTTTCATTCAAGTTTGAACAAACTTACACCACTGCCACTGCCTACAGAGCGCACGCTAAGCCATGAATGAAATTCTCATAAAAAAAAGCCTATGGCTATGGTAAACTAAAAATTTCTTAGAACAATTTTACTTTACCTGTTCTTCTCTTCCCTTACTGAGATATAATAAGCATACAAACAACAAAGTCAAATGGTTTTTCTGTGTAATAGGCTTGTTTTTTCAATTTTAGCGGGTTCTTCGGACTTAGACAGATTTAGAGCCGTACTGACTCACACGACACACGTGCGTCATTTTCTCCACCAAAATCAGGGACCAGTGCAAAACATAGAAAAAAGGCTCTGGGGCTCACTTCATTTATTTCGGCATGCTCCCTTTCTTGAAGGGAGGTCATTAGTAATGTAAATCAGCAGTTTATGGAAGGGGGAACTCAGGTTGAGTCTTCTAGCGTCACGAAGTGACGGGCTGTTTTCTTGTATTTTCTTATAAGGAAGTTGGAGAATGTCGACACTTTTTCAAGGGAACTATCTTGATATGCTTTTACCATTTCAATGCTTTACAAAATAAAATGTTGCCTTTTCTAATTGCTTTAAGGTCTCAATACATCGTATTGATAGCTCACACATCAGGAATATCTACAAAAAGGCTTGGGCTGGGCGCCGAGCAATTTTTTCGTAAACCGTCCTTGCCTTTGGACGGCTTAAGAAAATATTAAGATTTCATTAATACTTTGAATTAATTAAAGCAAAAGTCAAGAAAAACACTTTTGCTCGTAGCAAGCGCCAGCGAGCGGAAAGCAAGACTAAACTTGTACATGTGCGCAAGAGTGGATTACCAAGAGTTTCCATATTTACTATGTATGCCCGAATCACAGTCAGAAAAGTGTCTATTTTTAGAACTAGGATGCCCGCGAAAATTCGTCATCCACAGGGTTCCCACTTTCTCGACACGCGAACAGTTGTGAGATCCAGCCTAAAATTAAATCGCAGATCAATGGAAAAACCGTTAAAATCGCAAAGATAAGGTAGAATATTCTCTATTTTGTTGTGTATTGGGTATACGAGCATTCGAGCCTGAGCATTCGAATACTTTCGCGCGCGAAACTCAAATCTAAAAATAGACACTTTTCTGACTGTGATGTGGACAAATACAGTAGGGAAAGATTCTAACTCTTGTTAATCCACTCTTGATGTGCGGTATTACTTGAATTATTTTCATGATTATCAAAATACCGCTGTTAATAACGACTTCGCGTTATTTTGAGACTTATTGCACTTGAAGCATTAGTTGTTGTTTACCGGCACGTGATTGCCCACGCGCCTACATGTTGTACCGCTGGCCTAGCGCAGGCTCGCTCTTTCGGCATCCGCCATCTTGTCAACTGTTGACAGTGCTTTACTTGTGTATTAAAGTTAACGGTTATCTCGCTTGCATGTTGTGTTGTGGATCGCTTCTACAATGGCGCACACATTCCTATCACGCACAAAGTCCGAAATAAGAAAATTATCGTCACCACTCTTGGACTCTTGATAGCGCTTCTTTGTAAAGAACATACCTATAAATTTGCCGAGTCATCGAAAACTTCAAGTAGTTTCATTTACTATCAATGCAAATTAAAAGGTAATTGCATGAATGGAAGGTATAGCAAATTGTTTTCTCGAAAACGTTTTAGATATGCTGGTTTGATGGCAAAGTATCAGGCGAGTTTGGTCGAGCCGTGTAGGTTCGTATTTTGGCGAGACGCAGTCGAGAAAATACACATGGGGAGACCAAACGAGCTCTGATATTTTGCAGAATCAAACCAAATTCGCCCGATTATTTATTTATCATCCCACCTAAACATCCAAATAAAGAAAAACCTATGTGTCCTCAGCTAAAAGCGATTGCGTTTTTTGTAAAGACGAACTTCATTTTGCCGTCGCGACAGCAAACCATTTTGAAGTTTTGCCGTCGCGAACTCCAGTCTATATTTATTCTAATTATTTTACCGTAAAGAAAATTGCTGTTTTAACTATTTTGATGTCTTCTACAAGAGCTTTAGATGAACTGTTCCTGATATTTAATCGCGTATCAGGTCAGTGACCCGATACCGTAGAATATAGGGACAGTAGATCTCGTTCCTGATTGGCTGACGAACTAAAGTGGGATGATAAACACCATGTATCTGCAGCCCACTAAATTGATCAAGAAAACAGATCAACTTGTACAAGTGCCATTTCCGTTCTGCCCATCAAGCGTTTTATTGCACTAATCAATTTTATTTTTCAGAATGGCTTGTTTGCCTTTTGCTGTTCCTATTCATGGAACGCTCAATAGCTACAGCAGAAAGTGGCAAATCTTCTGACTCAACAAATAGCGTACCCGTCAACTCTTCACTCGAAGCGACATCTTCTTCAATCGTACCAGAGACCTCGTCTTCGAAAGTGCTAACAACAGTTGTATCCACTACACCTCCATCTTCACTGGCAAGTTCAAGCATTTCTACTGAGAGCGCTATCGTAGACCTATCGCCATCGGCCATCAGCCCTTCTCCATATGTGGTAGTTCCCATGCTTTCGACACAGACCTCTTCTTTCGGGGGCTTTAGAGTGAGCCTCTCAACTTCTCCTCTGACTTCCCCGACAGAAACAAGTCATGCTAATCTCTCAAGTTCTGATTCAACCCTGCCTGAGTTTGGAACTTCGGAATCAATGCTGCTGCAACCTACTTCACCTTCTCCTGTTCAATCTCCTCAAACAATTACAACACCCGGTAGGTCCGGTAGGTAATGCTTGATGTTCTTAATTAGATAGATAGATAGATAGATATCTTTAATAGTTATTCCTAAAACGGTTTTTCGATAACTATTTACAATAATACTAATAATAATAAATTCCCATTGTACAATATTATGATAAATATAAATATATGGTAAATGTGTAAAATTGCAATTATAACTATAGCTGAGTAAACAGTCCTTCATGGTGGTCTTGAACTTTTTTTGGTTAGTACAGTTCTTAATTTGACTCTCCAGATCGTTCTTATGCTGGCTGCGCGGTATGTGAAAGTGCGCTGACCAGTGGCAGTTCTAAACATGGGTATATTAAGTGAATCACGCTTACGCGTATAACGCGAATGGATGGTTGAACGTTTAGTGAATTTTTCACTGAGATATATCGGAGCTAGACCATTGACACATTTATAAGTCACTACCGCGTCTTTTAAAAATAGCATTAGCTTCACTGGCAGCCAGTTAAGCTGGCGTAACAGTGGTGTTACATGGTCGCACTTCTTGGAGTAGGTAACTATCTTACTTGCAAGTTTTTGTATAGATTGTAACTTGCTGATATTTCCAGCTGAAGTATTCGACCAAACAGTAGAGCAGTATAACATTTTGCTAAAGACTAACAATGTTATAAGTAATTTGAGTGTGTCCTCATCGAAGCTACCTCTTACACGATTAATCTGGTAGAGTTGGGAAAAACAGAATGATACGACATGAGTAATGTGTTGGTCGTACGATAGGTTAAGGTCCAGGATGACTCCCAGGTCCTTAGCTGAGGTAACTGGATGTAGCGTTGAACCAAGGAAGGACACTTGGGGAATTTCTGGTATTAAACCTGGTCATCAACTGCCTGGTACCAATGAAGAGGAGCTTGGTCTTGCTTGGATTTATCAGGAGATTGTTAGCACAGCACCATTGGGCCATGTTGCGCAAGTCCTGTTCAAGTTTCTCAATCGCGAAAGTGGAGTGGAGTGGCGAAAGTATTGCTCCTTGAGGAACTCCGTGTGTTATTGGAAGCGGGTCCGAAAGAATGGAATTAATTCGGACAGACTGAGAACGGCCTGTTAAGTAGCTTTTAAACCAATTAACTTTGGAGGGCGAGGCTCCAACTTTGGTAAGTTTAAGAAGCAGCTTTCGATGTTGAATGCTGTCGAAGGCTTTCGATAGATCTAATAGGACGAGAGCCGTGAGTTTATTTTTGTTCATAGCTTCTATGATACGGTCAGTTAGGAAAATGTTCAAAGTCTTAGTTGAATGGGCCTTTTTGTTACCGCTTTGGTGGGATTTTAACCTGTTGTTATCAATAAGGAAACTAGAGAATTGACTAAGAACTATTTTCTCGCATACCTTCGAAGCGACAGCTAATAGTGATAGAGGTCTATTATTGGACGCGACCTCGTGGTCTCCATCTTTTAGAATGGGTGTGGCTTCGGCTTTTTTCCACTTATCAGGAAATGTACTGGTGAGAATTGAACAAATCATCTCAGTCAGCGGGCCTAGAATGACGGGAAGACAGTCTCTGATTATGCGCGAATTCACTTTGTCGGAACCGGGTGCCTTGTTGATAGGCAGAGACATTACAACTCGACGGACTTCCTCACATGACACGGGTCTGAGATTAAAAAGCTCACAGGCAGGGTGAGGAACAACATCAGTCTCTTCGGGAATAGTTATGTTATTCTCCTGGGCCAGGCGCAAGTAGGCTTCTGCAGCATTCTTACCGACGGTTACAAAGAACTGATTAAAGTCATTTGCTACTGATTTTAGGTCTTTAGAATAAATTTGCCTTTCCTTGTCCTTGGTAGGGAGAGTCCGATTGATGATCTTCCAAAGAGAACTAAGGTTATCTTTGTGTAGTCTTACTTCGTCGTAAGTGTGTCTCCTTTCCGCTTCTAAGAGCGTTTACTTCACCATGTTGCGCGATTCTTTAAACCTAGCCCAGTCTTCCGCATCCCGTGTTTGATGGTATCGTTTTAACAGATCATCTTTAGATTTCATTAGATCCTTAATTTCCTGATTGACAAAGGGACAAGGACTACTGCGGATCTTGATTGATTTAATGGGCGCATGGGTGTTCAAAACAGACTAAAGAGTGTCGTCAAATGTTGCAAGCTTGGTGTTGACATCATCTGTTCTGAAAATTGATAGTAAGCGTCCAGCTTTATCCGCTAAATCCATCTAGAACTGGCTGGAATCATAATTCTTGAAGCTACGGATATCCGCTAATAGGAGGACAGGTTTTGGTGACTTGATTTTAAGTTTCACAAAGACAATACCTTCTCCTTCATTATATTGACCAAATATGGTCATAAACTCACCACGAATAATCCACAGCTTCGCTGTTACATGTTTCAACTAAATTATATGTTTCTGGTATTGAATAAATGATCTTGATTATATATACACATCAATGGTTTTACTGGGAAATACGCCACTCGTAGATCTCATACGGAGCTACATCCGGGACCCAAGTGACATATTTTCTATATCCTTACTAGTGAGGATATCGATCAAAACAAAAGTGCTTGGAATTAAATTTGGAATAATTTTTCTAGTTTGTCTATATAATTGAAAGAAAATTACACGGTGCTTGAAGATATGAATTTTATTTTCTCGTGTCATATCTTCGCGCCACCGTGTAATATCCTCTATCAGAAACATAGTTGAAAACTTAGTTGAAACATGTAACGGCGAACCAAGCTGTGGATTATTTGTGGTGAGTTTATGGCCAAATTTGGTCAACAATGAACTCTCGCCTGCTTACCCAAGCAGGTTTTCTTTTCATTATATTTCATTTTTTGCTCAAAAAAGGTAGAGCAACAGTGGTAAGTGATAAAATACTAACATTTTTAAATGTTTAAACATCTTGAAGTCTTGCAACAACATTATTTTCAAAATCAGTTCAATTTGTTTATTCTGCGAATATTTCGCAGCTTTGTACTAAAGCAATGTATGTTTGTTACATGTTTCAACTCGCTTATATGTTTCTGCCTCGTCTATGTTTCTTTTTGTAATCCATATATAATGTTACACCAAGGATTCAAAATAATTTTTTTGCATTTGCCCCCCCCCCCCCCCCCCCCCCCCCGGCCCCCTCGCTATTCATTGTTTTTTCTTGTCTGTGATAACAATGGTCATTTATTCATTCATTCGACATTCATTCATTCGTTGAGGAAAGCACTATCTTTTTTATTTTAGTAGTATGTTGGAGTAATTTGACCCACCGTTTCAAAAAAAAACCCAGTCAATTCCTGCCAAACCCCCTTTAAAAAGTTCCCCTTTAAAAAGTTTCCCTTCTTTGTCAACTCCCCTTTAAAAGTTCCCTTTGAAAAATGTGTGCACACGTTGTCACCATGTGTAAAAACCCTACCAAATCCTGTCAACCCCCCTTTAAAAGTCTCCCTAACACACACTGACTGTTGAACAACAAGGTGACTGAAATACCCTCTCTTTCGAGAAATTTTAAAATTGAAAAAAAAACGGTTTATAGAAATAGATTTTATTAAAAAAATGAAGAACCAAACAGTGAAAGAGTTGATGCCACAAAATCCAGTTTCTAATAAATCCTCAAATATAACGGACGTAACTCGCAAGAATGATTACAAATGTCTACATGGTAAAATTAAATATATCTGTGGAGATTGTCATGGGTCACAGATTTGCCCTCACGACCGCCGTAAATCACGTTGTAAGGAATGTAATGGCGGTAGCTTCTGTGAACATAAACGAGCGAGATATATCTGCAAAGACTGCAACGGGAAAGGAATATGTATTCATGGAATCCAGAAATTCTTTTGTAAATTATGCGGAGGGTCTCAAATATGTGAACACAACAGACAGAAGGCTCGATGTAAAGCGTGTCACACAACACATGAGACACGGTAAGAGACATGTTAGATTAGGTTATGTAACGCCGACTTGTGTTACATAACGAAATTTACCTAGTAGTATCCTGGTGTGACTCATCTAGTTGGAATTGTTTTCCGGTCATAAGACACTTTATGACGTAATCACATTCCTGAGCGACGTTAGATACAGGCCTCTAAAAAGTAAACATCAAATCCACTTTTCAACTTGCTTGTTGCTACGTCGTAAAAATATGAATGGAATGCATTTATCGAAATAGAAACCACGTCAAACCGCCCACGACAACTGTCAACGCTAAAAGATTAATTTCGTGCTGTGAGGTTACGTCTGGTTTTGATTTTTCAATAGGTCTGTGTATATTAGGTTTCGTCTCAGTAGACGCGTGCGGTAACTTAACCTTTGAAGAGCCCAAGCTGTGCTGAATACCAACATGTTTTGATTCTTCATTAAGCGAATCATTCACCCCAAAACTCATATCACTAGTGGCCTTCAGCAACTTGTTATTATAACCGGTCACGCTTTCAGTGTTGATTATCAAATTAGCCGGCATGAGCCAAATTCCCGGTCCAATAGCCAAATTCAATCGTAACTTCGCCTCTTGGACAGCGAGCTGATAGCGTTGCACGCTTTTGGATATATTTTCTTCAATGACGGCACTTTCAAATAAGGTCAAAAACTCCTGCTGTGCTTCAACCGCTGAACCGCTATTGCCTACAATACTAGACCTAACATTTACTTGAGCGCCTAATACACTGTAAACAAACGCTTCCAGTGAACGGTTTAACCGACCTAGACCCGCTCTAGTCAAACCATGACCATTCACAGGGATGAACCAATTGTACTGCCTTCCACCGTGATCATCATTTCTTATAAAAGACACTAATTTACCGTTATTGTAAGTTCCACCTTCATCAGAGAATAAATTTAATTTATTAGGCCATGCGTTTGCCTCGGTATCGTATCCTCTAATAACATGTACATTTTGATAACCCGACCCGCGCCCGCTACCCGGATAGTAAACAAAAATATCCCCAAGCCCAAAATTTATCCCCCCTTTCCATCTAAAATCAGGGTTTGTTAAGCCAAATTCATAACATAATCTTTGAAAAACAACTTTGTTATATTGATTGTCTGTTTGACTAAAAATTGAGTCATCAGGTAGAGGACATCCCAATTCCTTTAGAATCCGCCTCACAGTGAAATAGACATGAAATTTAATAAAACTATAAACAACAGGGGGATAGCCCTCAGCCTCATGTAGGCTAACCCCACAACCCGATGTAGCACACCAGACTGCAAAGTTTAGTTGTTGCGCGTCCAATAACTAAAATTAGGACTATTTAACCACCGTCTCGACTGTTTTGCAGACTTGAAAGTTATGGTAGTCTCTTTGAATATATTTCTCATCATCACAGAGAACTTTTGCTTAGGCGATACATAAATATCCAGGTCTGTTAACAAGGACGTGATATCTGAAGCGGCGGTATCAAAGTCTATCGCTGGAATAGGGTATTTTTTAGTTGTTAATTTCAAACTATCGGGAATTGTAATTTAGGAGCCGCTATACCCAGATCATTGAATAAATCTATACGGTCCTCTATGGGAATATCTGTAAGCTTAGTCACAGCAGCGGCATTAGGATCCTTTGCCCAAATTCCATACCAGAAATGGTTTTTATTGTACCACCCGATATACCTAGGGTCAAATAAGCCTTCCGCATACCAGTCTTTATCTTCATGAAATTTTGATAAATCCGCATTTGGATATACCTTTTTAAATTCATCGAGTAACGACATCTTATTTTGTAAGTAGAATAAGATGTTTTTAAATCACCGCCGATCCTTGAAGCAACCAATTTCATAAATCCACCCTACCGGTGTCCTCTCAAATGATAGTTTTAACGTGCGGGAGCGGTGAGTTCCTTTAAAATTTCCGCACGAACCTCTGTTCGTATCTGAGTCATATCTAATTTTTTTTCAGTCTCCTTCCGAGCTTTTTGACGAATATCAACCTTTAGGTTTTCAAACTTATCCATTTCTGCTAGGATTAGCGAAAACTCTTGGTCAGAAATTGTGTTGTCCCGAAGAGCCTTTGAGACGAGATCCTGTATGGTGTTCACCTTTGCTCTTGCTAATTGTGATGTTTTTTCATGCTTAGATATCTTTCGTGATAATTTGACTCCAACAGTGGTAGAAACAATACCGAACAGAGCACCAACTCCGCCAATAGGAGCACCTACCGCGGCTCCAAAGCCTGTCAAACTGAGGGCTAATCCACTACCGGATAATATGACAGAGATTCCGCCTGTTGACCATACGATCAGTTTCCTCAATCTTGCGTATTTCTTACGTACACGCTCATAATGCGTAACCTCTCTTTCAAGACCTTGTAGAACCTCACACGACTTTTGAAGTCTGAAATTTTCCCCATTTTGAGGCACTTGTGGATAAATACTATTGTAGTCTCCCATAATTTTTTATTCTAGTATGAAATCTTTAAATGAATTCGAATAGGTTCGTTATTAAAGTTGGGTTTCTTCCCTTTTCATCTAAAAGCAACAAAGTAAAGTAGTTGACTGGATTATTGGTTTGCTGGACTTTTATGCAAGGATGACTTTGAGATGTTACAACAGCAAGTAAATTTGAGGGGGTAACTTCTACATTTTCATCACCAGGAATCCTGTTATAATATGAAGACTTTGACTCTATGAGATCACAAAACAAACTCAAAGGTTTGTCAGGTATCCAGCTTATTGGATAATATCGATTGGGTAATATCTTTTCAGGTACACCGAGCTTTTTTGAGAGTTTTTCAGAAAGCCTAAGATTAATGATCTTATTGGAATATAGATAATATCCTTTTTGTGCCATTAGAATTGTAAGCTTGGAGCTTTCTTCATCTCTGAGGAAGATTTGTTGAAGTGTTTTCAATGTGTAATTCCCTGGTGGAATAGTAAAAAATACCTTTTCCGACACATTTTCTTGAGATGAAAACTTGTAAACCTTTTGTGGGTCCTTGAACTTTATCCACGGTTTAGGAATGTGACAATCTAAAAGTTGTATCTCTTTTATTCGCCCAACGGTGGCTCCAGATAAACTCTTGTTTCCGGAGTTAGCATCGTGATAGATAGAAACGTTGACATGTTTTTACTTAGCGTCTCTTCTTTTTAAATTGTTCAACAAGGTAGAGAACCACGGCCACTATCAGCAGCCAAGCATTTTTGCCTAAAAATCCAATAACCTCCCCGCTGTCTTGAAAATAAAACTAGCAATAGCACCTACCATTCCAGGTAATAACTCTCCAATTCTCTTTCCAATCGCTTTTAAACCGTTGCCAACACCCTTTGCGACAGTGCTAAGCCCTTTCTGAAGATTAGATACAATCACACCAATAACAACACCTACTGCTGAAACGACAGCAAAAACTGTAAAGCCGTACTTTTTAAATACGAGCTTGACTCTATCTCTAAGAGACATTCCTTCTTCTATTTCTTCATTTTCTCTTTCCAATCGCTCAATCTCCTCACATTTCGTTCTTCAATCTGATGATTTATAGTACCCCTCTGATTCTCAGGAACTGTTTCACGTTCAGTTTCCAAATCTTTTACTTCCCTTTGATGTCCTGAAATAGCTCCTAAATTAGCTATAACAACATCTACCTTAAGAGGACCAAGACTCTTAGTTACCGTTGGCGGTAATTTAGCATTAAGTTTATCACCTTCGAACAAGGTCCAGCTCTTAGCATTACTTCTACCGAGCTTGACAACCACCTGATCAAATTCATCTATATCAGCTGTGAAGGGATAATCTTTAGGGTTGCCTACGTTACGAAATTTTTCGCTAATTCTTTTCCACGCCTCTCCAACTCTTTCTTCTCTTGCTTTAAGTCTTTCCTCTCGAGGAATCAAATGAGTATGTTCATCCACACCGTGTATGAATGAAGTTTCGTCTGTGGTGTGATGATCGTAAGTTGAAGTTGAAGTGGAGGGCATAGGAATCCATTCCCCTTCACCTGGATCACCTGGATCGACTCGATCAAAAGGATTTTTTTCTTTATCCGGTATTTCTGGGTCAATGTCCATAATTCTTTATTTTTAGAATAAAGAATCTTTAAATTAGTACCTCTAAAAGAATTTACTAGCCATATAACCCATTGCCAACATACCACCACCTACATATGCCATCTCCCCCATCTTTTGGTTGCTACTAGGTCTATAATATTCAGAAAATTTTGGTTCATCTCCTAAGGGGAGCTCGAGGGGCTTGCCTCTCGAATCATGATGCGTTTGACTATACAATTTCAAAGCTTCATCGGTATTTGACAAATCCTGTGAAGCCCGGTGTTCAGCATCCTGCTGTTGCGAGTACCAATCAATGAGTTTCTGCCTCTTTTCCTGGTACGAGGCATAATCTTTTTGATATTTTTCTATAGCCTTGTCGTGTCTTATTCGCTCCGCGTCTGAAGACGTTCCACTTAGGTATTTTGCGAGATATGAGCCACCGACGAACGTTGTCGCATTCAATACAGCTCCACCAATCATCATTGCTATTGTTGCCATTTATTAATCAATATATAAAATCTTTAAAGTGGTTTTGGCAAAATCTTTTGTGTTTCCAGATAATCTTTCAAATACATACTACCGGGCAGTACAGCGACCCATTTTGCATAGTTTGTAACACTCGATGAGGGGTCGTTGATAAATGATTCTTTCATAGCCTTTTACCAAGGTATCCAACTCCAGCGGCTAATCCGATAATGACGGCTGAATCGGTAACCGTTTTCACAAGTTTGTTTTCAGTTGACATGATTTTATTTATACGCAAATAAAATCTTAAATTACTTACAACATGCCTATTTTCGGAGACGCTGACGCTCGGCTGGCGGTCTGTGGGATAGGAATTTTTGAGGGCGGTGGTTCTTTGAATGATTCTGGTACATGAGTCGGAACTTGTGATAAATCAACTACTCTGTTTTTGTAGTACCGCATAAACAAATCAAATGCCGTAAACCCTATGCCAACTATAGACAGTACAGTTGTAAAAGATAGCTCTGGAATCCAAGCTTGTGATCCAGCTCCTTCTGGATTCGGATTCGTCTCCGCTTCACGCTTCATTTCCCTAGCAAGTGCTTCTTTCGCCTTCTTATTATATTCTGCGAGTTTCCTACCAGCGGCAACCTTTTTAGGGTCTTTCTCTTTAGTCACTCTCTTCTTTTCAGGCTCCTTTGTAATTTGTTCAACAACTTCTTCAGACATGATTCTTTATTTTCAATAATAAAGTATCTTTAAATCATATCATGCTCAGTTATGCTTAGTAGTTTGCTCAGTTGTGCTAGGAAGTTCTTGAATTTTGTTGGAAGTCTCCTGTGAAGGTGTTAGTTTAACATGCTTAGCAACCTGAAAGAGACCGCTAGCAAGTGCTACCAATCTTCCACCCTTCAATACCAAGAGACCTGCAAAGTTTGAAAGTTCACGTTTTACCAACTCATCGTTCTGCAAGTCTTTGCAAAGCGCTTCAGCGTCATCTACAGGAACCACGTAGGAGATGATGTGAGACACTGCTTGAAGTGCAGATTCTACTAATCCACCTGTTACATGCTTGCCTAAGACTGTCTGGTAACGATTATAATATTTTTCAACGTCTTTTGATGAGAGTTTCTTGATATCACCAAGATTCATCTCAACACCTAGAAATTCCTTTGTAGTCCCAAGAGACGCGAGAATAGCCAGTGATTCTCGTTTGACTTCAATATCATTTTCTTTTGGTTCAGCGACCTCTTTTCTTCGATATAATCTTCAATGCTTGCCATATCTTATTTTGTAAGTAGAATAAGATGTTTTTAAATCACTGCGTAGTAGGAATCTCTAAATAACTTTGGAATGGATAACGTAAACAGAAACAGAGTCTGGAATATTTTTCAGTTTTAAGCAGTTCCGCAAACTTTTTACGAGTCTCAACGTCTAAATCTCCTCCGTAATCTTCAAACAATGTTTTTGTGCCGACTTGAGATGGATTATGGAATGTAACCACGCAGGCGACGTCACTGGAAAAATCGGTCCTTCTTGTAACTATGTAAACAGTTCGTAAAATCCGATTTACACAGTATGTAAATTCATTTACAGACTATTTACATCGTCTGTAAATGAAATTTCTTTTCACATTGTGTGTGAATAGTTTGTAAATTTTAATTTACACACTGCTATAAAATGTTCACCAACTACGCTATTTCTATGCACTGAAAGAGTCTGTAAATATAGATGTACACTCTATGTAGAAAATTTCATCTGACATAGCCATATTTACAGAGTTTATTGGTACCTCTGTTAAGCGGACATCTCCTATTCAGCGGTCACTTTCCAAGGCAATTAACTGTACTTATCTTCATTCAATAGACACCTCCATTAAGCGGCCAGTGGCCGCGACCGCCATTTCCCTTTCCGTACGTGTCGCGAGCTTAATTGCCTTTTGCGAACCTCCAATAACTGGCTACGTTTCACGGTCTCGTGGGTTTTGTGAGTGGAGTTGAAATAATTTTGGTTGCATTAAATATGCACATAGTTCGTTACTGTGTTATTTCAGAAATGAAGTTATGTTGCCAGTTACTTGATGGACACCCTTATAGTATCGGCCATTTAAATAACATTGACGGTAAAATAATATTCTGTAAATAGTCTGTAAAAGTGCAGAAAGGGGCCCACAATAGTCTTTGTAAATATTCTGTAAACAGCCTGTAAATGATGTTTTAGCCGCTGTTATAAACTTTGTAAATAGTATGTAAAGGTACAGAAAGGGGGCCCTGAATACTATGTAAATAGTGTGTAAATAGCCTGTAAAAATCATACTCCGTAAATAGTCTGTAAAAGGGCAGAAAGGGGCCCACAATAGTCTTTGTAAATATTCTGTAAATAGTATGTAAACAGCCTGTAAATGATGTTTTAGCTCTGTTAGAAACTTTGTAAATAGTATGTAAAAGTGCAGAAAGGGGGCCCTGAACACTATGCAAATAGTGTGTCAATAGTCTGTAATTAGTCTGTAAAAATCATACTCCGTAAATAGTCTGTAAAAGTGCAGAAAGGGGCCCACATACGTCTTTGTAAATATTCTGTCAATAGTCTATAAACAGCCTGTAAATTATGTTGTAGCTCTGTTATAAACTTTGTAAATAGTATGTAAAAGTACAGAAAGGGGGCCCTGAACACTATGCAAATAGTGTGTCAATAGTCTGTAATTAGTCTGTAAAAATCATACTCCGTAAATAGTCTGTAAAAGTGCAGAAAGGGGCCCACATACGTCTTTGTAAATATTCTGTCAATAGTCTCTAAACAGCCTGTAAATTATGTTGTAGCTCCGTTATAAACTTTGTAAATAGTATGTAAAAGTACAGAAAGGAGGCCCTGAACACTATGCAAATAGTGTGTCAATAGTCTGTAACTAGTCTGTAAAAATCGTACTCCGTAAATAGTCTGTAAAAGTGCAGAAAGGGGCCCACATAAGTCTTTGTAAATATTATGTCAATAGTTTGTAAACAGCCTGTAAATTACGTTGTAGCTCCGTTATAAACTTTGTAAATAGTATGTAAAAGTACAGAAAGGGGGCCCTGAACACTATGTAAATAGTCTGTCAATAGTGTATACCTATTACTCTGAATAGACTGTGAAAGTGAAGGCCGAATGGTGTATTGTCAAGTTCTCGGTAATGGTTAAAATCTAAACATAAAATTTTCCCGAAATTCATTTTGATAAATTCCTTAAAAGTATATCTAGAACATCTGATGACGTGTCAACTGTTTTCCGAGGCCCATTCTTTTGTATTGCCCGCCACTCATTTTCTGTAATTTACCTCACTTTATACACGCTTTAATCTAGACTTAAGTTTTATGTCAAATTTTCACTTTCGCGTAGCTTCTGATCTCGTGACCTAGCGCGATTTAATCGGCGATCAAATTTTCTGTGTCGTTAGAAAATGATGACACCTAAAAAAAGCCGTGTTAGGGAATTTTTTAATTGTATAATAAGCGACCTTATATTTTCGTAAATATGCAAAATATAAAAAATCGCTCACACGGTTTTGCAGTTCATTTCTCCGTGAGTAAAGTCCGAAAAAGTGTGAAATGTGCCGTCTCGATCCGTTTCAAGTATTATTAGTTAGTTTTTAAGTTCTGGGCTGTTAAAATACAAGAAAAATTTAAACTTCGCTAAAATGAACAACTTCATGAGATAGAACTATCCTTTAGCTTTTAAACAATGTATAGCGGATTATCATAGCGTAAATTGCGACGCGACGATACGAAGCACGTCGTTGTCACTGATCCCATGGTAGGTCCTTCATATATGGTTCACTATAGTGTCCCCAATATTCAATATACGTATCACTCTAGTGTCCCCATACGTATCACTATAGGGATGCTTGGAGATGCTTAGGGATGCTTGGCGATGCTTAGGGATGCTTGGCGATGCTTGGCGATGATTAGGGATGCTTGGAGATGATTAGGGATGCTTGGCGATGCTTAGGGATGATTAGGGATGCTTGGAGATGATTAGGGATGCTTGGCGATGCTTAGTGATGCTTGGCGATGATTAGTGATGCTTGGCGATGATTAGGGATGGTTGGCGATGCTTAGTGATGTTTTGCGATGATTAGGGATGCTTGGCGATGCTTAGTGATGTTTTGCGATGCTTAGGGATGCTTGGCGATGCTTAGAGATGCTTGGCGATGCTTAGGGATGCTTGGCGATGATTAGGTATGCTTTGCGATGATTAGGTATGCTTGGCGATGCTTAGGGATGCTTGGCGATGATTAGAGATGCTTGGCGATGCTTGGAGATGCTTAGGGATGCTTGGAGATGCTTAGGGATGCTTGGCGATGATTAGGGATGCTTGGCGATGCTTAGGGATGCTTGGCGATGATTAGTGATGCTTGGCGATGCTTAGGGATGCTTGGTGGTGCTTAGGGATGATTAGGGATGCTTGGCGATGCTTAGGGATGCTTGGCGATGCTTAGGGATGCTTGGCGATGCTTAGGGATGCTTGGCGATGCTTAGAGATGTTTGGCGATGATTAAGGATGCTTGGCGATGCTTAGGGATGCTTGGCGATGCTTAGGGATGCTTGGCGATGCTTAGTGATGTTTTGCGATGATTAGGGATGCTTGGCGATGCTTAGTGATGTTTGCGATGCTTCGGGATGCTTGGCGATGCTTAGAGATGCTTGGCGATGCTTAGGGATGCTTGGCGATGATTAGGGATGCTTTGCGATGGTTAGGTATGCTTGGCGATGCTTAGGGATGCTTGGCGATGATTAGAGATGCTTGGCGATGCTTAGGGATGCTTTGAGATGCTTAGGGATGCTTGGAGATGCTTAGGGATGCTTGGCGATGATTAGGGATGCTTGGCGATGCTTAGGGATGCTTGGCGATGATTAGTGATGCTTGGCGATGCTTAGGGATGCTTGGTGGTGCTTAGGGATGATTAGGGATGCTTGGCGATGCTTAGGGATGCTTGGCGATGCTTAGGGATGCTTGGCGATGCTTAGGTATGCTTGGCGATGCTTAGAGATGTTTGGCGATGATTAAGGATGCTTGGCGATGCTTAGGGATGCTTGGCGATGCTTAGGGATGCTTGGCGATGCTTAGTGATGTTTTGCGATGATTAGGGATGCTTGGCGATGCTTAGTGATGTTTTGCGATGATTAGGGATGCTTGGCGATGCTTAGGATGCTTGGCGGTGCTTAGGGATGCTTGGCGATGCTTAGTGATGTTTTGCGATGATTAGGGATGCTTGGCGATGCTTAGGGATGCTTGGCGATGCTTAGGGATGCTTGGAGATGCTTAGGGATGCTTGGAGATGCTTAGGGATGCTTGGCGATGCTTTGCGATGCTTAGGGATGCTTGGCGATGCTTAGTGATGTTTTGCGATGATTATGGATGCTTGGCGATGCTTAGGAATGCTTGGCGATGCTTAGGGATGCTTGGAGATGCTTAGGGATGCTTGGAGATGCTTAGGGATGCTTGGCGTTGATTAGTGATGCTTGGCGATGCTTAGGGATGCTTGGAGATGCTTAGGGATGCTTGGAGATGCTTAGGGATGCTTGGCGTTGATTAGTGATGCTTTGCAATGCTTAGGGATGCTTGGCGATGCTTAGTGATGTTTTGCAATGCTTAGGGATGCTTGGCGATGCTTAGTGATGTTTTGCGATGATTAGGGATGCTTGGCGATGCTTAGGAATGCTTGGCGATGCTTAGGGATGCTTGGAGATGCTTAGGGATGCTTGGAGATGCTTAGGGATGCTTGGCGATGCTTAGGGATGCTTGGCGATGCTTAGTGATGTTTTGCGATGATTAGGGATGCTTGGCGATGCTTAGGGATGCTTGGCGATGCTTAGGGATGCTTGGAGATGCTTAGTGATGTTTTGCGATGATTAGGGATGCTTGGCGATGATTAGGGATGCTTGGCGATGCTTAGTGATGTTTTGCGATGCTTAGGGATGCTTGGCGATGCTTAGGGATGATTGGCGATGCTTAGGGATGATTGGCGATGCTAAGGGATGCTTAGGGATGCTTGGCGATGCTTAGGGATGCTTGGCGATGCTTAGGGATGCTTGGCGATGCTTAGGGATGCTTGACGATGCTTAGGGATGCTTGGCGATGCTTAGGGATGATTGGCGATGCTTAGGGATGCTTGGCGATGCTTAGGGATGCTTGGCGATGATTAGGGATGCTTGGCGATGCTTAGTGATGTTTTGCGATGCTTAGGGATGCTTGGCGATGCTTAGGGATGCTTGGAGATGCTTAGGGATGCTTGGAGATGCTTAGGGATGCTTGGCGATGATTAGTGATGCTTGGCGATGCTTAGGGATGCTTGGCGATGATTAGGGATGCTTGGCGATGCTTAGTGATGTTTTGCGATGATTAGGGATGCTTGGCGATGCTTAGGAATGCTTAGGGATGCTTGGAGATGCTTAGGGATGCTTGGCGATGCTTAGGGATGCTTGGAGATGCTTAGGGATGCTTGGAGATGCTTAGGGTTGCTTGGCGTTGATTAGTGATGCTTGGCGATGCTTAGGGATGCTTGGCGATGCTCGGGAGTACTTGGCGCCGATGATTAGGGATGCTTGGTGGTGCTTAGGATGCTTGGAGATGCTTAGGGATGCTTGGAGATGCTTAGGTATGCTTGGCGATGATTAGGGATGCTTGGCGATGCTTAGTGATGCTGCTCCGCAATGTTTGATTTGCGAAAACAATAATTAAAAAATAATGCATTCCTACAGTATCGTTTATCGACCTCTCTAACTATAACTGGCCCAGTGCCCTAAGAAAAAGGTTGGTGAGCAAGCCATTTTGAGTATAGTTGTCATACCATGTAGGTTATTACGCGCCGCAAATGACGAATTTATTACAGCGGTATGATTTTGCTATATGTTTCTCCATGCGCGCAAAGCGCGCCGCAGTTTAAAATAATCAATTCGATTGTTGGTGAAAATTCTTACTTCTAGGTGTCAAAAAATCAAGCTACACAAGGTAATGAGATGAAGTCAATGAAAAAACGTCAAAGAAATATTACAAAAATCGAGGCTAAGTGAGACCATGGTTTTAGTAGAGGGAGACTACTAACTATGGTAATACATATAAGTCTGCTGCGCATTTGCGCCGCAATTTTGGACAAGTGAAATCCATGTGTGTAAAAGAGAACTTGGTGTTTGCAATATGCAAACCTTTATTTACCGCTTGCTGATAGTACTTGAATTTCCATGTAACATGGTGAAATGGATAAAGATGGCGAGGGCGTAGCGCGAGCCGACAAAAAAAATACTGCAATTATAAAGACACCAGGATCCCTAAAAAAGTAACAACAGGAGAGAGTTCCTGAGTAATAGATTGTTCGATTCTTTTTTCTGCCTGCTTTGCTTGCGCGATATTTTTTTCTAGGTCAGCTACCACTAGTATCAAATGGTCCGTCCCTATTCTTTATGCGCGATTTTTAATCCAGATAAGTGAACTAGTTGTGGAAAATGCAATGATATAGAAGCTATTGCACGTTGCTGCAATCCGTAGTCGAGATTATCAGAACCCGAAATCCGCAGTCAAATTTTCAATAAATCCGTGATCCGGCACGTTGTTAGGCTCAAATCCGTGTTCCGCCACCATTTTAGGATCCGCGAATCCGCATGATTTTTTCTTCAAATCCGTAATCCGTGCGCTTTTTAGGCCCAAATCCGCCGATCCGCATACCCATCCCCCCCCCCCCCCGGGATGTTTGGCGATGTTTAGGGATGCTTGGCGATGTTTAGGGATGCTTGGCGATGTTTAGGGATGCTTGGCGATGATAAGGGATGCTTGGCGATGCTTAGGGATGCTTTACGGTGATTAGGGATGCTTTACGGTGATTAGGGATGCCTGGTAATGCTCCGTCGCGTCGCCATAGGTTGATAGGTTGCGCGTTTCACGAGTCAAGAGGCCAAGACCAATACACGAGTCCATGATATTAGGGCTGCTCGAATTTATTTTAAAAAATTGTTGGGTTCGAACAGAAAACATAACTTTAATATAATTTAAAACATGCTGATAGTGCCACAAGGTCACCACCCTTGAAGCTTGTGAAATAGTATGGCAAGTCAAGTATTTGTTAGGGACAGCAAATAAAATTTGAAAAAAAAGTTTCGACCCAATCAAATACTTTCATACTTGCGTTTAGTCATGACGTCAGCATTGGCGCGTTTCGATTCAGTTCGCAATTTGATTGGCTGAAAGACGAAAGGACATTGCTCTCGACCAATAGAAACGCTGACTAAACGGAAGTCTGGCTTACTCTGGACACTCATCTGAAATGCGCTCTAGTAGTAATAGAGTACAATCCAAACTTCGTTCACTGTCCCAAATCCGCGCGCCTCATTGGTTAAAATCGATCGCGTGAGTTTGTGTTACCTAGCGACAACAAATTGACAGCGTGCGTTATTGTCAATAATGCACTGCAAGCGTGCAATAGACGATTTCCAAAATGGTGGATGAGAATTTTCGAGTTTGAAGAGGAAAAGTTGCAGAAATTGTTGACGATGCCAACCAGGCAGACCTCAAAACGAAAAACTGGAGTTTCTCATTTTCAACGGTGAGTCCAGCAAAGAAGTTAGCTTTTATGACATTTCGACTCTACGATTCTATACACTTCTTGTCGATGTCTCGGCCGTGTTTGAAGTTTCAAGTGTTTGCTGTTGAAATAGATTTTGAACGAAATGAATTTTGAATGGCTGCTTTTTCTCCTTTGGTTGTCAACCAGAACTGTTGCAGCTTAGAAATCCTAGTGAAGATTTCGGAAAGCTTGAATAAAGAAATACAGACGAGCGACTGAAACTACAGGTTTTGAAGTCGGCTGCGAAGCCGTTGCAAGATCGACTTTTCATGCAGTGAACTTAGATTGAATATTAAAAGGGGTCCCGTGGTTTGTTTCCCCAACTGGCACTCAAGCGAGCAGAATCTTGTTTTTCCCGTAACGCATGATCAAGCTGTCATCATTCATGTAGTAACCAAACAAAGAATGTGTTTTGCATTCTCCTATGTCACACGCGCGTTTTTCTGTCTGGAGTGGAAACGAAACCAAGCAGGAAGCATGTTTTGACTTGCAAGATATTTGAAAATTTTCTCGTGAAAATGATAATAAGGCAGCATATTTTTAGCACAGAAGTTCTAAAAACGGATTGAAAATTACGATTGAGGCAGCCGAAAAGGCTATTAATTCCTGCTTGGCCTCGTTTCCATGCTCAAGATGGCAGCATGTGACAAAGGAGAACGAGTGCCAGTTGGGGAAACAAACCACATTTAAAGCAATTATAAGCAAGCGAAAACATATAGCGATAATGTCCGACGTTTCGTTGTCATCGTAATAAGGAGGCAACAAAAATGGATTCCTTCTCCAGTGGTGGATCCAGGATTTTACTAAGAGGGGTTCCGTTCCTTCTCCACCCCCTCAAAGACTCAGCAAGCAATATATTATAGGGAGCTCGTCTGTGTGCAGTCTGGGTAATGCAATAAGATACTCATTGTTTTGATGCTTAAGGGGGGTTCCATGGAACTCTTGGAACCCCCTCTGGATCTCCCACTGTTCTCTTCTCTAACATGCTACTGACTTACTTTTAAGATCACTTATTTTTGCTGCTATTTGGGCATTGCTCTTCTCGTTGATGTTGGGAAAAATAGATTTGGCATTGCTTGATGATGTGATAAATCGGAAGAGCTGTCCAACATTTGAACAGTTTTTTTCCAGCTGACAAGACTGCAAAATTTCATGACATAAAAGCAATAACAAGGTCTCTGTTTCTGACCATGGTCCTTGGTTTACTTCTAACCCCTGGGACTTCATATACAGCTCACTCTTACGCGCTTGTAAGGCGAAAGGGTAGCCCTTGTTCTCTTTCTTGGGGGTCCCTGATTTCTTCATTTACAGCCAAACACACCTTTCTACCAAACATGTTCCCACATTGGTAACACCTGCACAAATCTGTACAGCCAACTCCGCTGCTAACACAAGGGCATTTAGTCTTCCTTTGTCCATCACTGCATGCTACGAATTCCTTTTTTTTGTTTTTGACGTTCATACCGCAAGTGCAGCCTCGACTGGTAGTGACTCTTAAATATCGAGTGCCATACTCAACGTTGTTAAAGCCATTTTTGCAGTTGAAACACCGGCACTTCCTACTGCAAACAGTTTTGCTTGCTCTGCATGGACATTTGCTGCCATCGCCACAAGAGGACTTCTGGGGATCAGACTTGTTCTTTCCACACGAGCACTTAGTTTCTCCAAAAGAATTCGATTCTACAAACTCTTCGAGATCTGCAATTTAAAAAGTAGGGTATAGTAAAGGTTGGAGATGTGTATCCACGAATCATGTTTCACTGCAACTGAAGCTAAAAATCTCTTAGAACATTGAAGGTTTTGGACGTATAAATTTAATACTAGCTACATGAGCGACACTAGCTACACCAGCTACACAAGGCTACACTAGCTACATGAGTTGCACTAGCTACATATGCTACTGTCCAGTGAGTTAAACAATTAGTGAGTTAATTGAGATGGGGATTCTTTTCTAGCATAACATTCTTGACTTAGTTATTGCTTACCTGTGACAGCATCATAATGTCCAGGTGGTGTGTGATTGTAGGCCAATAAATTGGCACTGAATTGATCATATTTGTGGGAATGAATGACTGACATGGGTGATCAGCCAGTGATGTAACAACCACAATTGGAATTCTTAGCAGGTTTGCACAAGCCCTTGGACACAAGTCACCAACATCATTTCCGAAAACACCACTTTGCCTGAAACTTGCAAGATCTTGTTCCAACGAGTCAATGTTTACCACCTCTCCATATAGCTCTAAGTTTTTTGTTAGTTCATTGACAAAGAGATTTCTCAAACATTGGACGTCTTCCTCCTCTGAATTACCAAGGCCAAGAGAAGAAATAAAGGACTTATGTGCTCGTAAATGGTCAATTGTTTATGAAGCTGAATTATGGTCGAGCGGAAGAAGCAATTTCCATCTCCATTAACGGGCAGTAACTTCAGTTTAAATCCGGAAAGATTTCTCGTCTGATTTTCCTTAATCAGGTCATCCTTATCTAGTCCGTATGTCTCCTTAATAAGATCTTTCTCGGAAAGTGCATATAATGAATCTCCCATTAATTGCGCAAATAAATTGACAGACTTGTTGTAACATCTTTCATTAAAAGACTTCATGAACTCCTGTGTGCTAAGAAGTCGCTGCATCGCAAAGTTTACAATTTCGTCTGTAAAAATTTCAGAAATGTCACTAGCTGCATGAAGCGCTTTTCTCAGAATTTGTCCTTCACTGCCATTTATTTGGGCTTGCTCATTCGTAGTATTTTCTGTTGGTGGGCTGTCACTTTTTTTCTCTGTAGTGCGTGATGCAAGGGTGGATGTCGCATCCACAGGCATGATGGGAATCACCCTTCTGCTGGAATATTTTGACCTTGTCGCTTGCGATTCCATGCATACAGAGCGCATGTTAGTGCTGCAAATGCAAGTTCAGGTCCTAGCTTTGACACACCACAGAGCAGAGACCTGCTCAAGTGGCGGTGCATCCTTTCGTTTTTTCTGTGCCACATCCTGGAGGAATATGTGACAGACATCCCTTGCGAATATGTGCTCGGAGATTTTGGATGGCATTTAACGTTGTCTCTGACAAGAGCATCGAATATTCAGAGAGCAATCTTTCCAGGTTGGCCTCTATTTCTTCTGGATCTGCAGTATTTTGCCCTCGCTCTTCATCCATATCCCCATCACAACGTACTATCAATGAAAACTTTTTTGAAAATGCAAACGCCATTGGATCTTTTTTGGAAATAGTGCTAATGACCCTTGAAATGGCATGAAACACATCCAATTTCACTGGAACTCCAGGGAAAATCTTTCCGTAAAGGTTCTTAACATGACAACAGTCATCAACAATAATCATTCGTAAAGTGGTGCCAGCATTCTCAAGTCTCTCCTTAAACCCCTTTAGGAGGTCTTCTATTTCAGAAGCAGAGGTTGACTTGGTGAAACGCCAGAACATAACCTCTCCTTTTTCATTCATTCCTAAAAAAACGTTCTCAAACTGTCTAACAAACTTCCCATCTTCCCTTGTGATTCCTACGTACTTACTGATTTTGAAAGTGTGATCACAAGACAGTACTTCTCCACCAATGCTGTCCATATGCTGCTCATAATGTTCTTTCTTTAACTCAAAATTTGCTAGGAACAAATTCAAAAGCTTGTCGCTGCTGGGGTAACTGTATATTAGGTTGCCCATGAACCCTTTTTCAAGTTCTTCTTCTGGAACCAGGCCTCCATTTACCTGCTGCACATTGCGCACATATTGCTGTAGATTAATCGTAGCTATTTGTTCTGATATTTCCATGAAGTTCTGCCCTTGATAAATTGACGTGGTCAGGAAGTCTATGAGATTGTTTGTAAAGCCACATCTTTGATGAATGACAATTGGTAACGCAGACCGTATATAATCTGGCAGAATAGCCAATATCTCTGGAGATGCAGAGAGATATCTGTGTCCTCTTCTCGTTTGACCAGGCAGTGAGTCGTGGCATACATAGAAGGCTTGGACTAAAATTACATTGCTGCCAATATCATAGATGCATCTTGGGTTTCGAGGGCTGTCCTTACAAACAATGTTTGTCCATTCGGAAGGTGTCAAATCTTGGCCATGCACAGGACAGTGTAGCCGTATTTGATAATGTCTCACAGGACACCACACAAACACTTTAGATAAAAGGATTGCATGGTCATGACCAAGAGAGACTACGCTTTCAAATCTTGTGTCTTCAGGTGACTTCTCGAATTCTTTGACAATATTTTCCAATAGCACTTTTTCTGTCTCTCCAAGCCGAACAGAAACAATCTGTGGCAGGATTCCAATTAATAGAATCAACAGGGCAACATTCAGTTTCAGCTTGTCTTTAGGACAAGAAACTAAAATACAAGCAAACAAAGATGTAGTTACAAGACTGTACAAAAATGAGGTATGTACAGTACTCAACTCGTGTAATGAGCATCACTTGTTTCATACTAGTAGATTGGCCTCTCCTAGCTACCAGTGATTTATTTCATTTTAACATTAGTGTTAGAATGACCTTACTATTAAAAGAAGTAATTCATTAGCAGTGATATTCCATTACTTAAAGGGGCTCTCGCACGCTCGCTGGCCACTTCTCTGACAAGAAAATAGTTCAAATCGCAATCCAATTCCATCCTCTTGATAACAGATCAAAACAACCTAGAATTGCATTTGTCTAACACTTGAAAGGTTTTTCTATTAATCTGGAGGATTATTTTGATTACTACGGGCAAATGTACATGAGTTTTCACGGATACAATTTTACCTATTTTAAGTCCACGGTGGACGAATATTAAGCGTGCGAGTGCCCCTTTAACAACCTTCTGTGATTACTTAACAACCTTCTGTTCAGCGTAATAGAGCACGTGTTATTTTGGGAGAGACACGAGAATGTTGTAAAATCACAAGCCGCAGGCAAGTGATTTTAAAGCGTTTCGAGTGTCTCTCCCAACATCACAAGTGCACTCTTGCATTCCAAAGTAAAACCATTTTTTGTTCCTTAAAAAGGGGGGACTTGAATTGAATCTTAGTGAAGAGATATTTTAGTGGCAGATGTTTATTATTTTAGATTTAAGTGCATGATTGCATAGCCTGATTTTTGCAGTTCATCCATTAGCTACCTGACTTTTCACTGCCTGATTTCAAACATGCCTAATAGCTACATATGTTTATGAGACCGAGAAACAGAACAGCATCAGATTACAAAATAAAATTATTTTAAAACCTTAGAAAATGTGTTTTGATAATGTGCTATCTCTCATTATAAAATAATTTAGATAGTACGCGCGCTCTGATTGGTCGAGGGCTGTGTTTTCAAAACTCTACGAAGGCACGTCAAAACACCTTTCAGAAAAATACATGCTAAATGAAACAGGAGCAACTCTTCCTATTTGTTCAATAGCAAATATAATGTGCAAAGAACCCTTTATCTTCTCCACATAAAAGAATATCCAAATGTTGTCGCTTTCTGGGCAAATGGGGTGATTTACTTTTAGGGTGTGATTTCCAGTGAATTACCCATGGGCCACCTTAAGTCATAAACTAAAATGTAGAGCGTTTGCCACACAAGCTCCTGTCACTTGGCGTTAGCGCAAACATCACAACACTTTATTGGATTTCAATCATGAATACATGTTCTAAAATGTGTGCGGGATTTTTGATATGTTACGTATTTTGAGAGATATCACGAAACAAAGCTGAAATGCGCATTTTTTATGCATATCTGGGGCCTGTTTCTCGAACACCCGAGAATTCTCGGGCCCAAAAAAATTGTTTTCGAAATTTAACAGATTGAATCCGAAGTTGTTCGTTTATTTTCTACCCTGCTGGTTGAAATAGTCTAGAACTTCCTATTCGTGGATATTTCTATTCTATATTATCTATAAAACTACGCTAGTGAAATCTCAATTTTTCGGGCACCCGAAAAAACTCGGGTGAAAAACAATTGAAACTTTTCGGGAGAAGCTGCTCTCCCGAGACTTTTCGGGTGATTTTTCGTCGATTTGAGGGTTTGAATGAAATCAACAATTTCCCTTTCAAAATGTTAACACAATAAATAGGGAGTTCTAGACTATTTAAATCAGCAGGGGATAAAAGAAACGAGAAAGTTGGGGAACAATCTAATAAAATTGCAAAATAAACTTTTCGGGCCCGAGAATTCTCGGGTGTTCGAGAAACGGGCCCCTGATACGAAAACTACCATAAAATTGGTTTAATGCAAAATATGTAAAATCCTGCACTTCTTTTTTAGAACATTTATTCATGATTGAAATCCAATAAAATAACAGGAGCTTCTGCATCAAACGCTCTACACTTTTGTTTGCGACCTCGAAACACACAACTTAACAAAAAATAAAAAAAAAAAATATTCCCCTAAATAGTCCATTCTTTTAGCTTTCAAACGGTGTATGGTAGAACTTTGTAGCGCAAATTGCCGCATGACACGATTTTTTTTTTCCGAAGACACCCCTCATAGGTATACTCATATGAAGGCACGGAAAAAATGTTTTATTTCTTAATTAAATTTGGAGTTCCGCTTTTAGACAGTGCCTAAATCTATATACAGTCGAAGCTCTATGAGCGGCCGCTCTCGTAAGCGACCAGCTCCGAGAACGACCGTGATTTTTGAATTCGCCACATAAACTCTGTAATTCTAAGCTCTCGTAAGCGACCAGGTTTCACAAGCGACCAGCTCCGTTAGCAACCACCTTTTGGGATACCAATTGAGATTTTCCTTTGTTTTTAAGCTTTCGTAAGCGACCAGTTAGATGTTCGCCTTTAAAATATCGCTCGAGACCTGATAAAACTAAAATTTTGCAATGGGAATACCTCTCCACCAGTGTTTTGAAGCTTTTCGAGTTCAGAAAAGCATCTTATAAAGTTAAAAATATATCTGTAATGTTGTTTTGAAGGCCTTCTCGTAAGCGACCAGCTCCGTTAACGACCGCGATTTTTGATTCCCGAGGTGGTCGCTTACGAGAGCTTTGACTGTATTAGGGTCTTTTTTCGGGTTTCCGACGGTCAACCCTACCCTGTCCACGAGTGTGTAAAAGCTCATAAGTGTAAGGCATCGTCACGGATTCAAAACGTAAGTCTAATGTTTACCGCCTAGAGTTTACAGTTAAAAGTAAACTTTTAGTGAATGAATAAAACTTACCAGTGTTTGAAGCCATGCAATCAAGTCATCGATCAGTCTCACTTGCAAACCAAACAATCACAATATAAAGTATATAAAGTTAAAGAAATGATGTCCGAAAGCTCGAAACAATAACAAGCAGTGCAATTGCGAGATTATCGAGTAGTAAACTATACTCTCTGAAAAATGTTCGTCAAATGTGCGAATTATGCAGAGTGATGATACACCATCAGAACAAGTGATCGAAAGCTTGGATGTTGCTTGGGATGCGTGATTGGTGCGGCACATTCTCGTTCTAGTTCCCAGAGCCCGACTCCGCTGTTGTTGTTTTGTACTGAGAGGCTCTGGAAAAGAGATTAGGTGCGGCAGGCCAATCTATTGTATGGTGTTTGCCCAATTTTTCCTGCCTAGGAGCATGTAAATTGTAGCTTTTACACAAGTTTGGCTGTCATCAGGAATGCTAGGACAAATCAAGCGGCGATATATTTTCACGTTTCGACCAATTTTGCCGGATTCACACAATTTTGTTTGCCCGGCTCTGATGCCATTCGGCCCTAACACCGATACGAACTTTTATTAAAACACGTTCCGCCACTATTTAGCGGCAATCAGGTTTGAATAACAAGCCGCGACCGTGTCGGAGGAGAAAATAAATCCGCCTACTTCCTAATTACGCCACTGTAAAAGTAATAATTTTTAAGTCCTCTATTCTAAGTTTTGCGAACTTTCAAAAGGTGAATCTATTTTTCCAAATTTCACCGAAAGTCACACTTGCACGTGAAACTAATCTAGAACGCCGGAAACTTGCTTGTTTTAAGCTCTGGCGAGGGAACGTGGATGGTGATTTTTCTGTAATTTTGATTGACATATTTGAGAATGGATGCCATTTCGCTGTTACGTGAACAAACCCCAGGTAGAGGTGACCGTCGGGAAGCCCAGATTTTCAACAAAAAATATACCTCAAAGAAAACTTTTCCAACGCAAAAGAAAACTTTAACACCGTTAAAATATCTTCCCCCAGGGTACAGTTTTCGTTGAAGGAACCCCTAAAAAATACCAAAGCTCCGATTTTAACACTACTAGCTCGTTTTGTCAAATTATGCCAAACTGCTAGCAAAAACGATTCGAACCTGTCGGAAAGAGCTTCCGAAACTGTTTAAGCGCGCGCCATCTATTGTGGAGCCATTGTATTATGGTCTTGTCCTCTGATATGACCCCGACCCAGGCGGGATCATAAACTCTTTGACGTTTTGTCCTGCCGCTCCTTTTATGTCCGTTGTCACGACGTAAGGGTCGCGTTTGTCCCCTAGACATAAACACATGTCCTTGAACGCGATCCCTGCCTATTTCCCGATGAATCCGACAATTTCGCCCCAAAAATCTGAGTTTTAGAAATAATCAGAATTAAAAACTCTGTAACTGTTAGGTACTTTCCGCATTTGCCCTTTTTGTCTGCTTCCGCCTGAGCTACACCACCGGAAATGTCTCAAATGATTTTCTGTGTCAAACAATGCGCTTCTATTCAGTCAATGGAAAACCCACTACAATGCGCTTTTAATTGTTACTACCCGGACTAG
The DNA here is from genome assembly GCA_033964015.1 of Scolanthus callimorphus. Lineage (NCBI taxonomy): Eukaryota > Metazoa > Cnidaria > Anthozoa > Actiniaria > Edwardsiidae > Scolanthus > Scolanthus callimorphus. The sequence goes on from CM066913.1 coordinate 33,234,356, forward strand.
CATACTATTCATTAAAACGTTGGATATGTTTCGATGGTTCTAACTACAACGGCTTATTAGATAAGCTGAAAAGATAAGCCTTTCATAATAAGAAATCGATACTCTACATCATTCATTCCAGACCAAGAGGGCGGTGTTTCAGTTCACTAACTTCCTGGACGCTTTCTGTAAAGCCTGTGCGACAGCGCGATGCCGGCTAGTTTAATCACTGCCGCCACACCTTGAAGGGTTCTTCACATTTTTATAATAACATTCTATTTGCATAATAGTCCTTTGTCGTAAAGCAACTAGTCATGTTCCTACTGGTAGATATACAAGGGAGTGGCAAATCTTTAAGTAGTGTGCTTATTAATTTGGACGGACGCAGTTGTTGGTCGCGCCTAGACTGATAACATGGCAGGGGTAGAGTCACTAGCAGAGACCCAAACAGGAACACAAGACGAGACAAAATTTGATGATAGTGCGGACCCAAATGAGTCATTTGAAAATGAAGAGCCTTCCACCCCCTCTCAGACGAAATCCTCAAGTAGTGGAATGGTTGAAGTTGGGAGCGAAATTGGTTACGTGAAAAATGATTCTTTTCTCGCTATGACAAATTTCACTATCCGTTGTACTGGATATGTTGTAGATGATTCTGCAAGCTCCAGTGCGAACGGATTTTTATTTGACATCATTTACAAGGATTCGGTTCCTCTGCAAGACCAAAACCAGTTCTCCAGGTGGGTATTTAGATTCAATTGCTGACAAACTACAGAACTAGGACGAGCCTTTTCATCAATATACTGTAGCTTACCCTGCATTCATTGCTTAAATACACTACTCGCGGGGTAGGTTTCGCACGGTTATTAGTATAAATTAGTAAATCCCAAAATCACTTATATCAATTGATATCAGCACAAGTCTCTTTGGAAAGAGACAGAGTTTGAGTTATTACTGACATTAGTGAACAAAATTCAGAGAAGCGGCGATATGGATAACACGCAGATAAGCGACCTCTTTGTGGCTACTTTTTATGAGCCACGAGAGACTAGCAATGTTATCATACGGATGGCTCTCGGTGATCAGTGTTTGGATATTTCACCGCCGGTCTCGGACGACGAGGATGAGCAGCCGAGAGAGAGTGAGTTTGATGAGGATTTTACGACAATGTCAGAGCGCAGAGAATCCGTTACGAATGTAGCCCGCACACCGAAAACGCCGTTATCTGCTTCATCCCCAAGGCGGTCAAGAAAACGAAACCCGGTTGTTTGTTCTGCCGTGGCGAATAATTATTATAAAACAAGGGCCTTATCTAAGTCAATATTAACTAGCCCTAAAGCTAGAAACACAGAGGAGCCTTTGCCCCAAAAAGTATTTGATTCTATAGAAGCACTGAACCAAAGGTTGTCAAGAATGGAGGAGGTAATTGCTAAGACTGATTCTCGTGGTGCGAAAAGTGATTTTCGATTACAAACGATAGAGAAGGATTTAATGATAACAAAGGACGCATTGTCTTCTACTGTGCAGGATCATATAAAGCACGAATTGATACCCCTGCGGAAAGTTAATGAAACTGCCGTAATGGAGCTGGAGCAGAGATTGCGAAAGGCAGAATGTGAAACGAAAAAATTACAAGGAAGAGTGGGTTCGTTCACAGAAGAGAAGTCCTGCTTATTGAACAGAATAATTGGTTTGGAGGCAGATAATGTGAAATTACATGAGCGTGTTTTGGAATTGGAGCGCGCGTTAGAGTCTCAGCGTGCGAGCGCTGAGAACGATGAATCGTCGGTCAGTGAAAATGCTTTGCTTTCAGTACTGGATGATGGCGGTGAGCAGGCTGGCGGTGAAAGCGCTACTCCGATGATGCATCAAAGGCAAGATCAACCATCAGGTGACGAGAGGGCAGTCCCAAGGTTGACCGAACGGTTTGATTATGTCATTTTGTGTGACTCTAACCGGAAGTATTTGGATAATAGTAAGCTGTTTCCGGGGAGCAAAGTGAAGCTGATACGGTGCAATACCATTGGCAAAGCTACTGAAATTTTAAATACGCCTAGATTTTCCATTAACAAAGGAGTGGTGATTAATGCAGGCGTGAACGATGTTGAACACCATAATACGGACGCGGTCGTGCGCCAGTCTGTAGATATGGTTAGAGTCGCAAAATCGTCATTTCCGGGAAGCAGATAATCGTTTCCAGTATAACACCACGGCTTGATAGCTTAGACAAAGCGGTGTATAACATTAATATGTTAGTACATCAACAAATCAAAGATATTACTGATGTTACACATATTGACAATAGTAATTTACGTGACAAGCGTCTGTTTCACAATGTTGAGGGAAATATGAAACATTTCAATATAAGGCATGGAGTCCCACGTTTCGCAAATAACATAAAGAACGGGATTAGACAGGCTAATGGATTGCGACCAGTTCCTTTTCGGCAAGTGTCTGCGAATTCACTATCAAGTTCGACTCCGGCACAAGACCAAGAAACAAGGGGAAATAACGACGCAAGCTCAATACAGCATGCAACCGATGGTGCGAAAGATAGCTCAGTCGTCTTACTGCAGGAGATGGTTGGTATGATGAAACAGTTTGTGCAATCACAGCAGCATATGCAACAGATTCAGCAGCAACAACAAGTCCAGCAACAGCAGCAGAGGATGTTAATCCCGCCACCCATGTTACCGCCAGGGTTAGCGTATTGTAGACCACCACATAGTTTTCCACAGATGGAGAATCCTTTATTAAGGTCGGCAGCATAGTTATTTATTTTTTGGGTATTGTTGTTCTATTTTTGTTTTTATTATTATTAGTAGTAGTAGTAGTACTTGTTTATTTAGTTAATTATTTTATGATTATTATTTAGTTCTATTAGTCTATTTTAATTTTTCTCATTTTCTTTGTTCGTTTGGCTGTGGGTAAGCGTTTTCTTGGGAAGTTATGACGAGTCCTTCGTTTTTACGGTTCGGTTGTTGGAATATTGAAGGGCTTTCTGGGAAGTTGAATGACTGCAGTTTCCTTTCAGAGATCGGGAATTTTGATTTTGTTAGTTTGGTGGAAACGTGGTTACCGTATGGAACCACTAATCTTGGTATTGATGAATTTTATTCGTTTTCAAAATGTCGAAAACCCTCCAAGAATGCCCGCAGGAATTCTGGTGGAGTAACTGTGTTAGTTAAATCTCATCTAAGAAAAGGCATAAAGTTCCTCGATAATGAAAGTTGTGAGGATTTTATTTGGTGTAAACTCGATAAAGATTTCTTTCGGCTGGATCAAGATATTTTTGTCTGTACGGTGTATTTTCCTCCAAGCAACTCTCCGAGGGAGGTTAGGTTAGGCAAAGATCATTTTGAGTGCTTACAGGACAGCATCTATAATTTTGCTAGAAAAGGTGAAATTATTTTATGTGGAGACTTAATGCGAGAATGGGAGACCAACTTGATTATGTAGATGACGGTCTTGATGGAGTTACTAATAGTGTCCAAATTCAGGTGGATAAACGGAACTCGAGGGACAGACAGGTTAATGCTTATGGCAAATTACTAGCAGAATTTTGTTGTGGGAATGGATTAATAATTCTCAATGGTAGAACTCCAGGTGATCTGATGGGCCAGTTTACGTGTCATACGTACAATGGCGTAAGTGTTGTAGATTATGCTATTGTTTCAATTCATCTATTTCCCCTTGTTAGTTATTTCACAGTGGCCTCTTTAACTGAGTTATCGCATCATTGCTTACTGTCCTTTACTCTCAAAGTTCATGTTTCGAAGGCTGTGGATGACTCTCTGGGTTTAACACCTCTACCGGTGGTATTGTTGTGGGATGATGAGCATAAGGGAATGTTTCGCGACAGCATCGATTCGGAGGAGGTTCGCAGGAACCTAGATGCTGTGTTTGACGGGGCATCTGATGCAGTTGTCGATGTAGATGGTATGGTTAGTAACTTTTCGGATATTTTACTATGTGCCACAAAAAAGGTAATGTCTGTCAGAAAAGGGGTTCCTACTGGCAATAAGCAACGGAGACGAAAAGTTCCAAAACAGAAGTGGTTTGACAAGACGTGTTATGATCTCCGAAAAGAACTTCGGAGTTTAGGAAAGTTAGTTTGTAAATACCCGAATGAAGTATATTTAAGGCATCGGTTTTTCTCAGCTAAGAAAAATTATAAACGTTTGACTAAACGCTTGAAAAGGCAATTTCATGAGGATATGTTATCCAATATTCAGAATCTACAGGATGCTAATCCAAAAGCAATGTGGAAGCTTGTAAACTCTCTTAAAGCACAACGATCTACGAAAACCTCAAATGATGTGCCACCGACTGAAATGTTCGAATATTTCCGGAATCTAAATAAACTAAATTTTTCGGAGGAGAGCAGTAGTCCTGAATCCCAAATTGTTGGGACTTTTGGCTTTGGGCTACTAAAGAAAGTAAGATTTTGGATTCACCAATTGATAAGGAAGAAGTTTGTGATATTTCTAAAAAACTTAAAGTAAAGAAAGCTAGTGCTTTTGACTCCATAAGTAATGAAATAATTAAGTCATCGATCGATGTTTTAGCACCTTACTACGTCAGGCTTTTCAATGCAGTTTTGTCTTGTGGCAAGTTTCCAAAAAATGGTCAGAGGGTCTTATCGTCCCTCTCTTTAAGTCAGGGGATAAGTTAGATCCTGCAAACTACAGAGGTATTTGCATAAGTAGTTGTTTGGGGAAGTTTTTCACTCTTATTTTAAATGAGCGCCTAAATCAATTTTTAAAAAGTAATAATATTTTGAATAAGTTCCAAATTGGTTTTAGGCAAGGTTGCCGGACTTCTGATCATGTCTTAGTTCTAAAAACGTTGATTGATTCTTACAAGTCTAAACGCAAACCATTGTTTGCGTGTTTCATTGATTTTAGGAAAGCGTATGATAGTGTCTGGAGAGAGGGATTGTTCTATAAAATGATTACATACGGTTGTAGTCGAAAGTTTCTAAGAATTCTTCTTAACATGTATGCGTCTGTTAAATCAGCGGTTAAGCTAAGTCATGGGTGTACTCCATGCTTTAACTCCGAGATTGGAGTTAAACAGGGCTGCAATTTGAGCCCCACATTATTCAATCTTTTTATTAATGACATTCCTGGGATTTTCGATTCATTGCAATGTGCACCAGTAGCGCTTGGTGATCAGAATTTGAATTGTCTATTGTATGCGGATGATTTGGTGCTTTTATCGGATTCTGCAGCTGGTTTGCAAGTGTGTTTGGATAAGCTACACGTTTATACTAAAAAATGGAGGCTGCAAGTAAATATGAAAAAGTCCAAGGTTTTGGTTTTTGGGTCATACGCGCAAAGGCGTGGGTTTCTCGCTTCCACATGGCACTTAAATAACGAGCAACTGGATCGAGTTGAGGATTATTCATATTTAGGCATTACGTTTCATTGTGATGGTGGCTTTAAACGTGCTCAAGCGATGTTGTATAATAAGGCTTTAAAGGCATATCATGCTTTATTCAGATCTTTCTCGAATTCAACGAATAAGCCGGTTAGGCTGCTTTTGAAATTATTTTCCTCACTTGTTGCTCCCGTTATTCTTTACGGTTGTGAGGTATGGGGAGCATATTTGTTGGGAAGAGTTGGAACTAGTTTGGATAGTTTTAGAAAGAAATTATTTGAGGTAGTAAATAATCTGGAAAGGCTCCACTTAAAGTTTTGCAAACGAGTTCTTGGAGTACATAATAAGACGACCAACTTAGCGGTTTATGCTGAATTAGGCAGAGTGCCTATGATAGCGCAGGTCGCTTATCTGGTAGTGAAATATTGGTTGAGAATAACTAATACAGAGTATAAAGACTCATTAGTGGGGAAAGCAGCGGAAGTATGCTTAAAATCAAATTTTCAAGGGGTTGTTTTTAGTAATAACATTTTAAGTTTATGTGATATTAAACCACTTAAGGAGCTTTCAATGTCTTTAAACGAAATAGGTAAAATGGCTAAATATGTAAAGTCAAAACTTTATAATCTATTCACTAAGGTTTGGGAAGGTCATGTTCACCAAAGTGCCGGCCAAGGTAATACCTTGGGCGGCAAGTTGCGGACATTTCGCCAAATAAAAATGAGAATCAGTTTGGAGAAATACCTTTCCTCAATCACGAATTACAAACATAGACAAGCGGTAACCAAACTGAGAGTTTCGGCACATAAGCTGCCGGTTGAAATTGGCAGATATCTTAAAATTCCATACGAATCTAGGAAATGTGATTTATGTGATGTGGGAGAGGTTGGGGATGAATTTCATTATTTTTCGGTTTGCCAACATCATGCCTTTCTAGGTATTCGGAATAAGTTTAGAGTGGAACTATTGAAGATTAATTCTGCGTTTTCATATTTTGGGGAAAAGGAATTATTTGTATATTCACTTGGAATGACCGACGATTTATTGATGAAGACTGTTGGGAAGTTTTGTTTTGACATCTTGACGGCTTATGATAATTATGTTAAGTAGTAAATATGTTGTCCTGCTTTGACATTTTGACAGCTTATGAAAATACTAAATAATAATGTTGTTTAGGTTGCTTTTTGATGCCGTTCTGTTAATGTTGTAGAGTTTGTATTAGTGTAAAGTTGTTAGTTTCCTATGTATCTCTTTTGGTATTATGGAATAAAGTTATTATACAAATCTTGATTTAACCTCAGAGTTTTAAAAAAATTCATCCCACTACAAGATTTCAAAACCACATTGTTGCAATCCTTTTCATCCGTTATGTAATATGCCTATGAAGCCTACAATCGTGATTGCTTTGTAGTTAAATGTTTATTTAACAAACCTAGACTAGTATTTTGGTCATGTATCAATTATTGAGAAAGTAATGTACACTCACCAAAAGTGCGCTAAAAATGGTGACACGATCGCAATCACGTGTAGTAGCGCCAAGAAACGCAACCACTTCCATTTGCTGATTAAGAAAACATGGAACAATATTTTCGATTTAATTTGGTAAACTAAATACGAACCGTTGTAAAGGAAACTATTTCAATTAGCAGATTGCAAAATGTGAGTCCTGGGGGTTGCAACTAAAGCTCGACTAGGCCATGGACCCGCTCATGAGCCACCTCATGGCACATCATTTTTCATTGTTTTTTTTTACTTGTGCTTACAGGCGCCAATACGGCCCCCTCGCTTTTTGATATTTCATAGTATAAGAGTTGTAAATTAACAAGACCATGATAATTCTTAGCATATGATTCCCTCTTTCACACTCTGCGCCATAGTATGATTGTATAAGAACCATTGATGTCAGTGTCAAGCACCCTTAACTGTATCAGCCATGTTTGATGTTTCTACTGTGAGTGAAACTCGACTCTTTGTCTGGTGCTGAAATGCCCAACAAGGCGAATGGCCCATGTGCATAATCCAGCTTTTGTTGCAAGCTGTCCTGTTATTATTACGACATACTACAGTATTCATACAAGACTTAAACAATTTAATGAGAAAAAGCACTTTTAAAAATTCAAAAAAATTCAAAGTTTGGCATGGAAGGAGAAAATAATTGAGATACAGTCATTCTAAAATGCTGGAATTGTTGTCACCTTTGTATGGATTTATACTGGACACTTTGTCCTCATGCACTTTGTGGTGGTGATACCTATTTTTCACTCACACCAAAATTCCACCAAATAGGCTACAATGGGAACTACATTGTCATTTTTAGCACTTGCCCTCTTTATTTTGTCAGGATTTGAAAGAAAAATAGCTTTTTACCATTGAATATGAAGTTCACAACATTTGTAAAGCAGAATTCTCAATGCCTGAATGTTCCATTGAAGTTTTGGAGATGCAAAAAGTAATTTATAAAGTTCACTGATGGCTGTGAATCCACTGTCAAATTTATCTTGCACAACTCTCAGAATTTGAACTTTTATTAAACTACAGTTTCACATGCTGGAATGTTGTGGAAGGGAAAATTGCATGAAAAGACACAACCAAGATAAAGCAACTGACTGTGAACTATTTTTTGCACCTTAAAAAACTTCAGTAGAACTGTGGTTCAAATTCTGCTTAGGTCCCACTGGCCATTTCTGGTTAACTAATAACCTTATTAAATAAGTTCAACAGTCGTTCTCATTATATGGCAATGATTACCTAGGTTTATTCACTGTAGGTCTAAGAATAATAATATGTGATATTAGCCAATTTGCCTCGAGCACACATGTTCCGAGATCTGCGGCAAATGAATGTCTGTCATAAATCCAGTGTGTTCTTATTTGATTGACAGTAAAGAAATTGCCATCTCCCATTACAAACAGTAAATTTTTATGTCCTGTGGCAATTCATGGTGGCATGCATACAGGCATACAGTGCTAATACATTTTCTTTGCTTGCAGCGAAAGCACTTCAACATACCAGAACCTGGAGAGATATGTCTACTCAAGCAGGAATTATTGCAAAATTATCTTCTAAAAAAACTTATACTGCCCCCAGCAAGATCCAGTACTTGCCACAATACTTTAAATCTGTGTGTGACAAGTACCTCAAGGGAGAGAATCCCCACAGGGCCTTTCCAGTCAAGGTAAGTCTGTAACATGTTGATTGCTTTACATGCGAATAATCCAGTCTCCCATTGAACTTCTTGAAGATGTAATAGACCAGGTTCGATATACGCTCCAATGCTCACAAGATAAGTTTTAATAACAAGTTCTAATACATTTACTGTAATTTTAGAAGAGAGCCTCGCCTTGTAGAGGCGAGGAAGATTGCGTGAGCAATTTAGTGTCCAGCCTCCTACCGTGTACAAACTAGTAAACAAACATTACCGCATACGTTTCGTTTGTTGTAAAAAAAAGTGGCTTTTTTAGCCGAAAAAGCAGCAACGTGCATGATACTTTTGGAAATATTGTATGATCGACTATGAAGAGGGAAAAAAAAGAGAGGAAAAAAACCCGCATTTGTGCCCATATTTAGTAAAAATGACTAAAGCGGTGACAAAATTTCCTTTCGGGGGAGCCATGAGTGGTATTGGTTTTCAAAATTGCGGACTAAACACTTGTTGCTGCAGCAAAAGTCAACTGAAAAGGAGGCGAAGATCAAAACTACTTCACAGATTCTGAATCTGAAAACATGATTAGGCTATGGAGCAACAAACGGACGTTGTTTCAATGTAAACAAAGGTAAAATGAGCGAATCGTATGCGATTTTCATAAGACGTGTCTGTCATAAATCAATCCTATGTCATTTCGTAAGCGTGTCGCATGCGATGGTTGTAGGCAAAAATCGTACCGTCTAAATCGGCCTTTACAAAACACAGAATAACGCAGTGTAAGATGACAATGGTATGGCAAATTTGGTGGAATTTCGGGCGAGTGAAAAATAGGCCACACGGTTGAAAAAAAAAAACTGTAAAAAGGCCTTTATAAAATATTCTGATTGACTAAGGGATGGACCATTAGATACTAGAGGGGGGTTGGGCAAATACCAAAAAAAAATTCGAGCACAGCTTTGACAGCAAAAAGAAAAATCGTACAGAACAATTAAACAGAAAAAAGAAAATCCTATTTTCATAAGAGGACCAAAGACATCCCAGAGCGACGATCGTTTTGTTGTCCCTAAGGTAGAATCATGCGAGTTTCCACATTTTGGCCTACTTTTACATTTCAGTTTTGAAAAATTTTCTCACATTTTTGTGACATACAGTGCAAGCGCACTTTAGTTGTTGAAATTAAGGAAATTCAATGCATGAAAATTAGGATGGAGACTGAAAGTAGAAAACATGGAAACCTTTTAGACATGCTCCTGTCTCAGTAATATTGCCAATTTGCATCACGTTTTTAAAAATCTACATCTGCTGTTGTGGACTTTTCACAGAGAGAATTGAGCAGAAATCTGGTTACTTAGCATCAAATTTTGATGCATTTTCAGGCCATTTCAGAGTCTAAAATTACAAAATTTCCCTTGGGGGAAAACCCCCTAGAAATGTAACACAGAAAGAAGTGTATAACAAAACCCTCGATAACATAGAGCCCTCGAATAAAATTTTGCCTAGAAGCTGCTCCAACATGATGAGTTTCAAAATGGACCTGTAAACATACAGTGTTCTTCAGCTTCTAAGGTCTCATATGTTTTCACATTTGAACATGGCAAAAAAAATTCGTGCAAGCTCATTTTTGTTAAAAAAAAATTCCAGCACAGCTTTTAGCTTAAAAAAAATATCGTGCATCAAAAAATTGCCCAACCCCCCCCCCCCCTCTAAAATCTAATGGTCCGTCCCTAAGAAGTTAAGGTGGATTGACCCATGTTGATATAAAATAAAATAATTATTAATTATATACAATCACTAATGATGTTTGGTTAATTATTTGCAGTGCCTTGGCCTACAAGAAAAATCAAAACCACCGACATGGGTGTTTGGGACAGATCTCCATGTCAGTTTAAATCAAGGGATTGGATCCCTTCTAGAAAATTCGCCATTTTGTGTTCTTGAATACACAAGACTGAACCTCCCCACATTTGATATTCAAGGTAAGCATTGTGTTTTATCCCGGGGGAGTCCCCCCCTCTATTTCAAAGAAGAAAATTAATTAACACCTGAAACTAAGTTGGTGTAGTTTCAAAAAATGTTCTGAAAAGAAAATTTTCTACCCTAAAAAATACTCCTTGGCCGTAAAATAATTTCCTCAGTGTTCCGTTTTAGTCCAAAACCCTTAAAAATACCAAATTTTTTTCAGTGTCAACATTTTCGTTGAAAGAACCTCAAAAAAAAAAGGGACCGCCGATTTTAACCCCTAAAAAATACGACAGTCATAGCTACCCAGGATATCAAGGCACAAGTGAGGGGAATTTCTCTACAAGCCCAGGAAATTATTAGTTTTGTGGAAAAGCTCAACACTGCATTTCCCCACTAAAAATAAATCACTTATTTGCATTGAAGAAGGCAAACTGTCTGATTTTCTGACTGGGCATGTAATATTCTTCATAGTTTATAGTAGTTCCCCTCTACTAACTATGTATTATTATATCAATGATATTAGTATTGCTACTACAATCTGTGAACCCAGATTGAATAATTAGCAATTAACCATACAATTGAATGAACAAGAAATTTTCAATACATGCACTTAGGTTTTACTATGAATAAACATTTTACACATTTTTTTTTAAGCTGAGGATGTGCCAGATCTTGCTACCCCTCTACTTTTTGTTATATACCAGTTTATAAATATATACCTGTTTATAAATTATTATAAATTTGTGTAATATTGTACAATGCAGGTGGTCTAGATGGAGGGGAAACGTTGAGAAAAATAATACATGTGGAGGAAAAGTACATGACAAGAAATTTTCCTGCAGCATTGCTTGTTCTTGGTGGAGTAGGATTAGCCCTTCACTATCAAGAAATAACAAAGAAATATGATGGTGTTCCAGTCATCATGGCATCAGGACCACCAGTTTCAGGTAAAACCACTGCAGTCGGTGCAGGGCTGTCATTGCTGGGACAGTGGGAAAGTGTTGGAGGTAAGATAACAGTGCATGTATTTTTTTGGTATTACTGTGTCAAATAAGTAATTGAGAGAGTAAGGTGAGAGCTTCCCTGCGAGCAGAGGCTACTTTTTATGTTATTTGCATTTTACTTTTACCTTACTTTTCTTTAAAATGAAAGCTAAGCCAACAGCAGCGTATTTCTGGATCCCTTAGGGAAGCCTTGGCTTGAAATATACAAGACTTATAAAAGTAAAAGCCAAAACAGAAACGCAAGATTCTTTCCAACCTTTCGAATCTTTATTTCAGTTCTTCATCAGGGTGACTGAAAATCGTTACAAAAGTCTCGAGCCCTGCCTGGAGTAATAATGTGCAATGCACGTTTCTGAACTCTCTCTAAGTTGTTGCTGAGATACTTTGGGAGGGTGATGAAATCAGGGCACAATATTCTAAAAGTGGTTGTACACAAGTGCAGTAAAATAGCCTAAATCATATTGTGTTCCACCTCAGGCTACAAAAGACTGAGGTACAATTGATTGTATGCAACTACTTGTCCTGACTAGACACATTTTTTTTTGACACGAAGAATGCACTCTAGCTGGAATGCTCCAGCTGATCACTGAGCAAACAATACCTCCTTGGTGGGATGATGCTGCAGATCTGGCAATTGTGGAAAAACTGGCTGTTGTTACATTTAACAAGGTATGAACATTTTCTGAGCAACATTACAATTACTTAACAAATTTACAGCTAAAATCATAACATTGTAACCTGTGTTTCAATTCAAGACATCAATCTTATACTATTTTCTTTGATGCATGTTCCAAAACTTAAGCCTGATAATAGTGCATCTACAAAGTTTGTTTGTTTCACTTGATTAAGACCAAAGGTGCCCCATTTCATTCTTATGTGCTGAATGATAAAAATCTGTTTTTGAACAAGAACAATCAGTGGCAATCATTGTAAAGTAAACTGCAACCCACACACAGGATGTGTTGGTATGGGTAATTTATCATATAACAAATATTATTATTATCAAAGTCTATTTTAATTGGCTCAGATTCCGGTTGTGATTCTATGGTTTTAGCTGATTGAATTATTTTGTTTTTTCAAATTTATGGTAGTTTTCAGTTTAAAAATTGTGTTGTATCAACAATCATGTACATGTATTTACCTTAATTACCCACATAAATCAGAGAAGGATCAAGCTTAACGGTATGAAATTGATATGATTATTCCCAGTGGTGTGAGAAAAATAATTCTCTATAACAATATATCATTTTTAATGTACTTGTATTATCCCTTTTTAACCTTTTACTAACAGTCAAACAAGAAGACAGCAAACAAAGCTGTTAGCCCAAAAACTGTGCCAATCCTCACAGTTAACCCTCAAAGCATCAAGGGGAAAAAGTCAGACAAGGAAACAATGGCAAGGTGCAGTACATGACAATTATGTTGTATAGGCTGATTTAGATTATTGTTCAGAGCCAATGGCATGGGGAGACAGGGAGGCTTGAGCCCCATTGTTTTAAAAGACATTTAATCATATATGTATATTATATGTACATTGTACTTTGATTCCAGGTTTTTAATCATAATGCTTGTTTTGTACAGCCTGATGTTGTTGAGCTCTGCACTCTTCAGTATATACCCGTGCTAAATACCTTTCAAAATTATTAAAATTAGGCAAAACTAAAGCAATTGAGACCCGCATTAATTTTAAGTGCTACGGCCCTGTTACATGTCCTATTGTTCCAATTTTGTTTGACTAATTGCCTTATTAAGGTGGCCCGCAGTTATTTATTCATGAAATACAACTTTCCGAAACTCAAGACCTTTGTAGAGGTCTTGGTATGATCTTCATGTCACTGTGACTTGTATTAACCCTAGTCTTAACAACATTGCAACATTCTGTCCTTCAACAGGATTTACTCAAGGATATGCGTGATCCCATTTAGCAGGCTGACAAAAACAAGCCTCAAAAATGCCATCGACCTGCAGGCCAAACTCAAGCCTCTGACAGCAAATGCAGTCAAAAGTATTGATGTCTTGGTCGAGCTGTCAGCAGCCTTCAATACCTACCATGGAAGATGACAGCCTTTACTTGGACATTGTAGAATTCATGGACAAAAAGGCAGATGGTCTTATGGACCTTAGGTCTTGTTCAAATTATGCTCTGTTGCTGTATTCAACAGCAAAGGTAAACTTTTTCCAATATTTTATGGTTCCAGAAATATCTAACCTACAGTATGAAAACAATTCTTTAAATTTCTTTTTTCTGCCTAATGTACAATCACATGAATGCTCAAAAAATATTGCAGTCTTCTCGGAAGGTGGATTACAGTAATTCGAATAAATGTATTAAAGATGCAATTTTAAATGCAACCCCTTTAGAAGTATGCCTTTCATTATTGGTGAATAAAAGTATGACAGCAGTCGAAGTTCGCCAAATGACAAAAGCATAATTCAAGTGTAATCTCAACCGGGACAAGGTGGAGACAAATTAATACATGTATAACAAATTGTATTGTATCAGAAACAAATTTAAATGTTTTAAACAAAGTTAAATGTTTAAACAAGTTAAATGTTTTGTATTTGTTTTTCAGATTTTGCAGAAAGTGGGATGTGACAAGCACTTGTCACTCGTCAAGAAGTTTGTGGAAGAGACAATCTTACCAAATCACCTTAGAATGACAGGTGCAACATCAACCATCAAGACATGTGAAGCTCCACTACCTCCCCAGTTGATAGGAGATGGGGGACATCAGAGTGGCGGGCAGCTCATAAGCAGTCTCTTAGAAAGGGTGGTCGAAGCACCAGATAAGGTAACAAATCACTAATAACTGTTTCATAAAACTTTGTTCACTAAATTGATCACTTGTTCATCATTTCTGCTTCACTGCCAACAATTTATTACCGGTAATACTATGTACATACAGACAGGTTTTAAACAAACATGAGTAAAATTTCTCTTGCTTTTGAGTATGCACTGTACATGTACATGTAATACCGGTGACTCAATAAAATTAGAATAGTTTCTCATAAGGTGATGAAATCACATGCTAAAAATGTGAAATCGCATGCTGATGCCCTTCCTACGCTTCATCAGCTTTGCTAACCAGGAGACTGCAACACAAACTATTTCTCTCGCTCTGTTTCTTATGAATCGGTGCCATTCTTGCTTGCTTGACTTCCCAGATATACTGTACATGTATTATCGTTTGCACTGTACAGTTAGATGTCAAGCTTGTGACTGATTGTCAACGGTTTTTCAAATCATCAATCATTTTAGATTTTATCGTCAAGATATGTACCTTTTTTTCAAGCACTTTTGAAGACAAAATCAGATTTTGAAACAAAATGTACATATCAAAGAAAATTAGAATACAATTAGACTATATAATATTATCACATGATAGTACTCATGTTTTCAGTGAGAATTCCAAATAAATTATTTGAATATTAAAAGTGAACTAACTTTAGATGAGATTTATCCATCTTTGTGTGCTCTGCAAGGCGGTTTGCATGCAGAATAAAAAACAACCTTCATCATCGCTCGTGTTTGATTGGCGGTTGAATTCAGAGCGCATTGTTGAAGGCAAAGTTGAATTTTCGTTTGCTGTGAAGTGGTTTCCAGTCACTGCGTGCTTTTTGGCACTTTTTCCTAGAAGTTTCGCTTATCTGTTGCTAGAAACTATTGGATCAAACGACATACATACCAACTCGAAAAAAGCATCCATTTCCATCGGCTGATGTAAAAAAAAAAAAAAAAAATACATTGCGACCGACTCCCCAGTCTTGCAGCTCGTAAGCTGAATTACACTGGGTCTCAATGGCGCCACTGGCAGCCAAGCGGTCATAAGCCCAGAAACTGAGGGTGGTCACTGCCAGAGGGTTTGTTACGTCCCCAGCGGTTCTTTAGCGTCCCCCTGAAACAGGGCAGGGTAGTAAAGGCGAGACGGGACCTCGGTTTATTGTCTCATCCGAAAGACGTGAAACACAGTAGAACAAAGTTCAACTCACAATATGAACCTTTCTCGATCACGACTCGAACAGAAAGAAAACTTCCTCTGCCCCAGCCGGGAATCGATCCTGGATCACAGCGGTGAGAGACCCAGCGCCTAACCACTGAGCCAACCATGCTTCCCATGGTAGTATGATATTTTCAATTGAATTTGGTAAATAAAGGATAAAACTTTGATTGTAGATGGCTATTTCGAGATTTCTACAAATAATTCATCCAGTAATATCGAATGAAAACAATAACAAAGGAGTGGCTGACTAAAGGACTCTTTAAGGACAATTACGTGCTTTACTTGGTTGATTCCACTGAAAAGTGCTCTAAAAAAAACTTCAATATTCATCGGAATCAAGATCATCAGCATGTTATGTTCCTATAAAATCTTTTTAATTTTGTTACTTTTCAGGTCCAAGAGTTTTTCAATCCAAAAGTTGCCACACGAAATTGTGGTTGCGGTGAAGCATTTGGTTTCAGGGTCGAAATGGCCATGAAATTCATAGGGGCCACAGGGATGGATGATGTCCTTCGTCTGCACGTAAAACAGAATGACCTGGGCTGTAACAGAAAAAAGGTTATGTTTGGGGAAAAGCAGGAATCAGCAACACATGTGAAAAAAAGCTGTTTCAAAAAAGATGTCATGAACAGGCTCAATAAAGGTATAACAATATGAATGGTACAGTAATAGAAATCAAAAAGGAAGCAGATGTTCTATTCACAATTACAGTGTAATATTAGATTTATAAGCACCATTGAGCTTCAGGAAATGGTGCTATATAAATCTTGTATTATTGTTGTTGTTGTTGTCGTTGTTGTTATTTGCCTTCCCTTACAAAATAACTATACTTTAAAAGTACTTTAACTGTACTTGTAAAGGACTTTGCAGTACTTTATGTATACTTTACAAAATCAAAGCGTTACTTTATATGTACTTTGCAGACTTTGCAAAGTCCACTACCATAAACTTATTTTGTACTTTACAATAAAGTATAAAATATGAGTGTACTTTTGTGGCACTTTTTGAGAAGTTTCTCTAGGCAATGCTTGCAAAGTGCAAAAAAGTGCATGAGTGAGTTTGGTTGAATTCACACTTTAAGGAGAGATGTACTTTTCTGCACTTTTTGAGAATAGTTTCTCCGAGGTTCTCTAGGCAATGCTTGCAAAGTGCAACTAAAGTGCATGACCGGGTGGTTTGGCCTCATTTAAACTTGCATTATGTAAAGTGCTAAAAAGTTCCTCATGGTCCAGAAGACAAGTAACTTTATTCATACTTTACAAAAGAGATGCACTTTAAATGAACTTTGCATTTGTCCCAACACACTTCTAGCATGTAAAGTGCGAATAAAGTTCCTATCGGAAATTGCCCGAGCGGAGACCATTCCAATCTCGCATATTATTGGCTAGTATATTAAAGGCGGGGAAATCAAATATGTGGTGTCATATTATCTCCGCAATAACGTTCGTGTCAGCTAGTTCATGATCATGGAGGTCGAAATATGCACTGGTATTTCGGGCAAAATTCATGCCTTTAAACACTCAGTCAGATCATCGTGTATACCAAAACTCGCTCTCATGGTGTTTTCCTGAGGGTATAAAGCAAAAGCGAGGCCTTATGTTTCTGGTAGAGGTGAGTTTTATGTTGTTATAATATAACTAGCGTTACAGTTGGCTACGCTGAAGTCCACCGCATCATTCAACTGTGGGGGAATTATCTTCTTGCAGGGAAGGAAACCATTATATTGAAGCAGGCAGCTAATGTTTAAGCTTGTTGTATTATTTTAAATGCATTATTTGTACTGTAGAACCGGCGGCTACACGCGGCTACAAAGTCAATCATTGTTGTTGATGATCAACACGCTCGACTTTATCGTAGGTCTATTTGATCACGCCGTGATTTGGATTTAAACCCGCAAATTCGATCCTCGCATCTTGTTTATTGTTTTGAGTTGCGTTTACGGTTGTGAGCCATATTCGACTGATCTTAAATCCTACATTTGTGTATGATTTCTTCTATGAAATAGAAGGTATTTTCGACACCAGCCATCGCGAGCTCAAATACAACGGAAAATTTTTATCCGATATCACGTTTCCGGTTAATAATTAAGCTGAAATACCGCTTACATTTTAGGATAACGCTCTGAAAAAGAAGTGATCATAAGATCGTTATATCTGTTGATGGCGGCATGCATGGACAGCTAGTGTACATTTTGAGATACATATTGTAGATCTGTTACTGCCGAGAAGTATAATATATATATAGAAGAACCGTGAAATGACACTTAGCCTTACGCGCATGTCTCGGTCACGCAACGGGTTGAAATGTTTGCCCAAGTCGGGACCGTAATTTCCAAGCGTGGTTATTAAAAACATACTCTTGTTGTAATCAAAACGAAATCAGAGGCATGGGAACACAAAAAAATGTATCACTGCAAAGTACAATTTGAGTTGATGTAAATACATTTTTAAAACAGGGCCCGTGGTTTGATGCGGGATTTTTACTGAAATTATGCGGAATTTTTTCTGAAATTATGCGCAAAAAATACGAAATTATGCGCTAAAAATACGAAATTATGCGGGATTGCGCAATATTTTTCCTAGTGCCGTAACGTATTTTGCTCTATTCAGCAGTTTTGTTACATGGATAAAGCTGCTATTTGATTTCAACAACTCTTAATTGTTTATAAAATGCTTTATTAAATGCTTTCGCTTCGCTTTACTAACGTAATGCGCTACGTTTCTTTCAGGTAGACGTGTGTTTCACTTGTAATAAAGCTTATTACTTTCTTACAAAAAAGCGTTACCTTTTTCATACCACAAGGATCATAGCAATGCACTCCTATTAAACAATGAACTGAACGGTCACGAGGGAGTTACATGCAGACTATCAGAGCTACAGTATCGTTACGATCTCTTGTGATCACAAAAACATCGTTGTGCTTCTTTGCCGTCGTTCTGCGTGTAATTCTCAAAATTAATCCCCCGTTCGCGAGAGCAATCTGCAATCGTTGGAAGTAGCCATGTTTCTGTCGTGTAAATGATCCGTGAAAAAGCGTAATGTGATGTGATTATGATCAATGTGAACTGCACAAAGTCGGCTGTGTTTATCGCCGTTAGCGTCCTCTCCCGCTTGTTTTTACATTGCAAAATATCCAAAGCGCAAACGTGTTTTATTTCTTGTCATCAGTTCTCCAGCGCAACGCGATTAGCACAGAACGCCTTGTTATTTTCTATTGAGTTGTTTTGACGTTGGACAGATGATTTCAAAAGAAATGTATCACTTTTGTGAGAAAAACTATGTAAGAAAGTTTGAAATTCACCAAGTAATGATGCCTTGTAAATGATTTTCACAAAATTTTGGGAAATTATGCGCAATTATGCGGGATTTGACGGATTATGCGCATTATGCGGAAAAAAACAAATTATGCGTTTCCGCACCAGCGCATCAAACCACGGGCCCTGTTAAAAAAAGGTCAACAAATCGGAACATTCTGAAGGCTTGAAGAGGTAAAACATGGCTTTCTCTGTTAAAGTGCAAAAAAAGTGTATTTTTTCATCTAGAAAAGTACATTTAAAGGACTTTTAAAGTGCAAAAAAAGTCACGTTTTTTCGCAACTAGGACTTTTGCATTACTTGCAAACAAAGTACACTTAAAGTGCATAGTAAGCACAAGGAAAGTGCAAATAAAGTTTCTTAAGTTCCTTTTTAGCGTGGGAAGGCCAGGTGGTAAAGTACTTAAAAAGTATATAAGTAAAGTACATATAAAGTATCTTTTTCTTATACACTTTCCATTATTGTAAAGTACATATAAAGAACATATATGCAAAGTCGCTTGGTGCCGAAAAAGTACATAAAAAGTGCTATTAAAGGTCATTTTTGCTCACGAAAAAGGCTAATAAAAGTACTTTCAAAGTACATTTTAGTTCAGGTTAAAGTCAATTCAGTCAAGTACAGTTAAAGTACACCATGTAAAGGACACTTAAAGTACAAAAAAAGTACTGTGTATTTCTGTAAGGGTTACTACAGTGAGTTTCATTTCTTCCATTGACTTTGCATTAACGTCCTTAAAACCTGCTTCCAGACCAAAAAATATAAAATTAGAGCAGATGACTGCAGACATTATTTTGCCAGTGTTCTGTTGGTTGAGAAAAGTATTTCATTTTTAAGCCAATTGCAAACTAAAACAATAAACTCATCATTGCACACATGATGACCAAACATGGCAAAGGATTAACTTTCTTTACTTCCTGATAGGTTTGTTTTTTAATGGCTTCCACTCCAGATTGGCTAGTGTTTTTGTTTTTGGGTATTGTGTTTGACACTTATCTGAAATCCTAGCTCTTACTATAATTGATACTGTAATTTCTTGGTGGTTTTATTCCTTACTGGCTGTCTGCTGGACCTCACTGTCAATAAATATCTAACATTTAATACTGTATTAGTCACTTAAAGAATGGAGACTTATGCTTGCGAAAAATAACTTTGAGTCAAAGATCAATAGTATTATTCCTTGATAAAAAGGCTATCACCACATAATTGCTAACCTGATCTAGAGGTATGTATAATAGTGCTGTTAATGTGTGACAAACACAGCTTTTTTTCTTGATTACAGCATTCAAGATTGATGAAAGTACATGTAAGTATGAACTAGTGTTGTACCGTCACATAAAATTCAAACAAGCAAAGTATGTATCACTTCTTCTTGACATCTGAAAAATGAATTAATGCATTATTGCTTGTTATTTAAAAATTAGAATGTACTGAATGACAATATTTTGGTATTATCCCTGAGCTTGAGGCTAAGCTTGCCACAAGATCTTGTTAGAATCTATCATAAGCCCAGTAAAATCTTTGCAAGAAATATGCAAGATCTGTTCATTGCCATGCACACAGTCGATGCAAGAACCAATATGTCATAAATTATTCATTACATGTCTTGCCAAAGATCAATGATTTTGTTTTGAATAACTATAACCTTTCACTTTCTCATTTTCTTTCTCATTTTAGCAAGTAAAGCCCGTACCAACCCAACATCTGGTGTCATAGTTGATGGTGCTTGTAAGTATTTATTACTGGAGTGTATGTTGCACTTTAAATTAACACTTCTAACAGTTTTTAGTCAAATCACGTCACTAGTGGTCTATTACCAATGCTGCATTCTGATTGGTTTAGCTGTAAAGTTAGGCTGTAAGTTATAGCCTATCAGTAGCAAAAAGTTTCGGACTAGACCAGACAACATTTTTGGCTCTACAAATTGACCTACTAGTATGATTTGACTTTAACAAAATTATTCCTCTTGCCCTGATGGCCTCTGAGTCAATAGCCCATTCAGCCTTTGGCCTTATCGGCTATTGAATAATTGTTAAATCACTCTACATGAATAGTCATAGTCATGTTTTTACTTGTTTACTATTTTAGCTGATGTGCCACACGCTAACCAGGAATCTTCCATGACAGTGATATCAGATGACAGTGCCTCTACATGTAAGTATTCATGTCAATAATATTTGTTACTGGAATTTATGTTGCGCTAATAATACAATTATACCAACAGTTTGTAGCACTCTACATGAATAGTCATAGTCATGTTTTTACTTGTTTACTATTTTAGCTGATGTGCCACACGCTAACCAGGAATCTTCCATGACAGTGATATCAGATGACAGTGCCTCTACATGTAAGTGTTCATGTCAATAATTTTGTTACTGGAATGTATGTTGCGCTAATACAATTATACCAACAGTTTGTAGCACTCTACGTGAATAGTCATAGTCATGTTTTTACTTGTTTACTATTTTAGCTGATGTGCCACACGCTAACCAGGAATCTTCCATGACAGTGATATCAGATGAGAGTGCCTCTACATGTAAGTATTCATGTCAATAATATTTGTTACTGGAATGTATGTTGCGCTAATACAATTATACCAACAGTTTGTAGCACTCTACGTGAATAGTCATAGTCATGTTTTTACTTGTTTACTATTTTAGCTGATGTGCCACACGCTAACCAGGAATCTTCCATGACAGTGATATCAGATGACAGTGCCTCTACATGTAAGTATTCATGTCAATAATATTTGTTACTGGAATGTATGTTGCGCTAATACAATTATACCAACAGTTTGTAGCACTCTACGTGAATAGTCATAGTCATGTTTTTACTTGTTTACTATTTTAGCTGATGTGCCACACGCTAACCAGGAATCTTCCATGACAGTGATATCAGATGACAGTGCCTCTGCATGTAAGTGTTCATGTCAATAATATTTGTTACTGGAATGTATGTTGCGCTAATAATACAATTATACCAACAGTTTGTAACAGGGTGACATTTTGTACTTGCCATGCGCGAGACCGCGGGCCAAGTTTGTGTTCGATGGCGCATGAAACGCTTGCCACTGGAAGAGTTATGCGTGCTTGTGAATATCAATATGGCAAGTAACTTTCTTTTTATGTACTATTGACTCTAGTATTTGTTCTTCAGTGCATGATATCAAATTTACAGCTTGCAGAGAGAAAATGCATAAGAAAGTGAAAGCTTGATGGCCATATATTTATTTTTAAAGGATTTTGTGACAAATGAATTCCAACGTTTTAGCGTCTTTCACAATTGATGCCTCATTACAGCTCGATGGAATGCGCAACACTGAAGTAGGACTCTCTGAAAATAACAAAAACAATGAATGAAATTAAAGCCAGAGTTGAAGGTAAAATATATAAAAGTTATAAATGAAACGAAGGCGCACGGCTTTCGTTAAACATTTCACTTCTGGAAGAAAATACATCTAAGGTACTTCCTATTTATGGTAGTTTTGCGCTGGCACCCGGTTTTAAAAGTGTTAAAAATAGTCAAGCTGATGTTCAATGCAGTGGTAAAATTATGTCATTATTTGAAGTCGATCCACAACATAGATTCGCGGCCGATGCCTTAAATGTCAGTTGTGTTAACAAGAATAAAGCCAAATAGAAATAAAAAATGGTCCACAGCCAAGAGTGGTTCTAATTTTAAGCTCGTAGCATGATTGTTCTGACAAGCAAGTAATGCCAATCTCTGTACATGCCAATTGAAAATACAAAAATTCATAATGTGGCGCACATTGTGAGAGAACCATTTATTTACGACGGGAGTTAGCACGGGTTGCTTGTTATATTTCTGTTTACAATAGAGTGGCACCCGGCCTGAATTTTAAAATAGCCCCATTTCCAAATGTTCATTCTAGTACAACAACGTGGTTTCGGAAGCAACATAGATTATAATTTGACATCGTTGTTTACGTCTGATTTCTAATGTGTAGGCTTCAAATTAACATTAAGAGTATAGTTACCTACCTTTTCAGTTGCATTTGGTATGTCGTTCTCCTGAAGTATTAGATAAGTAAGTAGGACCTTAGCCGTTGCCTGACAATTGGTCGCCATTTCGCTCAAAGATACCCTTCTTCTCGTAAAATTGTCAAAGCGTTTGTATAGGCGAGCGCAACGTTTGACTTGCTTCCTATCCCTTTATTTCAAGAAAAACAATAAACCTTTCTCTGGACACGAAATCAGGGCATGCGAGTATCAATATGACCTTCAAATGAGCAAAGTAAAAACCATAACATTCGCCCCGGAGTCTGCAAGACTAGGTCAAACATCTTTGCGCTATGACCCAGTGCGCATGCTCAACAAAATGTCACCCTGTTACAGTTTATAGCACTCTACATGAATAGTCATAGTCATGTTTTTACTTGTTTACTATTTTAGCTGATGTGCCACACGCTAACCAGGAATTTTCCATGACAGTGATATCAGATGACAGTGCCTCTACATGTAAGTATTCATGTCAATAATATTTGTTACTGGAATGTATGTTGCAGATGGCAAGTTACTGATTTGTTGTTTCATCAGAGCATCTTGCTCAGTAGTAGATGATGGTGAGCGATATAATAAGACAATATGAAGATCACCACAGTCAACAGACACAGTTAGCCCCATAAAGTCATGTGCATTTAAATCATGCATAACACGGACACATGTCCATAGATACAAGATCCGCCACTTGAGTTTATATCATTTCTGTAAATATTGTAGTTGGGAATAGCAACTTCACCGTTCGTATGGTCACTGTCCATATTAATTCTAAATAGATTTATGATGTATATTTTTGGCATTTATTTTTATGATTGAGATGCCCAGGGTGGCATAATAAAGTTTATCTTATCTTATCTTGCACTAATACAAATGTACCAACAGTTTGTAGCACTCTACGTGAATAGTCATAGTCATGTTTTTACTTGTTTACTATTTTAGCTGATGTGCCACACGCTAACCAGGAATCTTCCATGACAGTGATATCAGATGACAGTGCCTCTACATGTAAGTATTCATGTGTAAAATAATATCTGTTAATACTGAGTTTATGGGCTGGTTGCCGTGGTTGCCGGCGATTACGATCGCTGAAGCTATTATATGTTTCCATGTGATCGTTACGATCGCTTTCCACGTGACTGTAGTGAAACCAATCGCAAAGTAATTACACCAATTCTGTTTTACAAAGTAATTACCAATTACTCATGACAGTCATCTGAAATTCGCTCTAATAATAAAACCAATAGTTATAGAATATGTTGAATAGTCGTGTTACTTTTCACTTTCAAAACCTTGAAATATAAAAGATGCTTATGGTCCCGAATGCGTGCTCGAATTTACACACATTTTAGAAAAAAAAAAGTTTCTTGTCTTAAGTAAATTTCAAATGTCCATTTTTCCAGTTATACCTGTAGTCCTTCGTTTTCAAAGACATTGATTTTTTATTGTAGTTGTGAAAAAGTGATTCGCAATGGCACGGGATTTGAAATGAAATGGTGATTACTTTTTTTTTTAACCCCGTTATAATTATACCGACAGTTTTTAACATTCTAGTTGAACAAGAACCGAAAAAGGCTGGATTGAAATAAAAATCTTCGTAAAAACAAAACACAAAAAGTGAAAAATTGCCACACTTGAGTCACTAATATCATCGTGACCTTCACTGTAAACAAAAATGATGTGACTAACATATTGTTCTTATTTCTTAAGCATTCCAGATAAAACGGCGATTCCCTGATGAAGACACCTGTAAAATCTGTCACAAACAAGCTGGAGAAGACTTTGTGGCATGCGTGGCTTGCGAAAGAAAAATTCACTACAAATGTGCAAAACTAACCAAACGAAAGGCTAAAAGTCTTAAACGTTTCCTTTGCCCTTCGTGTACAAAAGCATTAACAAAGTGATGATCAGCGCATTAAATAGAGACATTTAGCTTCGACGACGTGAGTTTGTTCCTATCAAGTTAAAATGCAATGGAGAATTATAAACCGTTACTGAATATGGAGAAATATGATCGAGTAGACGAAATTTAGTGGTACGTCGTCGTACGTCGCCGTTGTCGTTGCTAAAGGTCTCTTATTTTTATTTGGAGAAACGACGGGTGATTTACCTCATCCAATTTGCAGCTGTGTTTCTCCCCGACTTTTCACACATTAGTCCATTCATATTCTGTTAGTATTCCCCAAATCAGTGGATATACTATTTCGCACTCTGAAACTCGAAATTTCCGAGAATATTCACTGCTTTGCATTGTGAGCGAGCTTCAGTGTCAATCGAAGGCGTTTTCGGGCAATATCTATTAATAATTGATTCAGATATAATCCAACATCCAACTGATTTGGTGAATACTAAAACAACTATTTCCCTCAGGGTTGATTTAACTACAGCAGGATAGTCCCAGTTAACATCCGCATTAAGAACACATGGTTTTGGGAGTCATGCTGATTGAGCTCTTACTTTTAAGGAGGCTTCTACAGTTGCTGTTCAATCAATCAGTAAAGTACTCAATACAAAATTAAGACCAATTGACAGCTGTTAGAGACTTTTTTAAATTTAAAGAACATGCTGATTTTTTCAGGCCGATCTTGTTCTTATAAAAATGGGGTTTTATTGGCAAATTTTTCAGCCTGGTGTTCTTAATCCATGTGTTTTTATATGCGGGTGTTAACTGTACCGCTTCGTGTTTCAGTATAAAAGTTAAGAAATAGTTGCCTACGTATCCTTTTTTCGTACGTTCCAGTTAAAGTTGATATTCATATCCAGTGATTTGGTAATGTATAGTGAGAATTGTGAAACGAATCAAAATGTAAAAATAAATGTGAATCTGCATAGAAAAAATGTCGCGATGAACCTGATATACGTACGTTCCAGTTAAAGTTGATATTCATATCCAGTGATTTGGTAATGTATAGTGAGAATTGTGAAACGAATCAAAATGTAAAAATAGATGTCAATCTGCATAGAAAAAATATCGCGATGATTACAGCTGAACCGTTGTATCGCGACCACCACTTTTAAAACTCTCGAAGCACTAGGTGCATTACTTTTTTCGATTTCATGGTTTTCTGATATTTTAGCCCCCAAACTTTTGATTGACGGAAAGTGAGAGTTTTAAAAGCGGCGGTCACGATACAACGGTTTCAGCTGTAATTTAGTACTTTTTACTGTCTTGAATTACCAAAAGTGGTTGCAAAAACTCTTTGAGCTGCAAGCACAAGGCGCACGTGTGACTGTGTCCCAATTAACGTTTGCCAGCAATAAATCTGTTTGTATTAATGTCTACAAATGAAAATGAAAATGAAATAAAAATCAAGAGCAAATATCACTAGTTTCCCTGTTCTATTCATTTCTGAATTCTCTCGTCTATGCAGTAAAAGCATTTAATGTCTTAAACAAACGAGGAATTGTAATTAGCACGTGAGTGGTCATTTCTCGGGGGAGGGTTCCGACTTTTTAAAAAATTAGTTGAAAAAAATTGGACCCGCCCTCGAATTAGTTTGAAAACAATTAGACAATCCCCTCATCCTGGTTGAAAAAATAGGACCCACTCCCTGACGTAAATAAATTGTTTCCCGGTAACATGAAACTAAAATTCGGTGTATTGCCGGATTTCAAACCGTGAGTGCCTGGAGCGAATCCGTTAATATTACTACTATTCGTACAAGACCTACATAAAAAGAAAGAGCATGTTGAACTTTACAAAATCCCATAGTTTGGTATTGATTGGGTCAATAATGATCGAGAAACTGCTATTCAAAAAGCCCAAATTTTACAAGGATTTGTGTGAAAACCGGACGCGGCGTCCGGCAAACCATACAAACCTTATAAAATTCCGGCATCTTTGAATCAGGGTCTGGATGGGGTTAACCGACTAGCGACAAACGGCCTAAAAAATAACCGACTACCGACAAAACGGGGAAAAAGTTACTGACTACCGACAAAAAAAATATTTACTGACTACCGACATTTTATTATTGCCAGTATTATAAACTCTTCATAAATCCTAGTTTATATTCTTGCGAACTCGACTATCTACTACACGAGCGCTTCTATATAAAGCCCTGGCCAAACGAAACGCAAGTTCACACACGTCGATGCAAGTTGTGACTTGCACAGACTTTTGTTCACTTGCGCTGAGGTGGCCAAACGAGAATGCAAGTTTTATGAAGTTAGGAGTCAACCATTGACTTTTGAAAAAAAAATATCCTGCAAGCTACGTTCCCCAGAAAAAAATCATGCAAAAGCAGAAGAATAAAAGACAAAATCCTGCGATTGTGCACCCTACATGCGATAACTTCACTTGCTGGGCTCTAAATTTTCGCGCAAAAGAGTTTAATTAACCTTCCCTACATGCTTCCTTGGGTTTTTATTACCGTGCCCCCCAGTTTCACGCTGGCACCAACCACCCCCCGAAATGCGTCATCCAAACTTTGACTCTACATGACTTTCCATCCCAAGTGGCTATTTTGACCAAATTTGGTACATAGGATGACATCATAATGACAAATATTTTCCATTACTTTTGACGTCACTATGATGTTTTGTGACGTCACCAGAGATTGCGCAATCGTTTGATCATTTTTACGAATTGGAACTCAGTTCCTGTAAGGCATGGCTCTCAAAGGTGGTGGCCCAAAACCTTAGGGGTGATCTATCTGGAGTACATTTCACAATTTCATTACTAAACTTCACTCATGTTATGGGACACCAAGAAATAGCTAGATTTGAGTGTTGTCTCCATGGCAACATGGAATGTGACCTTTGAACTCTGTGTTTTAAGATTTTCAGAAACCGTCCCTGAAAACGGGGAAAAGCTAGATTTTCTAAGCATGTCTAAACGAAAACCTATTTAACTAATAGGAAGTATTAGAAATCCAACTGGAAATCATGTACACCAATTTAGATGGCAAAGTTATTGGAAGGTATCAAATTTCAAAATTCCCTTAAATATGGTTCCCGTTGAAAAAGTCACGATTTCCAGTTGGATCGGTAATACCTGCTCTGACCTTAATAACCTTACATTTAAACATCTTTAGGAACTCCAGTCTTTCTACGTTTTCAAACGCAGTTTTTGGAAAATGATTAAAAAACAGAGTTCAAAGGTCACATTCCTCGTTGTCATGGAGACAAGACTCAAAACATACTTATTTCTTGGCCACTTACAAGCTGAACGATGTCTAATCTTGAAATTGTTAAAACTGATGGAGATAGACCACCCCCTAAGTTTTTAGGTCGGAGATTTTCGAGAGCCATGCCTTACAGGAACTGAGAATATGCATTATTTCTGTAATGGGGATGATACACCTCAGGAAGAGATGTTGAAAACCGAAAACCGTTTGTTGATAGCATAAAAAACAGCCGAGTTCTAGTTTTTCAAATATTTACCCCCTCCCTCTCCCCTAAATATTTTGTTACAGTAACAAATGTATGGTAAAACAAACTTACTGGTAATTTTTTTCGAGTATTTCGTCAATTGAACCGATTTCTGTTGTTAAGTGTCAAGCAAAATGGTATCTAAAATCGTATGATTTTAAAATTTTGAATTTCGTCCTTAGAGCGAAGATATAAAGCGTTGTTAGATTGTGACGTCATAATCTATGACGTCATGAGTTTACATTTTTGGATTTTAAACACGGAAAATAGATGATCGAGAATGGAAATGATTGCAATTCTTTTGTAGTCAACTAGTATAACTTATATACTAAGATATTTGACCTACAAAAATTAATTATTTTGTAATTTTTTCAATTGGTAAGGTAGATCCAACCTTATACGAATCATTAAAACATCATAACTCAGCTAATATAAACCCAAAACGCAAACGGTTTTCGATTTTCAGCTTCTCTTGTTATAATCTTTCATTGCCGCTACAAAAAGCAAGCAGATTCGACATAATAAAAAATTGTCCAATAATTACGTCATCCCCAGTGACGTCACAAACACCATGGTGACCACTCAATACGTGAAAAATGTGTGTCTTCATAATGTCATCCAATGTACGAAGTTTGGTAAAAATAGACACAAAGGGTAAAAAGTTATGTCGAGAATTGATTTTTGCCCACGTTTTGATGACTCATTTAGGGGGGTGGTTGGTCCCAGCGTGTTTTGGAGGTTTGCAACGGCCGGGTTTTATTGTTACGGCTCCCGTGTAGCTTATCATTGTGTGAGTGAGAGCTGCAGAAACGAGTGCTGAAAAGGCTAGGGCATTAAAATCTCTTTTTATCATTGGGATATACAAAAAGAAACATAAAACACGGGATAACAGATATAAGGGAGCAGAGGATTTTTTGGGGGATCACTTCATTTTGGGGCGAGTGAAAGGGGGTATTTCTCAAAACCTGAAGCCCTGAAAGGGGAGACCACAAGAAATGTTCTAAGTAGTTATTCCAGTTCTCTATCATTTGCATTTTTCTACCTCACTTCACTCAATACATAATAAAAATGTCGGCGCGCTTCGCGCGCATAAAGGATATCATTAATATAGTCTTTGGCAACTCACGCAACGGTGACACTACTTTCGCACCGTTCACAAGAACAAGTATCAGAAGTATATCTAGGCGAAGAAAAAAAAACTCTACCCAAAATGCCCTGTAGTGATATTAGTGTTATAGGCGAAGAGTAGGCGTGAGTTCGACGTTACAGGCCGATAGAAATTCGTCATTTGGGCCGCGCTTCACGCAAATAAATAATAAGAAAAATGCGATCCCCCTATCTGTAAATTGTCTTCTACTAGGTGAAATATGGAGCGGGGGGGGGGGGGGAGCGAAAACGTTTAACTGTTCTGAGGGGGGATCAAACAATGACCGGTCCCTGACGTCTCCAAAACAAAATATACACAAATGACATTTTTTTATTTCAAATGTTTCTCCTTCTGTTAATTCTGCCAATCTGTTTTCAGCAGCCATCTTGAAAAAGATCTCTTACATTCCCTGCTGCCATCAAATAAACTAGCAAGCTGAATAAATTTAAATTATTGGCCAATCAGGGGGCTCGAATCCCTATATTTAGGAAAAAAATATGGTAATGTTGGATATCTACTACTTCAGGAACCAATCAGAGCGCGCGAAATGACTATTTACTGATTTGCAGCGCTTACTACTCAGAAAAATGCAAAATATCTAAAAAGAGACTCCAATCGTAGAACCTCAGAGTAACTAACATGTTTTTAATTTTCAATTTTACTACTTTTAATTCGTTGTTAACTAAAATTTACCGACTACCGAAATTTTTAACTGACTACCGCCAAACTACCGAAATTTTAACTGACTACCGACAAATTACTGAAATTTTAACTGACTACCGACATGCAGACCCCCCCATCCAGACCCTGTTGAATGTCTGTGTCTCGATTCGAATTTACCCAATCAACGCCAAACTTTGGAATTTTGTATAATTCGGCATGCTCTTTCTTTATATGTAGGTCTCGAATCAATAATTGGAATATTAAGGGATTCGCCCCAGACGCTCACGGTTTGAAATCCGGCAATGCAGAAACATATAAGTGAGTTGAAACGTGTAGCAGCGTGACAAGCTGCGAACAACTCGCTAAAAAACACCATATTTGGAAAACAATTTCTTGCTTGTTTAGCCAATCAGCGACGGGAGATGTGCTTCGTCAAAATAAAGCGCGCGCGATTTTCCTGCGGGCGTCCAACACAAGAGCACAAAATAAGTGGAAAACCGGTTCACTTCGATGCTCAAAAACTATCGGAAACATGATTTAAAGTCCCATGAAGAAGTGACTTTGTAAATGAAGACTTTCCTCAAATAAGATCATCAGATTCATTCGTCTGTTACACGTTTCAACTCACTTATGTGTTTCTGGTGTATGTCGATATGATTTTTATGTCTCATTTGCTGTATTATGATTTTGGTCATCAGATGATTTTGTGAAATGCAAATCAAGAGAGTGTCTCTGTGTAAGTGTTTTAAATTACGTGACCCTCCTCTTAAATAACGTCTGTCCGACGTTGAATGACATTTATTGTTTTGGTCCATAAAATTCTCCCGGATGGGGGGTACTCCCTATATTTTGGGGGTAGGTATCGCCAATCATCCCTAATCATCGCCAAGCATCCCTAAGCATCGCCAAGCATCCCTAATCATCGCCAAGCATCCCTAAGCATCGCAAAACATCACTAATCATCGCCAAGCATCCCTAATCATCGCCAAGCATCCCTAAGCATCGCCAAGTATCCCTAATCATCGCCAAGCATCCCTAAGCATCGCCAAGCATCCCTAAGCATCGCAAAACATCACTAAGCATCGCCAAGCATCCCTAATCATCGCAAAACATCACTAAGCATCGCCAACCATCCCTAATCATCGCCAAGCATCACTAATCATCGCCAAGCATCCCTAAGCATCGCCAAGCATCCCTAAGCATCGCCAAGCATCACTAATCATCGCCAAGCATCCCTAAGCATCGCCAAGCATCCCTAAGCATCGCCAAGCATCCCTAATCATCGCCAAGCATCCCTAATCATCGCCAAGCATCCCTAAGCATCCCTAATCATCGCCAAGCATCTCTAATCATAGCCAAGCATCGCTAATCATCGCCAAGCATCCCTAAGCATCGCCAAGCATCCCTAAGCATCGCCAAGCATCCCTAATCATCGCCAAGCATCCCTAAGCATCGCCAAGCATCCCAAAGCATCGCCAAGCATCGCCAAGCATCCCTAATCATCGTCAAGCATCCCTAAGCATCGCCAAGCATCACTTATCATCGCCAAATATCCCTAAGCATCGCCAAGCATCCTTAATCATCGCCAAGCATCCCTAAGCATCGCCAAGCATCCCTAAGCATCGCCAATCATCCCTAAGCATCGCCAAGCATCCCTAAGCATCGTCAAGCATCCCTAAGCATCGCCAAGCATCCCTAAGCATCGCCAAGCATCCCTAAGCATCGCCAAGCATCCCTAAGCATCGCCAAGCATCCCTAAGCATCGCCAAGCATCCCTAAGCATCGCCAAGCATCCCTAAGCATCGCCAATCATCCCTAAGCATCGCCAATCATCCCTAAGCATCGCCAAGCATCCCTAAGCATCGCCAAGCATCCCTAAGCATCGCCAAGCATCCCTAAGCATCGCCAAGCATCCCTAAGCATCGCCAAGCATCCCTAAGCATCGCCAAGCATCCTTAAGCATCGCCCCTAATCATCGCCAAGCATCCCTAATCATCGCCAAGCATCCCTAATCATCGCCAAGCATCCCTAATCATCGCCAATCATCCCTAATCATCGGCAAGCATCCCTAATCATCGCCAAGCATCCCTAAGCATCGCAAAACATCACTAAGCATCGCAAAACATCACTAAGCATCTCCAAGCATCGCCAAGCATCTCTAATCATCGCCAAGCATCCCTAATCATCGCCAAGCATCCCTAATCATCGCCAAGCATCCCTAATCATCGCCAAGCATCCCTAATCATCGCCAAGCATCCCTAATCATCGCCAAGCATCCCTAAGCATCGCCAAGCATCCCTAAGCATCGCCAAGCATCACTAATCATCGCCAAGCATCCTAAGCATCGCCAAGCATCCCTAAGCATCGCCAAGCATCCCTAAGCATCGCCAAGCATCCCTAATCATCGCCAAGCATCCCTAAGCATCGCCAAGCATCGCCAAGCATCCCTAATCATCGCCAAGCATCCCTAATCATCGCCAAGCATCCCTAATCATCGCCAAGCATCCCTAATCATCGCCAAGCATCCCTAATCATCGCCAAGCATCCCTAATCATCGCCAAGCATCCCTAATCATCGCCAAGCATCCCTAATCATCGCCAAGCATCCCTAATCATCGCCAAGCATCCCTAATCATCGCCAATCATCCCTAATCATCGCCAAGCATCCCTAATCATCGCCAAGCATCCCTAAGCATCGCCAAGCATCGCCAAGCATCCCTAATCATCGCCAATCATCCCTAATCATCGCCAAGCATCCCTAAGCATCGCCAAGCATCCCTAATCATCGCCAAGCATACCTAATCATCGCCAAGCATCCCTAAGCATCGCCAAGCATCCCTAATCATCGCCAAGCATACCTAATCATCGCCAAGCATCCCTAAGCATCGCCAAGCATCCCTAATCATCGCCAAGCATCCCTAATCATCGCCAAGCATTCCTAAGTATCGTTAAGACATAGTGATACGTATGGGGACACTAGAGTGATACGTATATTGAATATTGGGGACACTATAGTGAACCATATATGAAGTAACTACCGATCCCATTGTTTGGGACTCCTGTGGTTAATGCAACGCTGACCGGCTTTACCGGCGGCTCTTCAGGGTCCTCGGCCATTTTGAAAATGGCGGTTGGCGGTTGGTGTTCTGCGCTGAAATCAACGATGGCTATGGAAAGGAAAGTATCTTGAAATGCCGGTCGGCTCCGACAGCAAGAGCAAGTATCATTGCTAAAAGGTAATTAGTATCATAATTTGCAAATTTACAGGTAGTTAATCCTTGTTGTTTAGATACAACAAGGAATACATTCGAGTTTGGACAGGGACACTCCACTACACAGAATAATTTGACTTCCAGTGTAGTTATGTTATCACATTCGAATGAAATTACTTCATTTCGTGAATTTTTCAAACATTATTTGCCCAAAGAGGTTTTTTAGACCCGTTACAAAGTAAAACAAAACAGTATCTGGGCTAATCTAAATATTCTGTACTTTCAAATATCTCAACAATATCTCTTTGAAACAGTTCTTATGTTCGTTATCACAACCTTCTTTATGCAAATACAAATGTTCTTACCCTCCTTGAAAAGTCAGAGAAAGTCAAACACAAGCTCTTATGTCTGTCTCTTTCTCGGTCTTCACTAATTTAGCTAGTGAAAAGCTGGCTTTTTTACTTTGCATGTAGGACACAGATACATACTGGATTCACGCCTGGTATTGAACCCTCCAAGGATTGCATGACAAACAAAGGCAGCCTAGATTAACATAGTTACCATGTTAACTATGCTTACCATTAACCATTACTGTGCCACACAGTTATGCATCTAGTTAAATATACAATAGTTCTTTACTTTTACTATTTGAGTGTATCCACACCGTAAACTTGTTCTTGTACCTTATTCAGAGTACTACTGAAACCGATAGACTGTTTATTGGGCTCAACAAAAAGCAATTGTCTCATTACAAAACATTAACGAGTCTGATGCCACTCCTTCACGCAAAATCATTCATGCGTTGTGTTGCTGGCAAACAAAAACTTAATGTTTTGGTAAATAATACACTGATCTGTATTTCTTTACCTCATAGAATTATTGGAAAACACAAGCAGACGGCTTTTCTGAATGTTTCTGAATTTGCAAAATAACATATTTGAGTTGCACATATTGCTGACCTCAGTACAGTCATGAATGTTTTTGTCTGGAGAAGAGTGCTTTTTCTCAAGCTGAAAAAACTGTCTACCGGTTTTGGTAGTACTAAGCCTCCTTGATGAGCTCAGTCACTCTTGAGGCAAACTCTTTGTCAGAATATGTTAAAATGAAAAAAAAAAACATTTGGAAACAGTTTTACAAAAACAGTTTTTGCTTGGCGGTGACCACAATAGATGAAAAAAATCAGACATCTCTTTTCACAAAGTGAGGTAGGAGTGAAGGGACAGCTGATAATTCTGGCTAATAAAACAGCTCAAATCGTGAGAGTCAAATTCATGATAATAATTCATGATAATAATTATTTGGGTGACGTTGTTGTTATGCACCCTTTTAGCTATTTTACTGGTAGATTATCTTTAAAAAAAATAAGAATTGGTTGTTATTATTGATAGTTTTTTTTAGTATATACCAAATCAGTGAATAGTCATTTTCGCATGCTCTGATTGGTTTCTGAAGTAGTAGATATCCAGCACTATTTACTGTTTTGAGAAAACTCTCAAAATGGCGGCTCGTTTCACGCGCAATACTGTGTTCTGAACCTTAATCCATCATATTTTATTCTACTGATTTGGCATATACTAAAGTACAACTATCCCCCTCAGGGTCGGTGCCTAGCAGTGGATATAAACCTTGATGCTTCACGTCTCGGTATATATCCACCACTATTCACCTCCCCTTTGGGGGATAGTTGTTAACTATTATAGCATAACAGTTAGCTTTCTTGCAAAATGATTGGCTGATTTTCTGTGGGAAATAAGAGTCCATACCACTCTGCTTGCATCAGGTTGTCATAGTAAAAAGTAAATTTTCCAGAGGTTTTGAGTGTTGTGGACTCCTATTTACAACTTTTTACACCATCATCATGGTCAAAATTTGTTGTCAACTCACTTGCATGTGGGTTGTGAATCCACAACATTTTGACCATGATGATGGCATGAAGCATGGTCCACAAACTCAAAACCTCTGGAAATTTGTTTAATATGCCCCCGAACACCCAAACCCAGCGACCTACATCCAGAACTAAGCCTCCTACTTTGAAACTTATTGATAGTCATGTCACCAAAATTACAATACAACAAAGCAATTTTAAGGCATTTAAGATTTTACAACACAGTAAACATCTCACATACCGTACTGTATAAAGAACAAATGGATTAAAAACCTCAAGACTGAATTGTACTTTTTAGGTACTATATACAGTTTATAAGAACCTTACACTTAAATATAGTATGGAAGCCTCCCGACCAGGACCCTGAAATAGGCTGTTATTTACTGTTGACGTATTTTACTCTCAAGATCATGCTGGATAAATTATTTATTCATTTGGCTCAGATCGAGCTTTCCTGTATCATATTGTGCCACCAGCTTTTGCCATCTGGCTAACAGAAATACTCAAAACCTCATGCAAGCTGCTAGGGGTTATCAGATATTGATTTCATTTTGATACAAAGTCTGTTCAAGTATTAACAAGCAGCATTTATGCAAATGATGATACAATAATTAAGGAAGACTACTAATAAAATTCATATCATGTTTTTTAGGTTGTGGAAAGATAATGACACCCACAGAAAAAGGACTCAAATACCTAAAAGTATCATATTGCACCAGAGATATCCCTCGGCGAAATTAGATGTAGATATAGGGTGATATATGTATTGACAGATTGCATTTTGAATCTGCACCAGGGGGGATTGAGGACCTATGGAACATTTTCCAGGGGGGTTGTATTGGACTCTGGAAATTCCACGTGAGGGGGTGTCTGGAGACTGGAAATTCAAGGGGGAGGGGTAAAAAAGGTGACTTTCCAGGGATATTTTATCCAAAAATAGATTTTGTTGGCAGAAAAGATGGAAATTCCAGGGTAGGGGGTCCTTTATGAGGTTGGAAATTCCAGGGGTGGGTGTCTATTTCAAGAGTGGAAATTCCAGGGGAGGGGGTCTTTTTAAGGGAGGTCCTCAACCCCCTGTGCAGTTTAAAATGCAATCGGCCATCCTATGGTAATTCTGCTCTTCAATGAGAGTGCTGGTTGCAACATTTTGTTAGGTGGGCATGAAAGTCTGTGTAACTTAGGGCATGTTCACATGATGGTGGGGGACACTGGGTAGATGGGGTAGCCTGGTTCTGTGGGGTTAGTTTACATATAATCTCCCTTATTGTCTTGTTCACATGGGAGATGGGGTTAGTTTTTTCGTGTGAACTATCAACCCTGGGCTGAGGTTGCACTAACGTCTGTTTCTCAATTGCTTCAAATAATAATTGCTTTGAATGATAATATATTCGAGTAATAAGTTTTCAGTTCACAGCGAGGTGATTTTGGCAACAACTGTTAATTTATGTCTCTAGCCACCATTTTAGTTTTCGCTAGCTGATCACAGCATCTTTGGGTCATGTGAATTATTATATTTTTTTAAGCTCCCCAAGCTGGGGCCGCCCTTTATTGGCATTAAACACGCAAGGTAACCCCACTACCCATGGTCCCACACCTTCATCGTGTGAATAGACCCTCAAAATAAAACAATATTTGTCACATTATCCTAGAAATACTTTTGGTATTTCACAGATGTTTATATAACAAAAGTATTTTATGTTGCAAAAGAAGTGATATATTAAATAATTTATTAGATCGGAGTACCTCTAGACATTTGGAAATACTGTATTGTGTCACTGTTGTCAAATTATTAATAACTGTTGGATAGATTGGAAGAAGTGTGATGTCTGAATTGGAAGTGTTGTCTTGATTTGTTGGTAGAAGTACAGTTTTAAACTAGAATGAAGGGCTCACAATACTTGTAATTTTGCTCCTTGTCAGTTCAAAAATATACCCAAAAAGCTAAAATAATGTGTTGTAACTTATTTTAATTATATTTTGTAACTTAGAATGTTTGCTACTGATTTTATCTAGGTACGTACCATGAGATTTAGAAGAAATATATATATTTTTTATAGATTTTTAACATGCTGGCTGTTTCAGGGGGAATTGTTGGTTATTGGTTTGAACTCACTTTTTATCTGCTTGAATTCTCCGATGATTTACAGATTTTTCACTGACTATTTCCAGGGTATTTACTTTTACAGCTATTTACACACTATCTGTGAGCTGTTAGAGTTTTCAGTAGATTTACAATCTATTTACAAATTATTTTCAGAGTATTTACAGGCTATTTCCACAGTCCTCTCCGTTGATTCTACAGACTATTTACATGATGTACACGCTCTTTACAGAGTACTGAGATTATTTTCTGGAACAATTTACAGATCATCTACAGGCTATTTCCACAGTCCTCTCCGTTGATTCTACAGACTATTTACACGCTCTTTACAGAGTACTGAGATTATTTTCTGAACAATTTACAGATTATCTACAAGCTATTTCCACAGTCCTCTCCGTTGATTCTACAGACTATTTACACGCTCTTTATTATTATTATTATTATTTATTATTATTTACTAGCTTTGCCCGAGGGCCGGGAAATCCTCACAGAGCGAGGCTCCACATAAGGAGGCTCCCTTACAGAGGCTCCCTTACAGAGTACTGAGATTATTTTCTGAACAATTTACAGATTATCTACAAGCTATTTCCACAGTCCTCTCCGTTGATTCTACAGACTATTTACACGCTCTTTACAGAGTACTGATGTTATTTTCTGAAACAATTTACAGATTATCTACAGGCTATTTCCACAGTCCCCTCCGTTCGTTCTACAGACTATTTACACGCACTTTACAGAGTACTGAGATTATTTTCTGGAACAATTTACAGATTATCTACAGGCTATTTCCACAGTCCTCTCGGTTGATTCTACAGACTATTTACACGCTCTTTACAAAGTACTCTGAGAATATTTTCTAGAACAATTTACAGATTATCTACAGGCTATTTCCACAGTCCTCTCGGTTGATTCTACAGACTATTTACACGCTCTTTACAAAGTACTGAGAATATTTTCTAGAACAATTTACAGATTATCTACAGGCTATTTCCACAGTCCTCTCGGTTGATTCTACAGACTATTTACAAATTATTTACGGATTATTTACAGAATCTGTTCATAATGCACAACATCTTGCTCAAAGTTTACAGATTATTTACCAACTATTTACAGACTAACCTGAGAATCTACATACTATGGAAATGTACATTTAGTCTGTAAATCGGATTTACGGTTTATTTACAAACTATTTACATAGTTACAAGAAGGACCGATTTTTCCAGTGCGTTGTCACGGAAGGGCTTTGCTATGGATGTTAATTGTTGCGTCAATACCCACACTGATAATCCATCGTGTCTCCCTGAGAATGCAAGGTCTATAAACTTGTTCGAGCGTTGCTTTAGATCTTTCGATACAGCACAGTCATCCAAAATAAGTAACGTATTTGTGCCAGAAAAAAGTTGTGAGCAATCCTTCAATAACTCGTTAATCTCATCAATGTTACTAGCATCTGGTGATAATACCAAGAAACGTTTATCTCCGTGAGCAAATCTATGATAGGTCTTATTTTTTGCATAAGTCGGACATATGAGAACAATATATTCAAACACATTGCGGAACGGTCCTCGGAGCTGTTCCGTGAGGTATTTTGTTTTTCCGCAATTTGTCGGTCCAGTTATAATACAATGAAAAGGGACTTTTTCTCGTAACTCTTCCATAATTTTGTATTATAACAGTTGTTCTTTTTAATACACGATTGAATGCAAGTTGGAATTCATGACCGTCATCAACGCGTCGGCTATCACGAACATGTGGCAAATAATGGTACCAGACCCTGAAGCTGTTCGTTTCATCTCTAGATGAACTCCATCTCTTGTATTACTGATGTGTAAGCCATTACCATGTATAGAGTCATCATGATATGTTCGTAGGTCTATCCATATTGCAAATTTATCATTATAAAACTCCTTCATTGATATATTATCACTCGATCCAAACCGTTTGACAGCTGCATCATAATAATCTGAGGTTTCCATACCTTTGCTATATAACCGGTTTGGTACGCCATCGATGTTAATTTTAACACTTGTAATACTTGGATTCACAAAACTTTCACTATCACGTGCCCCCTCTGCATGTGGTGTTGTAAACAACATTAGGATGCCTGTCATACTTCTACGAGGGATGTTAATATTCTCATTTAATATGCTATCCGTCCCTTTGGTAATCGTGAACGTTTTATGAAGGTGAATATTTTCATAATAGAATCCCTTCCCAATTTGATAAGTGCTCTTTGCCTCTTTTGCTAGGAAGTCACTTGAAATGCTTTGGTATTCTAGCTCAAGATTGGAAATAGCATATGTAAATGGTTTTGTTTTATCTGAAGTGATTGTAAGATCTTTTGATTCTGGAAGAGTAACCTCAAACATAAACCCTTGAGCAAGTGCCATTGGATAAAATGCTCCATGATTGTCTATAATTGGATGCTCAAGAGGGAGTCTATATTTTGTGTTATATACAGCTGCTAATGCTACTTCTGTTGCATCTGTAGACACTTTATCACCTGCACCAGCCCTCAGTTTACGCATGTTGAGACTGGAAATTCCTTCTTTGAGCCTAGTTTCTCGTTCCTTTTTGCTAAGATGAAGATCACTATATAGTTTATACAAATCATACCTATTAGTATCCTGCACTGTCTCTCCACCAAAATGTATCTTATATCTTGATTTCAAGCATGCTGTCAAATTGTTAACAAATCTATTATTCGCATGCTTATCCGTACCAGTTAAAGCAATGTTAAACGTTAGCGCTAGGGTCTTTGGAACAATCACCACATTCTCTGCAAGTTTCGGAATATTAATATAGGGTCTCTCTCCGGGACTAGCTGAAGAGGGATTAAATGTAATTCGATTCAGTGACGATTCAGCCTTCAAGCCGAAAGGCTCTCGTAGGACCCTGTTTGGGTTAATGTTTTCTGATATAGCTTGTGACATCTTTTATTAAAAAATAGATGGATTATTCTTTAAATGAATAACGAAAGAATGTTATCGAAAATATACTATTCTACAGAAGGTTACTGGAAAGGTTATTCAGCCATTCCAAAACTAGCTGAAAAGACAAAAGTTAGTGAAGCCGAGGCTAAACGGTGGCTTGAGAAACAAGCCTTGTGGCAAATTTATTTACCAGCTCCAAAGTATGTTCCCAGACCACATTGGACTGTGGATAAACCAAATCAGATCCATCAATCTGATTTGCTATTTCTACCTCATGATAAAGTTAGTAGGAAAACGTATAAGTACGCGTTGGTGGTGATTGATATCGCCTCGAGATACAAGGATGCCGAACCACTAACGTCAAAAGAAAGTGGTGAAGTTGCAAAAGCTTTTAGTAAGATTTATTCTCGAAAATTAAAGTGGCCAAAGACATTAATTGTTGATCCCGGAAAAGAATTCATGGGAGAAGTTACTAAACTTATGAACAAGCATCAAGTGACCATCCAGCGAAGTGAGGCGGGGAACCATCGAGCTCAGGCATTTGTAGAGCGGGCGAATCGGACTTTGGGTGAGAAATTGTTTAGTCATCAATACGCTCAAGAAATGATTAGTGATGATAGGTCTAGAGTGTGGGTGAAACGTTTGCCCGCTGTCTTGAAAACTCTGAATAGCCGACCGATTAGAATCACTGACAAAGAGCCCGCTAAAGCTATTAGTTTGAAAAAGGTTGATATTGATCCTCAAAAGTATAAGCGAGTTGTTGGCCTTGACGAAGTGAGATTTCCACTGGGGGTTAGAGTGCGGTATCTATTAGCTCCAGGCGAACTTGAGGGAGGTGAACGTAGACGTGCTACGGATCCTATCTGGAGTATTCAGGTTTACAATCTTTCTAGGAGTATGGTGTCACCAAATCAGCCTGTGTTGTATTATCTAGAAGATGGACCAAAGAGATCGTTTGTTAGGGAAGAACTACAGGTTGTACCAGAAGATACTGAGCTGCCGCCTAATTTTGTATTGAAGTGAGCTAATACAAAGGCTCTGTATGAATTCGGTCGGCTGCCACAATGCGTTTGTCGTAGTAGGCGCTCAATCCTAATTTATTTTGAGTGTATGTCACAATTTGATTATTGTTAACCCTGAAGCCCGTGTTTTGGGCTTTGTCGGGTGTCCCGTTCAAAGCTTTGTAGTATCGATTCCAGGTCATAGTATTTTGTTTATGGGAGGTGCCCTTGCAACTAAACTTTACCGTGTCTGCGCTTTCGGCGTAATAGCATTTGGAGGTGAGGGCTATCATTTTTGTCCCCTTAAACTCGAGTTTGAATAACCCTGGAGTTCTCTTGTGATATGTTGAAGTGGGAAGGAATTCAGCTTTTCCGTTTTGGAAATATTCATCTTGTAGTTCGGGTTTGATGACAGCATCAAGGCTTTCATCTGAAATTCCCATGTACATACTATCTGTGTCCATTTGAATGAGCTCAAAATCCCTTCTTGACACATATTTGTCAAGAAAGTCATAGTAAAACTCCAACATGCGTAGTTTGGCTAATTGATATACCGCAATGCCACACTGATAAGGTCGATTTATGTTTACCTGCCGTTTTCGTTCTTTCAATTCATATGTTTCATTGATGACTTCTAAATCGTCAAAGAAGGGGCTTCTGAAAGCTTTGTCAACTTCTTTTTCGCTTTGGGTGTATCTTGTTTTTGTGTGTTTTTCAAGATCTTCGATCATTTTTCCATAGAACGAGTTTCCTTTTAGTTTGTAAGTATCTCCTAGTTGTTTGGTACCTTGGTACTTTTTCCGTATTTCTTCAATAATAGTTTTTGGTTCTTTGTTCGCTTCAACCAATGTAGATAAATCAGGAAATTGTCGCAAATTTTCTACTATGGCTTCATCGAGCTTCAAAATACAGTCATCGATCTCCTTTAGCTTCTTCAAGGAAACTAAAAAAGGGAATTGTTCCAATTCTTTGTCTAGATCTTTCTCTCTCTTCGTGGAAACGCTCTCTTCGATATCCCCATCTCTTCTTGCAGAACTTACCTCTTTAGGAAACCATTTAAAAGGTCTTCCTGATACATATTTTAAAATCTTGTGTACAGCGGTCACTACTAAACCATGGTTAAGATACCA
Source organism: Scolanthus callimorphus (assembly GCA_033964015.1). Classification (NCBI taxonomy): domain Eukaryota; kingdom Metazoa; phylum Cnidaria; class Anthozoa; order Actiniaria; family Edwardsiidae; genus Scolanthus; species Scolanthus callimorphus. Next base: position 33,276,600 of record CM066913.1, read on the forward strand.
TTTCAGTAGGGGTGTATATAGCAAGATCTTCTTTGCCTTGGTCACCCCAAGCAATTTTTTAGTACCTTTTAGAGTTTTTCTGCCAGTGTCTTTTTGGTATTTTTTCATATGTTCAGGGACTAACGCTTGAGGAATGCTATCTACAACGAACAACGGTGAAAACTCTTCAAATTTATCTTTTAGATTTTCAGGTACTTTAATATCCACCTGGCAAAAACCGAAAAAGTCGTCGGTGAGAATGTCTTCACAAACCTTGTTAACATATTCAGAATCTGTTGGCTTTGATGGCTCAATGAATTCCTCTTTACCACAGGGCATTTCTTGTCCAGAGCAGTATAGATATAAACTGTTAGCATCAAAACCAACGACAGACTTGCAGGTTTTTGGGTTTTTGTATTTATGAGGCCGAATCTTTGACACATCCTTTTCAGCATATCGACAAAACACAATACTGGGGCCCCCAACCATTCCTGTTTTTAGTAATTCATAAGCTTTGTTTTTGGGGCATTCAGAGCACTCTTTTCTTATCTTGGTGCATTGTTCGCACCCCTTTTTATGACAGTTATCAGAACACTTGTGAGTGCAAGGTTGTCCTGGAGCGTATAAGGCAGGCTCGTATCTCTTCTTCATTTTTACGGCTTTGTTCAGAACATACGTCATTGAGATACCTGGGATCGACACGGCGTCTTTTAACATATCAATCTCATCCTGGTAATATTGCTCCCTTGTCTTCTCCAAAGCTTCTACGAAAGGTACAACGTCGGCTATGTTATACTCCCGCAACCAATCCATCATGGTTTCACAACCCCGCTTATGGAATTCGATCTTAAATTCTTCATATTCTTGAGGAGACACTTTGATTTTCTGTTTGAGGCTTGAGTAAAAGTCTTCATATTCCACAGGACCTACGTGAGAAAGCTTCTCATAACTATCCAACCATTCGTAAGGAAAGACAAGTTTTTGTGCTTCACAGTTGTTTGCTTTACACCACTCATCAAAAGAGAGTCCAGGGGCTAAGTAGGACATCACATCTAAAAATTTATAAGACTCAGTTGTCAGGAACATATAGCTATTCTCTTTCTTCGCCACAAAAATCTCTTCATCTTCATCTTGCTCGGTCATGTGCCTTACAAAATATTCTTTGATCAAATTTATATCGTACTTCCCGCTATTAAAACCCAAAACAGGTACTTGTCTACACCACTTCTGGTATTGTTTATATACGTTTATGGGAATAGAATCGTGATCAGGCAGCGGGTATTCCCTAAAAACTTTTTCAATGATGACTCCGCTGCGGTGTTCTAAATCTGTAATAAAGTCTTTGATAAGCTCTTCGGGGTTTGAGTTAACAAGAAAGGTGGGTTTGTTTGTAAAATTATCGTTGATAGCAACACTAACTGGAATATGTTTGGTGTTGAAAGTCAGGTCGTCAGTAATCTTTTGGGAGAGTTTGCCGAGCAATGCTTCAAAATCGTAAACAATAAAATATGGGTATGGGGTAAATTTCTTTTCAAGAAATATATCACTTAATTCGGGTTCTTCACACTCCCAAACCGAGACGACATTATATCCCAAGTCTCTAATCTTCTTTTCCATTTAAGAGTTTCTTTGTATCTCTTTTTATCGTCACTTGAACAAGGGCAGCTGTGCCATTTACACCCATAGAATTGAAAAACGGTTTTGGTCTCAGGCTCGAATCCGTCAACCAAAATCTCCTTTTTTCCGACCCGAACAAACCGCTCGCCTCCATGCCCACAGAGAGCGTGATGAATGTGTTTGCCTCTAGTCTTAGACTGTGCTTCGATCCATCGGCACCCAACATAACTAAATTGGGTGTTACCTCCATAAAACACCTTTTCTGAACTGTTCATGATGTGTTTGAACTTTTCCCCTTTGCATATCAATTGTGTCTTTCCTCCTGAACATCTTTTTTCTGTGACGTGTCTATTGTAATTATCACGTCTGTTAAATCTTTGCTCACACCCAGAACATTCCCAGTGTCCTGTTAGAGCCTCTATATCCTTGATATAGAAACAGTGACCCTTATAGAGTCCGATGTCTACACATGGTAAATTCGTTTTGAACTGGTCTTTGCCGAACACCAGTTTCCAAACCTTTTGGTCTTTTGGTTCGTACAGACGGATGTTGACGGAAAATCTCTTAGCGATTCCTTCAAAATCAACAAGTTTCGTCGCCCTCACGTCTGCAACTCGCATTTTTGGGGTCTCGTAAAAATCACGCGCCAGTTTTAGCGCCTTTCTGGAAGTTTTTTCAGCGGGTCTAGGGATATTATCACGATACCCAAAGTAAATGGCAAGACATCTCCAAACACAGAGATTGTCCTTCTTATTATCAATGGCGTGGATACATTTCTTCTTACGTAGCCAATCGGGTAAGGGACCACACCCCATTAATGGCTCGTTGCTGTGAATGACTTTTACTGTTATCTTAGTAAACTCAACCTTGCCTTGGTAGACGCCTGGGGTGGGGACAATTTCTGTTGCTGGTAAATACGCCTTACTCCACGCCTCCTCATCTTCCAAATCCAGCCTTTTGGTCTCACACCTTTTGATATAAGCCTTGATTTCAGATAAACTTGTAAAAGTCCCCTTCAAAAGAAGGGATTTCCCACGAAGGGTTTTCTCATAATCAGCTATTTCTCCACCTCCCCGATGAATTCTAGCCGTAAAACCGTAAACAATCCTTGAACGCATCTCTATGTCTGGTTTGAGTTTGTTAAAAATCATGTTTGATAAGTCATTATTCAGATTAGCATAAATCTCGTTGCGATTTGGGTTTGGTTGGGTTTGAGCAGTGTTGCTCTGTGCTTCCCCTAATTCAGCTCTCACACTCTCAGATATACTAACCTGTCTTCTAGGTTGGGGTGGCCTGTTATTAGTAAGTTCGAGGATATTTTTATTGATGAGATCCGCAAGAGCTTCACCAACACCAACAGACTTAACTCGGTCCACTAATTCCGATGTCTTATTTTTATCCAACTGACCACGTTGTTCGTTGTTTGTGGGATAGCTTTCACTAACCGATTACCACTATCTATGAAACTAGAAACAATATTTCTTCCAGGGGTTGGGATTGGTTTTTGCTGTTGGTCGGGGGTATTTTTTCCAGGGGTAGAACCTAATGCTTTGAGGGGTCTGACTATAAGGACTGCTGGGGGTCGCAGTTTGGTCTTTGGTGTTGGAATGGGTCTTTGCAGTGTATTGTCCAAAGCTTCGATGAGTTTGGGTTTACGTAATTTGTAGTAGCCTTTGATACCCCCGCTCTTTTTGGCGAGGGCTCTCAACTGTTCCACTGTTTGTTTCTCCATTTTTTAATAAAATCTATATCTTTAAACCGTTTTCAATTCTTAACAGAATTGAAATTATGAGCTATGACACTGTCATTAGGTTTGTAAATCTCTTTCTTAATCGGTTTAGAAGTGTTCAACGTAGATAGACATGTTGTTGTGGCTATCGAAGTAGTATCAAAATCTGTTGCCCCCTCACTCTTTGCACAACTTGATAATCTCCATAACAGAATTGAAATTATGAGCTGCATACCACATGACCTCATCAAAATCTGTTGCTCCCCACTCTATACATAACTTCACAATCTCCATATGACCATCTCTAGCTGCACGCGATAATACCTCATCAAAATCTGTTGCTCCCCATTCTTTGCACAACTTCACAATCTCCATATGACCACCTTCAGCTGCACGACACATGGCCTCATCAAAATCTGTTGCTCCCAATTCTTTGCACAACTTGACAATCTCCATATGACCACCTTCAGCTGCATGACACATGGCTTCATCCAAATCTGTTGCTCCCCACTCTTTACATAACTTTACAATTTCAATATGACCACGATAAGCTGCACGACACATGGCCTCATCAAAATCTGTTGCTCCCCATTCTTTGCACAACTTGACAATCTCCATATGACCACCTTCAGCTGCACAACACATGGCCTCATCAAAATCTGTTGCCCCCCACTCTTTACACAACTTGACAATCTCGAGATGACCTTTCTCAGCTGCATGACACATGGCTTCATCCAAATCTGTTGCTCCCCACTCTTTACACAACTTGACAATCTCAGGTATCGGCTCGTCCATTATATTCAAGGGTCTTTGCTCATTCACTGTTTGGTTCTTCATTTAATTTTATTATAATATCTATCTCTTTAAACCATTTTTCAATTCTAAAAATAGAATCCAAATTGTGACGATGTTAATCTCTTTAACACCTCCGCATAAATATCCTAATTTCCTTTCAAAAATTAGGACAATATCATACCACATCAGGCGTATCCAGAACTAATGCAACTTCTTTTGCATGTTGGTTGATGGTCGACTCAGAAAGGTCTGTCTTTGGGGCAAATTTCTTAAGGCTAATATCCATTTTCTTTTTACATATCCAGTAATATGTCAGAGCTGCTGCAACGGATTGCGGTCGGGCACGGTTCAACTTGGAGGAGCGATTTTTTGTCAAAGCGTAAAGGCGAATTACTTCTTGCTTCTGTGCGGGAGAAGCTGAGAATTTATCCATAACGTCATGAATGTGATGTACAGCTGTGAGAGAAGTTTTGTGAATAGGAGAATCTTTAGGTGCATTGACATTCACAATTTTCAAGCCTTTAAGACTAAACTTCTCGTTCAACCCAAATGTTTCCATCAAGTTCTTTGGTGTCTGACATTTGCCAGTCATCTTATAGGAGTGATAAATACATGCGAACACGACCCCCTTTCGTGTGCCTCCACGGTAAATCTGACCTTTTGTTACCTGAGTGTAAATCTCGTTAGCTTTGGACACGATTGTTTCACTGAAACCCATATTCTCAACATCCTTGTAAATATTCCTATCCTCGGACTTGCGCATCTGCACCCGGTTTGGATCCGAAGACCGTTTGCTGTCTGAATGACCGTAAAAACGCCATTCCCTCTCATGCATAATTGCACGTTGTATCTGTTCTCCGCATTCCAGGCAACTTGTAATCCCGTTTTCTGTTACGAGGTCACTGTGATTACAAGAAACGTCGCTATCCTCTTCTGACGCTTCTGAGGTTCTCGTAGTCTCATATTCAGCTAGAGCTTGTTCAAAAAGTGCAAATTCTGTCATGTTTAGAATTATAATTCCATATCTTTAAACCATTTTCAATTCTTGATGTAATTGAAAATATGATAGTCTTATTAGGTTTAGAAGTGCTCGAAGTAGATATTGCAGTTATTAGCATTGGAACTAATTGATTCATAACGCCATAGGCATCTGGAAGCAAATTCATCTAATATCTCCTCAATCCACTCATACAATTTATATAAATCCCTTGATTCAGTTACTATATCTTCAAATGCATCGGAGAATATGGCTTTTGTTTTACTAGTATCAGATGGTATATCCACTTCTATGAATGTATAATGCATTTCTAAAAACAATTTGATTGGTTTCTTTTGCTGCTTCATAATATCAACAATTTCATTGAGATCATCGATTTTGGTTTCCACTTTTGTTTCCACTTTGGTTTCGACTTTTGTTTCGATTTTGGTTTCGATATTATTGATAGTTATCATGTAATCAGACTTCCAATCGTCACCTATACTAAAAAATTCTATTATTCCTTTCAGCACTGTTTCAGAAATTATTGTAGGTTTGATATATGTCGACTCAATATTCGACATATTAATCTTGGGTATCTGTGAATCCATTATATGATTGTCCATTTTTTTAATAAAATCTATTTCTATAAACCGTTTTTTCAATTTTAAAATTTCTCGAAAGAGAGGGTATTTCAGTCACCTTGTTGTTCAACAGTCAGTGTGTGTTAGGGAGACTTTTAAAGGGGGGTTGACAGGATTTGGTAGGGTTTTTTACACATGGTGACAACGTGTGCACACATTTTTCAAAGGGGAACTTTTAAAGGGGAGTTGACAAAGAAGGGAAACTTTTTAAAGGGGAACTTTTTAAAGGGGGTTTGGCAGGAATTGACTGGGTTTTTTTTGAAACGGTGGGTCAAATTACTCCAACATACTACTATTTTAGATAAAGTGTCTTTTCTTCTGGAGCTCAGAATACTTAACAGACATTATGGGGACGATATTACGTGTGAATTTACCAACTTGGTAAGTCCTTGTGGTGTATGAAATTAGTTTAAGGTGTAAGAAATGATCAGGAATGACGCTAGAAGACATATCGACAATGGTTATTGAGTATTTGTCCAAACAATGCAAAAGGGGGGAGCGATGTTTCGCTACTATTCTCGAAATTCCTCCCATTTTGGGCGTTTTTTATGCAAGGCTCCCAAAAAAATAAAGAACCTCCCCTTGAGCACAACAAAATTATTGTGACTCCCCTAGTCGAAGGTCAAAAAAGTTGTGACCCTCCCAAGACCTAACTTCTAGTTTATATTTTCTAAAAAAAAGCTGCCAATGCTCCTAATAAATGATTGCCCTGTCAGATAGACTCTTGCTTAAATGATGCACAGTCTCTTTCATTCTTCTTAATAGCAGAAAACCCCCTTTCAGAACCATTCAGAACCAACGTTTTCGTGATCCCCACTCTCCCACCTAGTAGAGAAATCTCCGTTTTTTGTGTATAGTAGACAAAGCCTTTCAGGAGACCAGGAAACACGCTATCTCAGCTATATAGGTTAGATGAAAGCTCCTATTGATGGGCTCCTGAGCCTGTAAGCTATTATTTATGCGCGCAACTACGCGTCACAAATGAAGAGAAATTATTAATATTCATGTGCGTGAAGCGCGGACCAAATAACGAACTTCTATGTTTGTAACGTCGAACTCACGCTTACATTTGTTTCAAACGTAGTGATTGACCGGTAGGCCTATCACTGCAGGGCATTTTTCGGAGAGTTTATTTTTCCCCGTCTCGTCAAGTTACTCTTGTTCTGATAAACGGCGCGAGGGTAGTGTCTTCGTTGAGTGAGTTCTCAAAGAATAATATTAGATGTCATTGTTTATGCGCACCGAATTTTTTATTAGGTATTGAGTGAAGTTAAGTAGAAAAATGGAAATGATAGATAAGTTGCTGGAATAACTACAATCTGCAGTATCTCTTTCGCTCTCATCATTGTCCAAATGTTTTGAAAAAAATAGTACCCTCCCCCGAACAGGATTGTCCAAATGTTTTGAAAAAAATTATGACTCTCCCCCGAACAGGAGTGAAAAAAATTTGGGCCCTCCCTTTAGAAACGCGAAAACAATTAGGACCCTCCCCATAAAAATAGGAGCCACCCCCCTATAGTAGTGGAGCAGCTAACTGCAAAAAATGGCCGAATCATTCGGATTGTGATACCAGCATCAAATTTGGCAGACATGTAGTTTAAACTTTGTAGATGATGCCTACATTAAACCCTGAAGTGTAGGTTTAACCCCTGAAGTGTAGGTTTAACCCCTGAAGTGTAGGTTTAACCCCTGAAGTGTAGGTTTAACCCCTGAAGGGTAGGTTTAACCCCTTAACGCGTGTTTAATTTTCGTAATAACAGGTCGACGATGTATTTCGTAACTCGAATCTTAGCGATTCATATGTTAGAAGCAATGTCACTAATACAAGGTAGGTATTTGTTTCTGCGTAAGTAAAGTAACAGCGAAGTTAAAGTATATTTTAAGACAATCTTAAAAAAGAAGATTTTTAAGATTATAAACAAATTAAAAAAAGTGAGAAATCGAAGTTAAGAAGTGTGGCTTTTTGTTTTTCATGGCTTGTTTTATCGACACAGATACTACTATATAATAACATGTAAATAAGTCATTCCAATCAGATATTGCTTGCGAGCAATCCAGTTCCTGGCGTTCTTGCTGGGTTTCCTGTGGATAGATAAGAGATGTGACGTCACCAGCTTCCCCTCATCTCCGAGCACAGGAACTTACTTACTACGGCAGCCTCAGCCGAACCTCGAATCTCGAGCTCCAGTCGCTCCTGTTGAGCATACAGGAGCCAAGCTCAGTGGTATTGGCCGTACCGGTATCGCTCCGGAGAGTGTCAACCATAGTTGTCGCTGGTCGGCCGGGGCGGCGGTTGCCGTGCGTTGGCTCCCACAAGACAAGATGATTTGCTGTGAGCTCTTCGTGGCGGTAACAATGTCCGGCGAGGCCAAGTCTGCGGCAGGCCACCCTGTCAGATATTCTAGGCAGATCACCGTAGAGGACGTGGTTCGGGATGTGGTCACTCCAACAGACGTTAAGGACGGCCCTTAACATTCGTGTGTAGCAGCCATCTAGGGATTTCTCGAGAGAGGTGGTTAATGCCCAGCATTCACTCCCGTACAACAGGATGGACTCAATGGTTGCACGAAAGAATTTGATTTTTAGTTCGCGCGTCAGGTTGGACTTCCAGACGGAGGACATGTCATTGAGCGCTTTCCAAGCGAGTGCCTTTCGGATCTTGATATCATGGCTGGAGGAGTTTACCCACGAACCCAGGTACTTAAAATCAGTGACTTCCTCCAGAGGGGCACCGTCACTCGTCGTCAGTGGGAGGAACGGGATGTTAAAAGACATGACTTTGGTCTTCTTGTTGTTGATCGAGAGCACTATCCTGAAGCACTCCTCTTCGACTAGGGACAAGAGATGCTGCGCCTGGCAGACATCATCAGAAAAGAGAACGATGTCGTCTGCGTAATCCAGATCAGAAAGGACTTTGGCGGGAAATCTGCGTGATCTGCGTGGTGCGAGTGTGAAGCCAAGCTCCTGCTCCCTGCCATTGATCGCTTTCCGGAGAGCGTAGTCCAGAGCACAATTGGAATGGGGCCAGCGTGTCACCCTGGAGTACGCCTGTCGTAATTTCGAACTCATCTGACTCTCCGTCAGGGGTGATCACTCGAGCGCGTGTGTTGGAATACATCGCCTTAATTGCACACAGCAGCCTGGGAGGAACATCATAGGCCTTAAGGATCTTGAACATTGACTCGCGATTTATCGAGTCAAAGGCTTTCCGAAAGTCTAGGAATGTCAAGACAGCGGGTAGGTTGTTCTTACGCACTTCCTCTAGTATGCGACGAAGGGCCAGAATATGGCTGACAGTAGATCGATTTTCGCGGAACCCATTCTGATTACTCCGGAGGTGGGGGTCAATAGGTCCACGAAGACGGTTGAGGATCAACCGGTTGTACATCTTGGAGACGACACACGCAAGACTTATTCCGCGGTAGTTGTCAGTGCACGAGAGGTTGCCAGATTTTGGCAGCGGTATAATGTCAGAGAGTGACCACTGGTCAGGCTTGCCGTCGCTCATCAGAGCTAGGTTGCACATTGCCAATACAAGATCATCCAGGTCGCATAGCTTATAGACTTCTGCTGGTATGTTATCCGGGCCAGTGCCTTTCCCACACTTTAGAGCTTTCTTAACCTGCACGTATTCCTCCATAGTAAAAGGACCATCATCAATATACAGATCCTGCAGGATTGCTGGAATATCATCGCTGGAATCTGTACTACATGCAGGGCTACCAAGAAGGTCCGTAAAGTGATTGAACCACTTAGAAACACGATCCTCGGGACTAGCACCTGCTATCCTGTCCCCTGCAGTCTTCCTGCGCCCGCTGATGTCATTTACTACTTTCCAGGCCTCGCTATGGTGACCACTCGAATGCATTCCCAGAAATATTGGTCAAGATGGCGGCCGGTCATTTGCATAATGACTGCGAAAAATACAAGAGAATGTATGGGAGTTCCTCTGCAAACAGACTTAGCAAAAAGTTGGGACTCTGATATTAACTAGCATAGTATATGAAGTCTTACGAGCGATAAATTGAGTATTGATACGCTTTGGAAACCTGTTCCATCGTACCCCGCTATCTGGCTCCACCAAGACTCTCATGTCCTCTTTAATTTAGCCCGAAATCACTGAAATCGCCTACAAATTTTTGTCCGCCACTACCTTGGAAGGTCGTCTACACGAAAGTTGGGACTCGGAAATAGTAAAATAGATATAAAAGTTTGTAAATCAGCTGAAAAACACGCAATAGAATATGTGCTAATATGTCCCATAATCCCTTGAAATTGTGCTTAAATTCGACGACCAACAGACGCCATGTTATGCAATGTTATGGAGCAACAACATGGCAATGCCTATTCATGTGGAAATTTGAGACAAAGTGGGTATCAAAACTTGTGGAATAATATGTTAAAACCGTACCGGATTAAAATTCGTTATAGCACATTATCTCAAGGAAACATTGTTACAAATTGTGTGAGGCTTCGTTTCGTGGAAAATGCCGAGTTAGTCATAAATTGCGGGAGAGGTTTGCAGGCGCGTTGAAGGTTTTCAAGATAACCCCGATTTGCATAGCAACGCTTTGAGGCAAAATTATTCATTCCTACGAATACTCGATCCTTAAACCGTCCACTGCATGGGATATTGTCAACTTTGATCGTAATGTCTGACTAATAAGAGGGCGTCATTCTTTCCCTTACAGTGAAATATAAAGGGAAAAACAAATGCTCCCACTCGTGTTACTATGTTTCGTTTAAGTCTGCCTTCTCAAGTTGAATACTAATTCATGAGGAGCTTTACCCCGTTCTAGATTTTGGCCCCCCTGTGGCTAGTGAACATTTCATGTCCACTTTTGCTCCACAGGGGCCGTAATATTATGCCGCGCTCAAAGCAGTAAAAACGGGTAATCATCCTATTCACACCCAAGGATTAATACTCAGTGCTGACAGAACCGCTCAATAAATATCATACAAACAAGGTCAAAAAGAGTCCAGGAATATTAAACTACAGAGCGTGTGTGTCGTCCTTTGCGAAAAAAGCCCGCTGGATTAGTGAGCTCCACTACTGACCTAGTAGCAAGCCTACACGCGTTATCATTACCATACCAAAGTTAACAATTTACGTAGGCTTAGCCATTTTTGTACAACTTCAAGAGCATTGCTGTTATACTGAATTTGTTGAGAATATTATTTCACAAACGTTTAGTAATATAATGTAACAATAAACTTTGGATATCCCCACTGCTAGGTTTTGGCGAGCTATACCGTCAGCCAGGTGAAGTTATCACAGCTATGCGGTATAGTGAACCGGGTCTCTAATAATTAAATATCTACAATAAACTTTGGACATCCCCACCGCTAGTTTTTGGTGAGCTATACCGTCAGCCAGGTGAAGTTATCACAGCTATGCGGTATAGTGCACCGGGTCTCTAATAATTAAATATCTACAATAAACTTTGGACATCCCCACCGCTAGTTTTTGGTGAGCTATACCGTCAGCCAGGTGAAGTTATCACAGCTATGCGGTATAGTGCACCGGGTCCGTCTAATAATTAAATATCTGCAATGAACTTTGGACATCCCCACCGCTAGATTTTGGTGAGCTATACCGTCAGCCAGGTGAAGTTATCACAGCTATGCGGTATAGTGCACCGGGTCTCTAATAATTAAATATCTACAATGAACTTTGGACATCCCCACGGCTAGGTTTTGGTGAGCTATACCGTCAGCCAGGTGAAGTTATCACAGCTATGCGGTATAGTGCACCGGGTCTCTAATAATTAAATATCTACAATGAACTTTGGACATCCCCACCGCTAGGTTTTGGTGAGCTATACCGTCAGCCAGGTGAAGTTATCACAGCTATGCGGTATAGTGCACCGGGTTTCTAATAATTAAATATCTACAATGAAATTTGGACATCCCCACCGCTAGGTTTTGGTGAGCTATACCGTCAGCCAGGTGAAGTTATCACAGCTATGTGGTATAGTGCACCGGGTCTCTAATAAATAGATATCTACAATAAACTTTGGACATCCCCACCGCTAGGTTTTGGTGAGCTATACCGTCAGCCAGGTGAAGTTATCACAGCTATGCGGTATAGTGCACCGGGTCTCTAATAATTAAATATCTACAATGAACTTTGGATATCCCCACCGCTAGGTTTTGGTGAGCTATACCGTCAGCCAGGTGAAATTATCACAGCTATGCGGTATAGTGCACCAATCTACCAAAAGCGCTCACTGCATGAACATAGAAGTAATCTTGGCGTTGGCCATTTCTAGGACATGGAGCAGTCGACCCGCCATCTTTAACCCAGACATCCTGCAGTTTAACCTTTGATATTTCGCCTGGGAAGCGCTCAAAAAACTTGTATGTAGCAAATGACGTCGGTTTGCAGCCACAAAGACTTTCAGAAAGAGCATACCAACTTTTTGACATTGACAATTAGCCAAGATCACTTCTTTAAAGCTGCAGTCTTGTACCATGTCACCCCCGGACCGAACGTGAAGGCGCCAAACACAGGAATGTAACATATCTCGTGTTCTAGTGTTTCGATTACAAGTATAACATTAACTATTTCGTAGCCTGGTCTTTTATTGATAATGAAATGACATATGTCTTTTGGCGCTTTCAAAATAGTAGCAGCCGTATTAATTGGCTTAAGTAATTGATATCGGGTACTTAATTGGATTTTGAACCAAAATCGTCGATTCCCGCTGCGCAATCTTGAACGGAGTAAAGCTCCTCATGACTGAATCAATTAAATTGGTGCTTGAACGTAGTGCGCAGAATCGACGAGTGTGATTGCATTCATTATCATGCGGGTTTCCGCTGGGCAAGCGCGGACTCGAAATGTCCAATATTTCTGGGAATGGGGCCCTCTCTACACGTGTCAGCATTTCCTCTAGTTCAGCAGCCTTAAGGCGGTCGTATGTGCAGTAGAGGGAGCGCCTAGCTTCATCAATCTGGGCTTGGGCCTCGGGCGAAACTACTGAGTTGGCGTGGGTGGCTGTCTGTGCCTCTTCCAATTTCTGTCTTGCAATGACAACCTCGGGGTGCCTCGAGCGTGGGATTTTCCCTGGCTGAGTTGTCTTAGGAACACAGGCTTCTGTGGCCCCTTCGTTAGCTGTAATGAATTCTTGATAACGGGCTGTTGGATCTCTGCTTTCCTCGTCTTCAAGAACGTGGAACCGATTTCGAACTTCCACACTGTACTGAGACTGCAGCTCTGAGGAAACGGAAAAAAGTTTCCAGTCATAGCGAGGGCGCTTTGATTTTGATTTAGAAACCCGAAGCTGAGTCGAACACTCATGCTCACGACACGATGATCTGAACCTAGGCTTGAGAACGAGTTGCATGGTTCAGCGTTCAGAATGCTGTTGCGCCATTTCTTGCGTACGAGAATGTAATCAAGTTGGCGCTTCGCCTCGGTACCACGATCCTTAAAAGTCCACTGTTTTCCTGGACGCTTACAGAAGCACGTGTTTGCGGCGATAAGGTTGCTCTCAACTAGAAGGTCGGCGAGGAACTGGCCGTTCCGATTAGTCGAATCGTGGAATGGGAAGCGAGCGTCCTCGGGGCCTAATCTTGCGTTGAAGTCACCCAGGATAGCGAGAAAATTGTGTGCAGGGACATCTTGGATCGCTGCGCGCAAGGTGTCGTAAAACTCGGTCATGTCGGTCATATCCGCTACGTTTGTTGGCGAATAGGCAACATGATTGTAGTTGCTGGATTGCCGGAGAACATTGCACTCAGTACACGGCAAGAGTATGATCGTACATCGCAGAGGGAATCGTTGGCCTTGCTGCTGAGGAGCATGCCAACCCCACCTACCGCCGATTGGGTCTCGTTTCTCCAGGCTGATGTAGTTATCAGATGGTAATCTTCCACTTTATTGGACTCGATAGGCGTATCGTGACATATACGGTGCTCTTGAATGCCTAGTATATCAACACTGTGAGAACTCGCGCAATATACGAGCTCACTTCTTTTTGCAACCGGTCTAATTGTGCACACGTTGAAAGATGCCATGATTAGTGGCTTTCTACAACGTAAAAGCGCCTTGGAGCTGGTGCTGTGATCAGACGTACCCCTTCCAACGGGATTTGAGGGCACATCGTCATGCATTCTTCCAGTAGGTAGACCAACACCGGCCGCCAAAGCACAGGAAGCCCACTCCGAACACCAGGAACTAAGCTGCCTTGTGAGCAGATATTCTTCACTGCAAAAGTGAAGACCGGGAAATAAGGGATTTTTCACTTGATCCAAGTGAAATTCACTTAGATTGGTGTCCGTGGGGTAAGTGCTGGCTAAACTTGAAATGAGTGGATGCTAAACTCAGTCGAAGGGGTGCTTTCCTATATTAAAGAAATTAGCGAAAACTTTGATCAAGTAACGCATTCCTTAATGCAAGAGTTTTCCTTTCACTTGGACGGAGGCAGACCATACTTCAATTTTTCTTGCGGCATCAAAGACTACATTTCATCTCACCGGCTTGACGACATATCAACAGACCCCGAAGACGAATCCCTTTGGGTCTCCATCGGACTTCCCTCGGTATAAAGAATTGACTTTGTGCTCATTTTACAAACCTCCATCTTCTTCTGCGTCGCGCATTGATCTTCTCTCTCATAAAAGATCTCACCCAAATGAAGTTATATCAGGTGACTTCAACTGTGGGGACATCAATTTGAAAGTGACTCCACCCTTGGTAACAAACCCTAAGTCGGCATCTACTATGAACACGCTCCTCGACTTCCTAGATGACCACGCCCTTATGCAACATGTAACCGAGCCCACCCGACCGGAATCTCTGAAAACCTTGGATCTTGTCATCTCGTCAATCCCATCACTTATTTCAAATATTTCTGTGAAACCTGGGATGGACCATGACCTTGTGAACTTTTCTATCAATATAAATCCACGCAGAGTAGTCAGAGCCCCTCACAAAGTGTATCTGTTTAAGAAAATGAATCTTGAGGGCCTCCGGCACGATGTTACCATCCTGGAGTCTAAATTTATGTCATCTCCATACTCACGATCTGTTGAGGAGAACTGGCGTGTCCTAAATGAAGGCCTGAAGTCTGCCATCGACTCTCATGTTCCATCTAAGATGACCAAAACCAAGCCAGACGTTCCTTGGATGACACGCGCCTTGAAAAGCCAACTGCGCAAGCGCGAGCGCCTGTTGCATATTGCCAAGCGAAGCGCTGATAAGTCTTCTAGTGCATGGTTGGCATATAAACGCTATCGAAACAAAGTGTCGAAAGCCCTAAAGAATGCACACAATCAGTATCTAAATGAGGAGGTTGGAGGCAGTTTGGAGTCGAAACCTAAGAAGTTCTGTCAGGCACTGTCGCACATGGAATAGAATGGCACATGGAATTATGTCAGGCACTGTCGTTCTGAGTCCACAGGTATACCAACGCTCAGGTCCGATGGTGCTATTATTATCTCGGCACGTGACAAGGCTGAAATCCCTAATAAGCACTTTCAAAGTGTATTTACGGTTGATTATGGCGATCTCCCTAATCTTGGGTCTCCAATATACCCGTGTATAAATGACATCACTTTAACTCCTCCTGGGATCCAGAAGCAACTGGAGGCCAGTAACATCTGCAAGGCCTCGGGTCCAGACGGTCTACCTGCCCGAATTTTACATGACCTGTCAGCTGAGCTAGCTGAGATGTTTTGCGTTATCTTTCAGTAGAGTTTTGACTGTAGGGTTCTCCCACGTGACTGGTCCCTTGCAATGGTTGTTCCAGTTTTTAAGAAAGATAAAAGGGACGATTTGTCAAACTATCGACCTAACTCCTTGACGTGCCTGGTATGTAAGGTTATGGAGCATGTGATTCTCAGCCACGTTCAAAAGCATTTGAACAAGTACCATACTGACCTACCCACAGCATGGCTTCCGTAGAGGCTTTTCATGTGAGACGCAGCTTTATCCTTGCGGCCCATGAGGTCAAGTCGATGCGATTTTGCTCGACTTTAGTAAGGCCTTTGACAAGGTGTCGCATGGAAAGCCCATCCATAAACTGCGTTATTATGGATTAGCTGGCTTTACATTAGTGGATCGAGGCCTTTCTCTCCGAGCGCTCACTGTTTGTCGCAGTTGATGGATCCCACTGAAGCAGAGTACCAGTTACATCAGGGGTACCTCAAGGGACTGTGTTGGGTCCCACTTTGCTTCTCCTATATATCAATGACATAGTTGAGCAATGAAGTTCAAATATAAGGCTCTTCGCCGACGATACAGTGGTATACAGGAATGTCTGCTCTGAGTTCGATCATGATTCACTTCAACAAGATCTTGGCAACCTTGAAGCCTGGGCCGAGGCCTGGCAAATGCATTTTAATACATCCAAATGCTAGTTGCTCACCATCACCAACATGAGGAATCCGCACTTGTACACATATTCGTTGAACTCACAAGATCTGGAATCAACAGCGGAGCATGACTATCTGGGAGTGAGGATTTCGCACAATCTACGCTGGAATAGTCACTGCTCAAAGTGCCAGCAAGATTCTGGGGCTTATCAGAAGAACTCTAAAGCCATGTAATGCAAACGTCAAGGAACGAGCTTATTTGTCTATGGTCCGTCCAATAGTGGAGTACGCCTCACCAGTGTGGAGCCCCTACACAAATAGAGACGTTAACAAACTCGAGCAAGTTCAGAGGAATGCTGCTCGTTTTGTAACTAACAACTACAACCCAAGAGCTAGTACTTCCGGCCTTGTTACTTCTCTTATGTGGGACACTCTGGAAGGCCGTAGGTTACTCTCTCAGGTATGCTCGTTTTATAAGATCTACAGAGGCATCGCTGATATCAAGTTTCCCGCATGTGTCCAGCGTAACCTACGGTCATCAGTCTAAAGTATTACCATTTTAAACCTGACATTGGTTACGAGAAGAAACGTTTCTATAACTTTCCTATATAGACGCGTTTACGTACTCTTTTTTTCCTCGGTCAATCATGTTATGGAACCTACTTCCTAGCGAGGTAGTAGATTTCCCTATTCTGAATCTTTCAAGTCAAACGCCCTGCCAGCTATCAGAACCTTAAAGGTTCTTGGCTACTTGCGTCGTTTGTAAGATCTGACGCCATCTAGATATTATATTAGCGTAAGCTACCATAGGTTAATTTATTTAAGTATTTAAGTACTTTGAAAAATGAAAATACTCAATTCAAGTGGCACCTTTACTACAATTCCCTTCATT
This sequence comes from Scolanthus callimorphus, assembly GCA_033964015.1. Taxonomy (NCBI): domain Eukaryota; kingdom Metazoa; phylum Cnidaria; class Anthozoa; order Actiniaria; family Edwardsiidae; genus Scolanthus; species Scolanthus callimorphus. The sequence goes on from CM066913.1 coordinate 33,293,552, forward strand.
CAAGGAGTTTCTTTGCACCTCATTCAAGTGAGGCATATCCTGAGCAATGCTTCATTCAAGGAATACTTACCTTGTTTCAAGGGGTTTCTACCACACTTCATCTAATTGTAGCATATCATGGCAGTGCCTCTCTTGAGGATTACTAATGATAATATGCTACTGAAATGCAACTTGGATCGTTTAAGTTCTTGATTCAAGTGGTTGTACCTCCAACACTACTGCTGTCTATAGGGGGATTTCGTGTTTACAGTTTGGGCTAATTTGCATAGCAGGGTCTAGATTCAAAATGTTTGAAGGAGCTCCAAAATAATCAGCACTGAATATGAATAGCGGACAGCAAATGAAACCTACTCTGAAAATACGAAAGCCAAGAAGGGACATTGGATTTCGGTGTTTTTAAAATGAACTTCAGTGTTCTTAAATTGACTTCAGAGTTCTTAAATTTCGTTGTTCTTAAAATTGACTTCAGAGTTCTTAAATTTCGTTGTTCTTAAAATTGGCTTCAGAGTTCTTAAATTTCGTTGTTCTTAAAGTGAACTTCAGTGTTCTTAAATTTCGGTGTTCTTAAAATTGACTTCAGAGTTCTTAAATTTCGTTGTTCTTAAAATGAGGGGGGGGGGGGGGGGGGGTCTGTTTCTTCTTCACTCCTTCGAAGACTGATACGGCCATGAGTATTCTGGAGAGGTATCACATTAAGATCCTTGTTCTACAAAACTGTTCTGATGCTCAAAGATTCAAAGGGGGTTCCGTGGAACCCATGGAACCCCTCTCTGGATCCGTCACTGTATTCCGTAATGTTCCGTAATTCTGTAATCATACCACGGCCATGTTACAATCGAACGAACGAGCCGAAAGCTGGTGGGCGGCTATATACTGATTGGATAAATTGTCATTGAATTACATGTAGCTCTTCCTCTTCTATCTAGTCTATTCAATAGCCATTTGATACGTAAACAAAGTGTCATTACGAAATCCAAAATTAGAAGTGTAAATCAACAATTTCTCGAAATCGATATATATTCGATATATTACAGTGGCGGATCCAGAGAGGGTTCCACGGAACCTTCTTGAGCATCAGAACAGTTTTTTTTAGAACAAGGATCTTATTGTGATACCCAGACCACAATATTCTCCAGAATACTTGCCGTACAAGCCTTCGAAGGAGTGAAGAAGAAACGGATCCCCACCCCCTCCCTCATTTTAAGAACACCGAAATTTAAGAACACTGAAGTTCGCTTTAAGAACAACGAATTTAAGAACTCAGAAGTCAATTTTAAGAACAACGAAATTTAAGAACTCTGAAGTCAATTAAAGAACACTGAAGTTCATTCTAAGAACACCGAAATCCAATGCCCCTTCTCGGCTTTCGTCGGGTCTTATTGTGATACTCAGACCACAATATTCTCCAGAATACTGGCCGTACAAGTCTTCGAAGGAGTGAAGAAGAAACGGACCCCCCCCCCCCCCCCCCCCCTCCCTCATTTTAAGAACACCGAAATTTAAGAACACTGAAGTCAATTTAAGAACAATGAAATTTAAGAACTCTGAAGTCAATTAAAGAACACTGAAGTTCATTCTAAGAACACCGAATTCCAATGTCCCCTCTCGGCTTTCGTACTTAAAATTTTAAGGTTTAACATTCAGTTGTAACGACGTAGTTAAATGTTCATTTGGTGAAAATATGTGGGCTAAGGAACCGTTTGCAACACAGCAATCCACTCATTTTTAAAAACCTGCGTAGAGCCTCCAAAACGAACGTAAACGTCAATAAGTTCTTAGGAATAGCAACTATTTCATCTCCCGAGATCTTTATTACATTTTTCAGGAGCAAAGAGGCATTTTCAATAGCCTTGAATTTCTTGGGTGGCAAGAAGCTCATTACCACTCATGTTTTCTGTAAATTGAACTTATCGCCCTGTGCTCATGATTTGAATGACGAACGTAAAACTTTCTAATTACGCTTCATTCACCAGGCGCTATTGAAATTCAGAACAATTCTTTTTGTAGCTCCGTTACGCCTGCTGATTTTCAAGGATGCTTGAAATATGTAAACACTGATGTCACAATAAATCCGCCTATATATATGGGTTCACCAACTACGATAATCGTACTACCAACACTAGTGAGACTTTTTCTGAGGATTTGGGTTCTCCTCACTTTATAAGAAAAAGAAAGATGGCTCTCAAGAGAGTTGAACCCTCCACATAGGCATGCCAATATTCATTCTACCCCGCAACTTTACCACATAGCCACAGAGGGAAGTGTTTTAAAAGTGTTTCTCCTTTTTTTGCATTTGGGGGACAGAAATATGATCTTCAACAATGTTTCAGAAAGATGCTAAACTTGAGGATTGATGATGTTACTGAGAGGCTGTGGGAACGGGTATCCACTCAGCCGATCGAGTCAGCGTTACACTGTGTTGAAGCGTGGGAACCTTGCTTGAAGTATGACAAATTTTCTTCCTACTTCATAAAAGTTTTGTCTTTTGCACTACTTATTTTAAAGAAGCAGACACTTGATTCAAGCTTACCGTTTTTTTTTTAATTACTTGTTTGAGTTGGTAAACTTTGACTAAGTAACAAGAATATTCTGTCCACTTAAGATAAGTGAGTTGTTTTTTAAATAAGTGAGTTGTTTTTTAACTGAAAACATTTCTAGGTATTTGGCCCTTAATAAGGGAGAAAATTCTTAATTCAGTTAAAATATTCTTAAATTGAGTTTATTTCCTTGATTGAAGTAGCTCACACACTTGACAGGATTTTATCACTTTTTGCAGTGTTATGAAGGTTGATTTTTGTCATTGATTTACTTGCAGGAATGGTTCCCTTATAATCGTAATTGTTTTGTATTTTGAAACTCCTGTCGTCGCCTCAGTATCGGATGCCACATGGGTGCTGGTCTTAGCGATTTTCCAAGATGCTATAAAGGAAATAGACTCTGAGTCACGTTTTGGGGGTTTTGTCCTTGATTTAAACACAGAGAATATTACAGGTGAGTCTCTTAGCTCTATGACCTATTGTGATCTTTATGACAGATTTCAAAACTCGAGGCTAAAAATAAAATGTAGATCTAAAGGCACTTCGGGTTGATCACATCCATAAGAGGAACATTCAAACATGGAGGCAGCCATTACCAGAGAATAGCCATATCCACCATGTATATACGCTCTGCCTCGCATCGAGCACTCTCGGCAGACGGGACACATGAATTTTCTCTTTTATCCACCATGTAGAAATTCAAGTCAACATATTAAAAAATTCATAGTGTTTCGAGCAACGTGTAGTCAAAATCTAGTTACTAGATTATTATGAAACTTATTGGCTTTATTTTAGCACTTTGTGAACGGTTTGTATACAAGTTCTATCACAGGCAGACCAGACTAAATATCAGTGGATTGAGTATATTTGTGGTTGTAAATATCGTAAATAAAAGTCTCTTCGTAATGTCTCTTGTTTACCGTATTTGGTGGAGGTGGTGAAATTACTTGAAATCCGATGAAACTCTCATAATTCTCGATATGACTTACTTGCGTTGCCATTTGGGTGGGTTTTAGGTCCATTCCAGCCGGTTTTCCCTTGTTTTCCTTTTCACCTCGATCCCCACTACCATGATACCCACACAAGGTACGCAGCAAGCTCCTCGATCGCCGCTCAAAACATGGATCAGCCACGAACTTCGCCAAGTTTCACACCGAAAATCTGCTCGATTCCAATTCCAAACTTCGGCTGGCCATCGAAGGAAGGTTCAGCAACAACTGGAAGCAGTTTCAGCTTTTCGGGTTCGGTAAAAAGTAATAAATTCTGGCAAAGAATTCCAGCCTCCAGAGATTCTCGTATGATCAGGAATCGAACCAAGGCGTTAGAAATATAGTGAACAGCGGATGCACGCAAAACCATGGCAACCTGCAACCCAACCGTTAAAAATGGCGGAAGTGAGCGATTTGATTGGCGTTTGCCATTGTTTTGCGTGCATGCGCTGGCCGTTTCCGCCTTGGTTCAATTCCGGATCATACGAGAATCTCTGGAGGCTGGAATTCTTTGCCAGAATTTATTACCTTTTACCGAACCCGAAAAGCTGAAACTGCTTCCAGTTGTTGCTGAACCTTTCTTCGATGGCCAACCGAAGTTTGGAATTGGAACGAGCAGATTTTCGGTGTGAAACTTGGCGAAGTTCATGGCTGATCCATGTTTTGAGCGGCGATCGAGGAGCTTGCTGCGTACCTTGTGTGGGTATCATGGTAGTGGGGATCGAGGTGAAAAGGAAAACAAGGGAAAACCCGCTGGAATGGACCTAAAACCCACCCAAATGGCAACGCAAGTAAGTCATATCGAGAATTATGAGAGTTTCATCGGATTTCAAGTAATTTCACCACCTCCACCAAATACAGTAAACAAGAGACATGAAGAGACTTTTATTTACGATATTTACAACCACAAATATACTCAATCCACTGATATTTAGTCTGGCCTGCCTGTGGTTCTATATAGAGGGTTGATTGCTAAATTGCAATTGTTTTCACGACAGTCATGTGAAACCGCTCTATTTCTCCGCTTTTCATAAGTATTTCCTGTTGGGACGAACCTCAAGTTAGTGCTTACACCAAGTTCTTCCAAAACAAAACAAAATAAAGCCAAGAGCTTTAAAACTTTTGAGTAACTGGATTTTTTGACAATTTGTGTCAAAATTGCTCGTATTTTTTCCCGGACAAGTGAAAGAATCAAGAAAAGATAACATGCTAAAATCTAAACACTGCCTTAATAAACTTTCATTTCCTAGCCTTATTAGAATAGTTGGATGAAAATGCTACTGCCGATTTTTATCCGACGTGTTTATAGTACGTTGCCCTGTTCCCGGTCCTGAAGGCACGTCAATGCTGATTTCAAACAAATGCCCCTTCTTTTGCATTTGCCATTAATTCCTGATAGTATGTCGCAAGTTAAAACATTTTAATTGCACCAAAATTAAATTGATGGCATACTTTTGGAGTATTTAACTTTCGGTCAGTATCAAGCGCTGACTACAGGTTCACATATCTTCTCTCATTGGTAACCTTTGGACCATGTTGGTACATGGACGGACGGATGGACGATCAAATCTTTACGGCTTCATGCTTTACCACTTTCTGCTATTGAACCCGCGCGGGAGCTCTGCTATATAAACCAACAGACGCTTTAAAAACCATAGTGCATCACCCCAAGACCGGAATTTTAATGGACCTGTGGTGGTGCCCGTCATGGTTTTGGTCAGCACTTTTGTGTATGGTTGCACGGTGCATTTTATACCGATTCTACGTTTTAAAATGAGTATATAACGTTCTCGAGTCTGCGTTTTTTACTGAGTTTGCAGTCTGCGTTTTTTACCGAGTGGGCGTTACTGAGTCTGCAGTTTGCATTTTATGCCGAGTCTGCGTTTTATCTGAGTTCTTTGACTACGTTTTATACCGAGTTTGCATTTTTACCGAGTTTGCGTTTTTAACTGAGTCTGCAAGTCTTCATTTGTACCGAGTCTGCATTTTATAGCGGCGCTCCGGCTGAAAAGCGGAACACCATACCTAAGAAAAAAGCGTCAAAAAAGGTACTGTACGCGTCCAAAATGATCGCAAATATAGCGAATGTAAGAACTTCACGGGGTACCCAAAACTCCACAGTCGCAACTATCGCAAAGGGGTCGAAGTCATTTTTGAAAGTCGACAGTCATTGCCCGCGCCGATGGTGAAACTTGCACCATTCGCAGCCGCTTTATGTATCTAGTACCGAGTCTGCGTTTTATCTGAGCGTTTTGTCTACCTTTTTTTTTCCTAATGGTCTGTAACACCTGTATGTTCTGCAACGTGGCTTACCTGAAAAAAAGTGAAAAGTACTTTCGGCTCTAGTTAAACCATCGTCAGTTGCTTTTTTGCCATCCCTCCTTCGTCGGGTCGTCATTTCTGTGCATCCCTTCCATGTGGGACCTATTGACTACTACTACTACTACTGCTGCTGCTGCTGCTGCTGCTGCTGCTGCTACTACTACTACTACTACATTGACCATTCTCGACTTAACCTTTTAAAAACCTCAGTTTCTAGAATGGGCCCAAGGATCTGGAATAGTGTTCCAGAAAAATTAAGAAAATCACCAAAACATATATTTAAGAAACAAATGTCAACGATTTTATTCGAACCCCTTTGTGTTCAGGACAGTTATGCTGACATACAAAGCATTATAAACAGTATTAGCAAAATTATACAGAGTAAAAGGAAAAGCTTTTGTCCATATTTATTTCCTTTGATAAGAATATATGTTATTAGTTTATTGTTATCGTGTTCTGTGTTATTCTGTAATTTTGGTATTCTAATTTTAAAAATAATTGTATTTAGCGTCCACACACTGCCTGCCTTGATTAGCTCCGCTATTTGCAGGTAGTGTGCGTTTTTAACTTAGGTCAAAAATAACAATAAAGATTGATTGATTGATTGATTGATTGATTTTCCGGATGGATCGCCCAATTCCTGCGCATGCGCCATCACGGTAGAATTAGATGACGTCATCGGAAGCTTGGGTGGTTATTGGGTTGCGGGAGGCGCCCTCGAGCATGCGCGCCTGTTGTTACTGCGCGTGACGTCATCTTGGAGGTCCCCTGACTATTTCTACGCGCGCACGGCTCCCTGTTGGATGTCTGCCCTCGAGTTCGTCAGGTTCTGTCTTCCTCTCATGCCGTTGTTAATTCTCACCCCTTTTTCAATCTGTTTTATACCGCGTCTGCGTTTTATACTGCTTCTGGCAGCTTTATCTAATAAGACATTTATGTCAATCGTAAACGATCCAGCCCACCGCCTGCATAGCTTGTTGCCATTCTGTGGGCCGTCCCCCTACCAATTACGGCGCAAAAGACAGTTTGTAATGCCCATTTGCAAAACGGAACGCTTCAAAACAGCTTCATTGTTCGGTCATGTAGAATCAATGACGGAAACAAAAGTTAGCGCGGTGTAAACATATTCAGAGTTTTCTATAGTACTGTATATATTTTAGGTGAATTTTTAGGTTTTATATCATTATCATTATTTGTAGTAAATTATTATAGGTTTATATTATGTAAATACGCAATTCAGCTGTAAAAGCTGCCATATATTTTACAATAAACTATCTATCTATCTATCTGGCTATCTATCTGTCTATCTATCTAATAATCTGTCTATCTATCTATCTTCTGCAGTCTGCATTTTAAACCCAGTCTGCGTTTTATACTACGATCGTTTCCTTGATAATCCTCAAGATTATCTTATCATCTATTGTTAGCCAAATTTATCGAAAATACTTAAAGACTTAAATATTATTTTTCAGCAACCAATCCATGTTCCACTGGAAATCATAGTTGCCAAAACAGCACCGTCTGTATACCATTAGCTAATGAGAACTACACCTGTGTGTGTGACCTTGCTCAAGGATTTGTTGCCAACGGAACGTCGTGTGTCGGTAAGTGCAGATGATTTAACGTATGAGTTCACGAAAATGAGGTGTCCCAGATGTCCGCAAAGAAAATCTAACTCCTGCATTCAATAACAATAATAGCGTCACAAAAAGAATGATGTTGATCCTTAATTTTTCATATATCAAACTCTCAGTGAATAACAATGTCGTGTTCTGTTTTCCGTTGTATCAGCCATGAGCCACATCAAGGAGATTCATTCATAGGGCTATGAAGTACACTGTAGATTATTCCCTCACGTTTTCCTCATCTCTCTTTTCCAGCTACTGATGTATGTAAGAACGGACAACATAATTGTCATCCGAATGCCACCTGCATTCCCGGAAACTTCACGACCGGAAACTTCTCGTGCTTCTGTAACACATACGAAAGTTACTATGGCAATGGGACCCATTGTTCGGGTTAGTAAAACTGCTGTGCATTCATAAACATATACCAGCTGCCAAAAACATCTTTTGAACATTTTCAAATACCAGGGTGTTTCAAAGAATAAAGGAAACAGACCTTTGAAACCTCAAACACTTCTAGCAAGACAAAACGCTTTAACACGATAACCACATTTTCATGAAAGACTTTGCTCTACTATAAACCTCGGCAAATATCATTAAGACTAAGGTCACTTCATTATTCAGCTCGTTCGAAATTTATGGAAGACATTGACTGTCTTATAACAACCAATCCCACGTATTTTAATAGCGGAGCTCCTGCGCGGGCCGAAGGCCCGCGCAAGCGGAGCACCATACCTAAGGAAAAAACGTATGGTATACTATCGAGTTGATTTTTGAACGTCACGGGCATTATGGATCATTTTGATGACGTCATTGATGACGTAAGGGCACGTGACCTTGGTGTAGAGTTCCTCTTATGGTCTTTGAAAGTTTGTCCAAGTTTGGCTTCTATAGAAGCTACCCTTCGGGAGATATGATTTTTTCTTTATTTTTCTGGTATTAAACCTATAGCGTACGCCGTCCGTCCGTCCGTCCGTCCGTCCGTCCGTCGTCCGTGTACACATGGGAACCCTGTGGTATGCAAAGAAAAAATTATATCTCCTCAAGGGAACATGCTAAGACAACCATACTTGGAATATTTTGTCTATACCACAAGGGGGTTGCTGTGACACGGACACGTGATATGACGTCATCAGTGACGTCATCAGTGATTGAAAAATTAATATCTCGTGAAGGGAAGACTCTAAAACAACCAAACTTGGGTAGTGCTTGAAAAATCAATATCTCGTGAAGGGAAGACTCTAAAACAACCAAACTTGGGTAGTGTAGTCTAGGCCACCAGATGAGCGAAATGAGGTGGTCACGTGATATGACGTCATCGATGACGTCATCTATGCTTGAAAAATCAATATCTTGTGAAGGGAAGACTCTAAGACAACAAAACTTGGGTAGTGTAGTCTTGGCCACCAGATGAGCAAAGTGAGGTGGTCACGTGATATGACGTTATCGATGACGTCATCTATGCTTGAAAAATCAATATCTCGTGAAGGGAACACTCTAAGACAACAAAACTTGGGTAGTGTAGTCTAGGCCACCAGATGAGCAAAATGAGGTGGCCACGTGATATGACGTCATCGATGACGTCATCTATGCTTGAAAAATCAATATATCGTGAAGGGAACACTCTAAGAAAACAAAACTTGGGTAGTGTAGTCTAGGCCACCAGATGAGCAAAATGAGGTGGTCACGTGATATGACGTCATCGATGACGTCATCTACGCTTGAGAAATAAATATCTCATGAAAGGAAGACTCTAAACCAACCAAACTTGGGCAATGTAATCCAGGTCACCAGATGAGCGAAATGAAGTGGTCACGTGATGTGACGTCATCGATGACGTAATCTATGCTTGAAAAAATCGATATCTCGTGAAGGGAAGACTCTCAAGCAACCATGTAAACCATGTACACATGGGAATCCCTTTCATCACACAGAAAAGTTTATAACCAGGAGCTCCGCTTTTAGCCAGTGGCTAAATCTATATATTATATACTTTAGTAAGGTACCTCACAAAGAATTGAAATCCTTATAATTTAAGATACTCATTGACTGAGATCGTGTTTTTGGAGAATCACCATGTTTTCTTCTGAAATTAGGAGCGAATATTATACTGATCGTAGCATTATTTACGAAACAGATCCAAAAAAAGGAGGAAGAGTTGAATAGCTAAATTCAAAGATTCTTAAATAAACTAATGATGGTTATTATTTTACTTCAGTACAATCTACACAATCTACAAGCAACATTGTACAAGAAACGTCGTCATTTGAAGAACTTCAAACATCCGTACCCTTTACTACGTTGAACTTGATCTCCACCAGTACCGTGCCCATCAGAATTTCTCTCGAAGCAACGGTCACCACAGCAACACCAGACACATCGTCGTTGGAAAGCTCTAGCATTTCTGTGGAGACCGTGTTCCCGGAACTGCCGTCAACATCACCTAGTGAGAGTGTTTCGGGCGTTGCACCGACCATCACTCCAACCACCTTTCTGACTTCGGAGGGTACAAGCCCGAGTGGCATCTTGACTACATCTCCTGACCTCCCCGTTTCTACATCAAATGCTGAGCCTACAGAGGGTGCGACTACAAGTCCAATAGATCAGATCTTAACAAGTACCGTGCCTATCAGCCCTTTACTTGAAGCGACATTTTCCACAACCGTACCAGAGACCTCTTCTTCGGAATTGTTTACAACAGTGTCATCTGTCGAAAGCTCTAGCATTTCTTCGGAGCCCTTGTTTGCGGAATCGCCGTCAACAACACCAAGTGAGAGTGTTTCGAGCATTGCACCGACCATCACTTCAACCACCTTTGTGACTTCGGAGGTTACAAGCCCGATTGGCATCTTGACTACATCTCCTGATCTCTCCGTTTCTTCATCAATTGTCGAGTCTTCAGAGAGTGCGACTACAAGTCCAATAGGTCAGATCTCAATAAGTACCGTGCCTATCAGCCTTTCACTTGAAGCGACATTTTCCACTACCGTTCCAGAGACCTCTTCTTCGGAATTGTTTACAACGGTGTCATCTGTGGGAAGCTCTAGCATTTCTTCGGAGCCCTTGTTTCCGGAATCGCCGTCAACAACACCAAGTGAGAGTGTTTCGAGCATTGCACCGACCATCACTCCAACCACCTTTGTGACTTCGGAGGTTACAAGCCCGATTGGCATTTTTACTTCGTCTTTCGAAACCTTTGTTACTACATCAATCGTTGTGCCTACAGAGAGTGTCACAACGTCTCAAATAGATCAGATCTCACCAGGTACCTTGACCATCAGCTCTTCACTCGAAGCGACATCTTCTACAATCGTACCAGAGACCTCTTCTTCGAAAGTGTTAACAACAGATGTATCCACTACGCCTCTAACTTCTTTGGCAAGTTCAAGCATTTCTACTGTGAACACTATCGTAGACCTATCATCATCTGCCATCAGCCCTTCTCCCTATATGGTAGTTTCCATGTTTTCGACACAGACCTCTTCTTTCGGGGGTTTTACAGAAAGCGTCTCTACCTCTCCACTGACTTCCTCGACAGAAACAAGTGATGTTACGCTCGCAGGTTCAGATTCAACCCTGCTTGAGTTTGAAACTTCGAAGTCGATATTCCTGCAACCTTCTTCAACTACTGCTGTTCATTGTTCTCCATCAATTACCACACCCGAAGGTAGGCAATGTTTGATGTTCTTAGTTGTCCCTTCCCTAGCGTACAAGTTTGCGAAAAATGCAAAGGAATCTTCATCCGGGACACGTGGCCAAATACGGAAAAATATAGCCCGTTGTCAATACGTAAAATACAGTCCATGTGCCAGCCAACCAAATGGCAGGGAATTGTCAAGTCATATGATAAATGTTACACCAGGGAGTGAAAATAATGTTTTGCATCGATCATTTGTTTGCAAACTTCATAATAAATTCAAATTTGAATCTTTGATGTCCGAAATCTCACTGATGTCCGAAATCTCACTGTCCCTTAGCAATTTCCTTCCTTCCTTCCTTCCTTCCTTCCTTCCTTCCTTCCTTCCTTCCTTCCTTCCTTCCTTCCTTCCTTCCTTCCTTCCTTCCTTCCTTCCTTCCTTCCTTCCTTCCTTCCTTCCTTTCTTCCTTCCTTCCTTCATTCATTCATCCATTCATTCAGGAAAGCACTATCGTTTTTATTTTAGATATGGTGACTTTTTTTCTGAAGTTCACAATAATTAACAGATATTATGATGAGGATATCTCGTGTGAAATTATCACTGTGGTAAGTCCTTGTGGGTATGAAATTAGTTTAATGTGAACTAAATGTCCAGGAGTAACGATAGAAGCCATATCGATAATGGTTTTTTAGTATCTTATGTATTTCATTATATATTTAAATGAATCTATCTTAACACAGAATGAAATAAGAATAATATGATGAACTTATGATGAACTTTTTGACCTTTTTAATTTTTAGTTTCTAATTCATTTAGCATTGAAATATAATTTGTTCTGTTATTATTCATGTTATGATTTATTTATTGATAGTACGTAACTTTTAACTTATAATATTGTAAAGCGCTCTGGATCTGTATGAGAAAAGGAGCTATATAAATTCTCTTATTCTTATTATTTTTTTTCTTAATGAAAGTTGATGTAAAATATAAGGATTCTGAGCGGTTTAAAAGTTAAAAAGAATTAGCGGTTTAAGAGAATTAGAACCTAAAAATTAAAATTCAATTAAATAACTTGTAATAACAGTTTTTTTAGACCGATATTGTAAGTAGTGTTTTATAGAGTAAATAAATTATTTCTTATATCGGTTAATTTCAACATCTATAAAATCAACGTCACGGTTGTTTCATAACATGTTATAATATAGTGCGAGCGTTCTACCTAAACCGCTCAGAATCCTTATATTTTACATCAATTTTGATTAAGAAAAAAAATAAACTGAAATTGGTATTATATGGGCCCCCTTAGGTAAGATTAACAACCTCTGCTATTTCCAAGTTTGAAAAAACGTTTGGCTTGGTATTAGAAAACAAACGGCCAGTTTCGCAATCCGATTCCATCCGCTCGACAGCTTTTGAAAATTCCAGATTTGTACTTATCTAGCAGTTAAGAGCGCTCGTCTGTAAATATCGACCAACTCGCGAAAAATAAAAAATTTGCGAAATCATTAAAACTTCATCTATCTCTACCTCTAGTATATCTATAACTTCTGTGGAAATTTTAGCTCAATCAGATAAATATTTTAGGAGAACGGGGGCCGAGTTGAATCCCTCGGCTGACTGCCGATTTTCGTCTTTTCTACCGTTCCTCAAAAGTCAACAAAATTCTAACGCTCACGCTCACCAATCAAAATATAACTACATTAAACGAAAAGAATAGACTCTGCTTGCAATTCTGAGAGGAATTTGACATCAATAGGTTAAATACTGAATATTTGAGGGATTTTTTCATTATTTTTAAATTTTTCACCTTCATTTCGGGGCTGAATGTCGAGGGCTTATTTCTCCGATGTAATCAGGAAATCAGTTGATTTGGAATTGCCATTCCTTATAGAGCAATGCTTAAGGTGCGTATTTGTCAAATAATATTTTTGGGCCAGGCAAAAAGCGCGCCTACGAGTGAGCCCATTTGGAGACTAATTACTGACATCTTCCAGACACCTCTCGATCACGTACACTCGCTTTGTAATAAACCAAAACCTTAATCTTGAGCCAAAAGCACCAACAAATGAATGCAAAGACATTTTTATTACGCTTGATCTTACTTACAGTTCAGAAGTTTCCACCGGCTGTAAACTCGCCCGTGGAAACTTCTGAACTGTGAGTAAGATCAAGCGTAATAATATATAGATTTAGCCACTGGCTAAAAGCGGAGCTCCCGGTTTTTTTTAACGAGACAAAAAAGTTGCCATTGTACATGAATAGATAGCCTTGCACCGTTATACCACGTGACTAAACACTTGTTCATCCAAGTGTGGTTATCTAAGGTTCATCCCTTCAACGATGTAAACCTTTTCACGTTTGATGACGTCATCAATGACGTCATACCACGTGACCATGCAGTTGCACCCCCCTTGCCACTTAGACAACTTTACCCAAGTTTGACTTTCTGAGGTTCGTCCCTTCTTGAGATATATCATGTTTCTCCCATGATGACGTCATCAATGACGTCATACCACGTGACCATGCAGTTGCACCCCTCTGCCACTTAGATAACTTCACCCATGTTTGGTGGTCTGAATTTCATCCCTTCTTGAGATATATCATTTTTTGCTATGATGACGTCATCAATGACGTCATACCACCTGACCATGCAGTTGCACCCCCCTTGCCACTTAGATAACTTAACCCAAGTTTGATTGTCTGAAGTTAATCCCTTCTTGAGATATATCATGTTTCTCCTATGATGACGTCATCAATGACGTCATACCACGTGACCATGCAGTTGCACCCCCCTTACCACTTAGATAACTTCACCCAAGTTTGGCTGTCTGAGGTTCATCCCTTCTTGAGATATATCATTTTTCTCCTATGATGACGTCAACGATGACGTCATACCACGTGATCATGCAGTTGCACCCCCCTTGCTACTTAGATAACTTCACCCAAGTTTGGTTCTCTGAGGTTCATCCCTTCCCGAGATTTGTTAATTTTCTTAGTATACCACAGGGTTCCCATGAGTTTCCGCGTACGGCGGACGGACGGACGGACGCACGCTATACCTTTTATTCAGGAAGAAACAAAAAAATCATATCTCAAGAAGAGAACCACCTATGGCAACCAAACTTGGACACATTCATCCTTTTGGCGATACCTTTTTAACGCCCTAGTCACTTTACTTGGCGTCGGCAATAACGTGAGTAGAATGAGCGAGAAAGCCCATGACGTTTAAATCAACTCCATACCTATGCCTGGACGTTATTTCCTTAAGTATGGTGCTCCGCTAAAAATGTCCTTGCATTCATTTGTTTATGTTTTTGGTGCAAGATTAAGGTTTTGGTTTATTACAGAGCGAGTAGTACATGATCGAGAGGTGTCAGGAAGATGTCAGTAATTAGTCTCCAAATGGGCTCACTCGTAGGCGCGCTAAAACTTTTCATTTGAGTTGACAAAAACAGACCTTAAGCATTGCTCTCGGGAATGGCAATTTCAAATCAACTGGTTACATCGGAGAAATAAGCCCTCGAAATTCCGCCCCGAAATCAAGGTGAAAAATTTAAAAATAATTAAAGAAATCCTTAAAATATTCAGTATTTAACCTATTGATGTCAAATTCCTTTCAGAATGGCAAGCAGAGTCTATTCTATTGATTTAACGTAGATAAATGTTGATTGATGAGCGTGAGCGTTAGAATTTTGTTGACTTTTGAGGTACGGTAGAAAAAGCGAAAACGGGCCTCGAAATCAACACACGAAATCACAAATCGTGTGATTCAACTCGGCCCCGTTCTCCTAAATTACCTGATCGAACTAACATTTCCACAGCTGTTATAGATCCACTAGATGAAGTTTGAGCGACGTCGCAAGTTTTTGAATTTCGCGAAGTGGTCGATATTTACAGAAGAGCGCCCTTAAAATGTAAACAATCATTGGTCCAGTTCCATGGATAACAGTTATCTGTTGTATAGGATTTTTTCTGGATTTATCCATTGGACAAGCGTTCATCTACTGATAACTCTTGTCTGACATCCTAGGAACCGGCACCTGGAAGATTATTTAACAATCGGGCAGAATCCACCGGGCATAGATCCGGGTCTTTGAAGTCTTTCCGCGATAGATTCGAAAGCTATCCTTCGAAAAAATGTTATCTACGTTTGGCTGTCTCACCACCTTTGCTTCCATAGATAATTTATTCGTTAAAACGAGAGCTCTAAAATGATTAAGTCATCGATGACGTCATATATTTTGACGAAGTTAGTCCACTCCCTGACACAAAGGCAACTGACGAACTGGGTTTTGTTGACACTGTTCCTAAGATACGTTTCCTATTGGTACACGGAAATCCTTAAGTGACCAAGCTTTTGCATTTCCTATCCACCTAAACAATTACTGCCGAGTTTGATTGTCTTAAAGGACAAAAGTCATATCTGAGGAGGAAAAAGTGGTTATTAAGCTTGTTATTTAATGACTTAATCGATGATGTAGAATCACGTGGTGATGTTGGTGTACCCCTTGGTGGTCAACAAGTCAAAGTTATCTATTGGTTATTTTACCCCCTTTCGTCCAATTTATTATGTTTACGGCCCTTTAATTGTGACGTCATCGATTACGTCACACCACGTGACCATGTCGCAGCACCCTCCTTAAGACATAGAGAAGTAACCCCAAGTTTGGTCTTATGAACATGTTGCTTCGCAGAGAAAAGAATATTTTTTGTTCAACGGGTACAAACCCTCGTGAACCCCTAGAATTGGAATACCTGTGTTACGGACGGACGGACAAACAAACAAACAAACACAAGGAATCATCACTTTATATAGGTTTTATTCAAAAAAGAGAAAAGAAGAAAAAAAAATTATCTCGGGAGAGAAAGCTGCAATAACGACCAAACTTGATAAAAGTTGCCTTTAGGTTATTAGCTATCTAGCGTCAAAGTCACGTGATATGACGTCACTGATTACGTTATAAGAAATACCAAAAATGTCTCAAAACACTCAAAAGCGACTTGATGGTTATCTGTACGTACTGTCTAATACCAGTTTTCCTTATCTATGGTGCTCCGCTTGGGCGGCGCTTCGCGTGGGAGCTCCGCTAATAAACTGAGGGAGGGATAAGTGTTCCTATGCAGATCAGTTTTGGCCCCATAGCCTCACGTGAGGTAAAAAATAGCTAATTGTTTCCTTTTCAGGATTGGTTGCTATGGTAACTTGGGACTTCTCATTTGAGGGAACTTCATCCCCCTTGGGAAGAATTATTTATTACGTAATACTTTAACAGGAAGGAATGCAGAGAATAACACGGGATAACATTCTCGCGTAGCGCAATTACGAGGAAATTTCAGTAATGAAAATAGTGCCAGTGAGCATTCCTCGATTTAGGCGTGTGTTTTTTTTAAAGTGGTTTGAGTTGGGGATTTTCACCCCTTAAGCTCTCAGCCCTATGTTGTCATGGTAACCAAACACGGAAATGTCTACGCTTTCACTCTAGGATTTGAAAATGGGAGCACTGCATTCCTTCCCCTTACCCCACCACACCTTTTCCTGTGTTTTAGCTTCATGGTTTGAACGGTTTAACTCCTGAAGTGGTAGAACTTCTACTTTAGTTTTATTCTCTTAATAACAGGTCGACCATGTATTTCGTAACTCGACACTGAACAGTTCATATGTTGGAAGCAATATCACTAACTTAAAGTAGGTATTTGGTTCTGCGTAAGTAAGGTAACAGTGCAATGTCTAAAAAGTATTTTAAGAGAATCCATCAAGAAATCGAGATTATAAACAAATTAAAGAAAAGAGAAATCGAAATTAAAAAAATGGCTTTTTTTTGGCATGGCTAGTTTTGTCGAAACAGATACTACTATATGATATCATGTAAATAAGTAATTCCAATCAGATATTGTTTGTGAGCAGCTCAATCCCTGGCGTTCTTGGTGGTCTTCCTGTGGATAGGTAGCCCACCCGAGCACTAGGAAGTACGCTGCCTTGTAAGCAGATATTCTTACAAAGGTTGATTTATTCTTATTGATTATCTTACAGGAATGGTTCAGTTGAGGTCGTGATGACTCTGTATTTTAAACCTTCTGTCATCGTCGTATTTTCGGTCACACAGGAGCAGGTACACACGACTTTCAAAAATGCTATACAGGTGACAGGGTCTGAGTCACTTCTTGCGCAATTCCTCCTTGATCTGAGCTCAGTGAATATTACAGGTGAGTCTCTTAGCTCTATGAACTATTCGTCATTTTATCAGCAGATTTCAAAACTCGATGTTAAAAATAAAATGTAGATCTAAAGGCACTACGGGTAGATCACATCCATAAGAGGAACATTCAAGCATGGGGGCAGCCATTAACGCATAAACCATATGGCCGTCATGTAGAAATTGAAGTCAACATATTTAAAAATTCATAGTGTTTCGAGCAACGTGTCAAAAGTCAAAAATCTAGCTACTAGATTATTATGGAACTTATTGCCTTTATTTAAGCACCTTGTGAACGGTTTGTATAGAAGTTGTATATAGTATGTTGGTTGCCCAATTACAATTGTTTTCACGACAGTCATGTGAAATCCATATGTATTTCCTGTTGGGACGAACCTCAAGATAGTGCTTACACCCAGTTCTTCCAAAACAAAATAAAATAAAGCCAAGAGGTTTAAAACTTTTGAGTAACTTGATTTTTGGCCTATTTGTGTCAAAATTGCTCGAAGTCTCTGAAATATATTCCCGTGGTTGTGATGGTAGTTGTCGGAGGACAGGTGATTATCCCGTGACTCAGGTGTTGCCTCAAGTTTGGAGTTAATTGAAACCGTTTACAAAGGACATCTGTCTTTGTGGGCCGAGGGATCGCTTCGGCCTGGAATTGAATGGACGGAATTTGAAGCCCGCCACGAGGCGCCGCCGCGTCACGAACAGTTCTTTTTGAGAGACATTTGTCGTTACACTTCTAGCTGTCTTGAGCTGAGGAAGCAGAACAGGCAGAGACTTCTCATGGGAACGATAAACCGTTATATGCTGTTCGTGTATACGAGAGGCCCGCGCGATGTTTGGTAGTTTCTAGTGAGCCTGCTGGCCAGCTCACGTTTGGAACAGAGAACCGGCGAAAGAGCAGGAGGCAAAACGGAACGCGGTTAACGAAACTGCTCTGTGGAACTTTGAAAACTGTAGAATTGTAGAACGTGGAATTTCGTTTATTTCTGTACCTTCTTTATTTGTTTAATAGTTGAACAAGTAAATGTGGGACACATTCACGTTTTGAGAGGGGGTAGTGTAATGGAACAGGAAGTTCCATGTGCCTGTGCCATATTTGGGCACCATGCCCGTATTTGTAGTTATGCCTGTCATGTCAGTGCGCCATGCGTGTTCAGTAAATCAGTTCTACAGAGCAGCGTTGCAGATTTAGTTGTTTATTTCGGGGGCCGTTTAATTGTCCCCATTTCGGAGTCTTCGGGTTGTAATAAGAACGGAGAGCTCGGTCCGTTACAATACTATATGTCGAATTCGCAATTTTTAAAATCGGTAGTAGCTTTTTCGTCCAGCTATGTTAATAAGGCGAGGAAAAAAGAAAGTTTATCAAGGCGGTGTTTAGATTTTAGCCTGGACCCATGACACAACAACACAACCATGGATCCATCACAACAACACACGTCGGCAGATCAAGTGCACAAACCCGAACCCTGCTTTTCACTTTTCCAGCTCCGCGCACTTTTGCCTTGTTCTTAAGACGCTTGCGAGCAGAATAAACGATCGACAATATCCGGTAGTAGTATACACAAAAGTCAGTCCAAGTTTGGGTCTAAGATAGAGCTGACGATTGACCCCGTTCGCCAACTCGAGTTCTTCACAACAGCTATGCACGAGTTCGTTCTCCTTGCCAATTCGCAATCACTCCGACCAAAATCCTCCCCAATTCAAGGCTCTGAAAACTCTGTAGAGGGCTTACTTCATCCTCTTGAAGCTCACTTGCCCGAATGAGAACCGTAATTGAAGTGATCTAATCTTCTTTCCGTGTCATTTTCAACCCTTCCTGCCAACTTGACTCCCACGCGGCGAACAACACACAACACTCGCGTGTGAATGAAAACAGGCAGAAAAACTCAAAAACAGCAGGTTTCTTCACAAAAACATCCCATAAGCTGCCACTAATTGTAACGGACCGAGCTCTCCGTTCTTATTACAACCCGAATACCCCGAAATGGGGGCCAATTAAACGGCCCCCGAAATAAACAACTAAATCTACAACGCTGCTCTGTAGAACTGATTTACTGAACACGCATGGCGCACTGACATGACAGGCATAATTACAAATACGGGCATGGTGCCCAAATATGGCACAGGCACATGGAACTTCCTGTTCCATTACAGTATATAGTATGTTGCTATGATCCCGGTCACTCAAGGCACGTCAATGCTGATTTCGAACACATTGCCCCTTCTTTTGCATTTGCCATTAATTCCTGATAGTAAGTCGCAAGTAAAAACATTTGCACCAGAATGAAATTCCTGGCATGCTTTTGGAGTCTTTAGCTTTCGGTCAGTATTAAACGCAGACTGCAGGCTAAGATATATTTCTCTCACGAGTACCCTTGTATCGGTACATGGACGGACGGACAATCAAATCTTGACGGCTTGATGTTATACCACTTTCTCTTATTGGGCCCGCGCGGGAGCTCCGCTGTCTGAGCCAACAGACACGCTTTAGAACCATAGTCCATCACCAAAAGACCGGAGTTTGGGGCCTGTGGTGTGCCCGTCATGGTTTTAGTCAGCACCTTTGTGTATCGATGCACGGTGCATTTTATACCGAGTCTGCGTTTTATACTGAGTTTACATGTTTTACCGAGTCTGCATTTTTTAACTGAGTCTGCAACCTGCAGTCTGCGTTTTATACCGAGTCTGCAGTCTGTATGTTTTACCGAGTCTGCATTTTTTACTGAGTCTGCAGTCTGCACTTTAAACCGAGTCTGCGTGTTATACTGACGGTCTTTCTCTTCATAACGGTTATCTTATCATCTTTTCTTAGGCTATTTTTATGAAAAATACGTAAAGGATGAATTGTTATTTTTTTAGGAACCGATCCATGTTACGGCGGAAATCATACCTGCCATAGTAGCGCCATCTGTATACCATTAGGTAATGGGAACTACACCTGTGTGTGTAATCTTGCACAAGGATTTGTTGACAACGGAACATCGTGTGTCGGTAAGTGGAGATGACTTAAGGTATGAGTTCACGAAAATGAGGTGTCTGAGATGTCCCCAGAGAAAATCCATATCGCGTCGAAATTATGCTACCAGGGTCGTTTATATGTAGTTGTAAATCTTAAAGAAAAATCTTTTAAAGTAATTCATTTTCAAATTCACTTAAATATATCTTTTTGGCTTCAAGGAAAAATGCCAGTTTTAAAAAGAAAACTTAACTTCTAATACAACTCCAGATTTGATCGAAATCTATTCTCCAGAAGGCGATGTCAAAATCGGTTTAAGGGATATTTTATTTTCAATGAATCTTGACGCGGCAAGATTATAGTGCTGCTAAAGTCCTATGCTGACACTATTCGTTGGAAGAGGACTCTAACTCCTACATTGAATAACAATAATAGCGTTACAATAAGAACAATGTGCATCCTTTATTGTTTCACATATCAAAACCCCTTTTATGTGTCTTTCTTGTTCAGTTTTTCGCTGTATTACCCATGAGCCACATCAACGAGATTCATTCATTGGGTTCTGAAGTAGACTGTAGATTATTCCGTCACTTTTTTCCTCACGGCCACTATGTCTCTTTTCCAGCGACTGATGTATGTAAGAACGGACAACACAATTGTCATCCGAATGCAACCTGCATTCCCGGAAACTTCACGACTGGAAACTTCACGTGCTTATGTAACGCTTACGAAGGTTACTATGGCAACGGGACCCATTGCTCAGGTTAGTAAAGCTGTTGTACATTCATAGACATAAAGCAGCTGCCAAAAACATCTGATGAACATTTTCAAAATAACAGTGTGTTTCATTTTAATCTGGCTGATTCGAAATATCAGTGATTTAAAATCACTGAGTGCTTCAATGACATAAAAAAGTATGTTAATAACAAGCAATTGGTAACTATAGTGTCGCGAAGGAACTGGTTCGCATTTCCTGAGTTGTCAGAGGAAGACGTATGTTCTAAAGTGTTTCAATAAATAAAGGATACAGACCTTTCAAACATCAAACTGTCTATCCAGACATAACGTTTAACCACGATCAACCACATTTTCACGAAGGTTTTTCCCATACAATAAAACTCGGCAAAGATCATTAAGAACAAAGTCACTTCACAATCGTATTAAACGATTATTCTGTTCGTTCTTAGCGATTTATTGAAGAGATTATTTCTCTCATGACAGACAATCCAATGATGTATTTTAGGATGGCTCTCTTTACGGGTACTTCACAGAAAAATTCAAATCCCTCTATTTTAAGATACGCATTGGGTGAGATCGTGTTGTTAGAGAATCACCATTTACCTTCTGAAGTTAGGAAGGAAATTATTCTCATCGTAACATCATTTACGAACTAGATCAACAAAAAGCGAGGAACAGTTCAATACCCAACAACGTTAAACTTGAAAGACTCTTAAAAACTAATGTCCGTTATTATTTTAACTTCAGAACAATCCATTGTGCAAGAGACGTCATCATTTAAAGAACTTCAAACATCCGTACCCTTCAATCCGTTGGACTTGATCTCCACCAGTACCGTGCCCATCACAATTTCTCCCGAAGCAACAGTCTCCATAGCAACACCAGACACATTGTCTTTGGAAAGCTCTAGCATTTCTTCGGAGACCGTGTTCGCGGAACCCCCGTCAACAACACACAGTGACAGTGTTTTGAGTTTTTCACCGACCATCACTCCAACCACATTTGTGACATCTGAGGTTACAAGCGTGCCAATCAGCCCTTCACTTGAAGTGACCTCTTCTTCGGAATTGTTGACAACAGTGTCATCAGTGGAAAGCTCTAGCATTTCTTCGGAACCCTCGTTTGCGGAATCGCCGTCAACAACACCAAGTGAGAGCGTTTCGAGTATTGCACCGACCATCACTCCAATTACCTTTGTGACTTCCGAAGTTACAAGCCCGATTGGCATCCTGACTACATCTCCCGAACTCTTCGTTTCTACATCGATTGTTGAGCCTACAGAGAGTGCGAGTGCAAGTCCAATAGATCTGATCTCAACAAGTAGCGTGCCAATCAGCCCTTCACTTGAAGCGACATCTTCTGTACCAGAGACGTCTTCTTCAGAATTGTTTACAATAGTGTCATCTACTACACCTCTGTCATCAGTGGAAAGCTCTAGCATTTCTTCGGAGACCGTGTTCGCGGAACCCCCTTCAACAACACCCAGAGACAGTGTTTCGAGTTTTTCTCCGACCATCAAACCAACCACCTTTGTGACTTCGGAGGTTACAAGCCCGATTAGCATTTTTACTACGTCCCCGGAAACTTCTGTTTCTTCTTCAACTATTGTGCCTACAGAGGGTGTGACTTCAAGTCCAAAAGATCTGATCTCAACAAGTAGCGTGCCAATCAGCCCTTCACTTGAAGCGACATCTTCTGTACCAGAAACCTCTTTTTCGGAATTGTTTACAATAGTGTCATCTACTACACCTCTGTCATCAGTGGAAAGGTCTAGCATTTCTTCGGAGACCGTGTTCCCGGAACCCCCGTCAACAACACCCAGTGGCAGTGTTTTGAGTTTTTCACCGACCATCTCTCCAACCGCATTTGTGACATCGGAGGTTACAAGCGCGCCAGTACGCCCTTCACTTGAAGCGACATCTTCTGTAATTATAGAGACCTCTTCTTCAGAATTGTTTACAATAGTGTCATCTACTACACCTCTGTCATCAGTGGAAAGCTCTAGCATTTCTTCGGAGACCGTGTTGGCGGAACCCCCGTCAACAACACCCAGTGACAGTGTTTCGATGTTTTCACCGACCATCACTCCAACCGCATTTGTGACATCAGAGGTTACAAGCCCGATTAGCATCTTTACTACGTCCCCGGAAACTTCTGTTTCTTCATCAACTATTGTGCCGACAGAGGGTGTGACTACAGGTTCAATAGATCTGATCTCAACAAGTAGCGTCCCAATCAGCCCTTCACTTGAAGCGACATCTTCTGTACCAGAAACCTCTTCTTCGGAATTGTTTACAATAGTGTCATCTACTACACCTCTGTCATCAGTGGAAAGCTCTAGCATTTCTTCGGAGACCGTGTTCCCGGAACCCACGTCAACAACACCCAGTGGCAGTGTTTTGAGTTTTTCACCGACCATCTCTCCAACCGCATTTGTGACATCGGAGGTTACAAGCGCGCCAATACGCCCTTCACTTGAAGCGACATCTTCTGTACCAGAGACCTCTTCTTCGGAATTGTTTACAATAGTGTCATCTACTACACCTCTCTCATCAGTAGAAAGCTCTAGCATTTCTTCGGAGACCGTGTTAGCGGAGCCCCCGTCAACAACACCCAGTGACAGTGTTTCGAGTTTTTCACCGACCATCACACCAACCACCTTTGTGACTTCGGAGGTTACAAGCCCGATTAGCATCTTGACTACGTCTCCTGATCTCTCCCTTTCTACATCAATTGTCGAGTCTACAGAGAGTGCGACTACAAGTTCAATAGATCATATCTCAACAAGTACCGTGCCTATCAGCCCTTCACTTGAAGCGACATTTTCCACAACCGTACCAGAGACCTCTTCTTCGGAATTGTTGACAACAGTGTCATCAGTGGAAAGCTCTAGCATTTCTTCGGAACCCTCGTTTGCGGAATCGCCGTCAACAACACCAAGTGAGAGCGTTTCGAGTATTGCACCGACCATCACTCCAATTACCTTTGTGACTTCCGAAGTTACAAGCCCGATTGGCATCCTGACTACATCTCCCGAACTCTTCGTTTCTACATCGATTGTTGAGCCTACAGAGAGTGCGAGTGCAAGTCCAATAGATCTGATCTCAACAAGTAGCGTGCCAATCAACCCTTCACTTGAAGCGACATCTTCTGTACCAGAGACCTCTTCTTCGGAATTGTTTACAATAGTGTCATCTACTACACCTCTGTCATCAGTGGAAAGTTCTAGCATTTCTGCGGAGACCATGTTCGCGGAGCCCCCGTCAACAACACCCAGTGACAGTGTTTCTAGTTTTTCACCGACCATCACTCCAACCGCATTTGTGACATCAGAGGTTACAAGCCCGATTAGCATCTTTTCTACGTCCCCGGAAACTTCTGTTTCTTCATCAACTATTGTGCCTACAGAGGGTGTGACTACAAGTCCAAAAGATCTGATTTCAACAAGTAGCGTGCCAATCAGCCCTTCACTTGAAGCGACATCTTCTGTACCAGAAACCTCTTCTTCGGAATTGTTTACAATAGTGTCATCTACTACACCTCTGTCATCAGTGGAAAGCTCTAGCATTTCTTCGGAGACCGTGTTCGCGGAACCCCCATCAACAACACCCATTGACAGTTTTTCACCGACCATCACTCCAACCGCATTTGTGACATCGGAGATTACAAGCGCGCCAATACGCCCTTCACTTGAAGCGACATCTTCTGTACCAGAGACCTCTTCTTCGGAATTGTTTACAATAGTGTCATCTACTACACCTCTGTCATCAGTGGAAAGCTCTAGCATTTCTTCGGAGACCGTGTTCGCGGAGCCCCCGTCAACAACACCCAGTGACAGTGTTTCGAGTTTTTCACCGACCATCACACCAACCACCTTTGTGACTTCGGAGGTTACAAGCCCGATTAGCATCTTGACTACATCTCCTGATCTCTCCCTTTCTACATCAATTGTCGAGTCTACAGAGAGTGCGACTACAAGTTCAATAGATCATATCTCAACAAGTACCGTGCCTATCAGCCTTCACTTGAAGCGACATTTTCCACAACCGTACCAGAGACCTCTTCTTCGGAATTGTTGACAACAGTGTCATCAGTGGAAAGCTCTAGCATTTCTTCGGAACCCTCGTTTGCGGAATCGCCGTCAACAACACCAAGTGAGAGCGTTTCGAGTATTGCACCGACCATCACTCCAATTACCTTTGTGACTTCCGAAGTTACAAGCCCGATTGGCATCCTGACTACATCTCCCGAACTCTTCGTTTCTACATCGATTGTTGAGCCTACAGAGAGTGCGAGTGCAAGTCCAATAGATCGGATCCCAACAAGTAGCGTGCAAATCAGCCCTTCACTAGAAGCGACATCTTCTGTACCTGAGACCTCTTCTTCGGAATTCATTACAACAGTGTCATCTACTTCACCTGAGTCATCAGTGGAAAGCTCTACCATTTCTACTGGAACGTTGTCTTCAAAATACCGTTCTACGACGTCTTTAGTATTGGTTTCGCCTACATCATGTCCTGTTGCGTGTGTAACGAAAACGACAGGTGGGCTAATTATTACGATGATGATTGTTGATGATCGACGATAATGATGATGAGGGTGATGGTTGTGCCTATAATGATTACGTTGAAGGTTGGTTATGATCGATGATGAGGTGATGTGGTATTGTAATTATTACGGTGATGTTTTTGTGATGATCGGTGGTAATGATGATGAGGTTTTAATGATCAAAATGATGATTGGTGATGATCGATGATAATAATGATGAGGGTGATGGTGGTACTTGTAATGATTACGATGATGTTTCGCGATTATCGATGTGAATGATAATGGGGTTTGAATGATCAAGATGGTGATTGGTGATGAGCGATGATAACGTTGATGAGGTAATGGTGGTGCTTGTAATGATTACGATGATGTTTCGTGATGATCGATGGTAATGATAATGGGGTTTTAATGATCAAAATGATGGTTGCTGATGATCGGAGGTAGCGATGATGAGGGTGATGGTGTTGCTTGTATTGATTACGATGATGTTTGGCGATAATCGGTGGTAATGATGATTGGGTTTTAATGATCAAAATGATGATTGGTGATGATCGATGATTATAATGTTGAGAGTGATGGTGGTGCTTGCATGATTACGACGATGGTTGGTGATGATCGATGACAACGATGATGAGGGTGATAGTGGTGCTTGTATTGATTACGCTGATTAATGGTTATTGTGGTGACGATGGCGATGCTTATAATGATACCAACTTGGCCCATTTTCATTGAGTATCACAATCCCTCTCATGACAACCGGTTTTTTTTTTCAGCGACAAATGTATGCTCTAGAGGGCATAACTGTCACCCTAACGCTGCGTGCATTCCACTCGGGACGACGAACTTCACATGCTTTTGCAACACTAATCAGGGTTACTATGGCAACGGAACCTACTGCCTTGGTAAGTAGAACATGTATTTATACTTCGTGAGTATAACCAGTCGAGTATATTTGTCCTTTATTAGGCAACCTAATATGTAAAAAATATATTAACCTACTAGTTTATATAGCATTCTAGTATTCATCAAATGATCATTCAATTTTCGCACGGGAGAGCAGAGATTGTGCAGTCCAAATTTCCAATTTTATAAGGGTTGGTATGGGAATTCTGAACTTATTTTTCGAAATTATGAAATGATGCCGGGGCTTCCCGGGCTCAATGTATCATGGTCGCAATCTTGTGGTTCAAACAATATCCGTGCTTGTACTTTATAGGTGGATGCCGAGATGGTGACTGTCTAAACGGAGCCACTTGTGTCAATACTACAAACCCAAGTTCCTGCAGGTCAGATCGTAACTTCTCTTACGTGCAAAAGGAACCATACTCGAGAACAAAACATCCCTTGGTGACCAAACTTGCACAAAGTTATCGTTGTGACAAGGGGGGGGGGGGGGGCAGCAACAAAGTCACATGACATTAAGTCATCGATGACGTCATCAAAACTAGAAAAATTAATATATCGATAACAAAACATCGCTTGGTTATGTTTTTCAATGTAACCTTTTGATCAATGTGACCTTTTGATCACATCACCAAAACTGCAACCTTTATCCATGTGGGATGCTTATCCTGTATCTTCGCTCAAATCTCAAAGTAAAACAAAGTACAATGCACGGGGTTGCTGTGTTGCTGGGGCGAAAACGAGCGAGAAGACTTGGCACGAATAAAAACGCAAAAGAGCCGAATACACGCCACAAAAACAGATCATAACAAAATGTCTGTATAAAACAACTACTCAAACTACTACTTAAGAGTAGGACGTGCTAAGACGGTACAAATGATAAAACTGGATGTAGGATAACGGGCCGCAATGGCGTAGTGTGCTCCCTACTGGGTGGGCGTCCTTTCTTTTGGGTATGGGAGGGGAAAGACCCCCTCCATCGCTCGCTACGGAACTGGTGAACCGTGCACAAAGTGTCCGTTAAATTCGTGTGCTGCTGTCGAGTATGCGTGTCGGCTACGCTAGAGCTATAATGAAGTCAATGTTTTTTTTACTATTGCCTTGTTTTTCTGTCTCCAGCTGTGCTACTGGGTTTACAGGTCCCTTATGTGAACAGAAAGTGCAACATATCAACACAGATAGAAGTAAGAACTCCGTAGATTATTTTATACTGATGCTACACACAGGGAATCTATACGGAAACCCATCCATGGGAAAAGCTGAATTTCCCAAGGCACACGCATAGGAAGTGTTCGGAATTCACATGGATAGCCATAGCAAATCCGAACACTTCCCACTCTTCTACCACGGGAAATTCAGCTTTTCCCATGGATGGTTTTTTGCCGAAATTCCCTGTGACACAGACGGGGCTTTTAACCAAAATATATGGCATGATCATTATTCCATCCATAGTCGTCCGTCCAATTTGGCCATGATGATTGTGTACATTTTCACACGATTTGTCCACGTATGACCAGTACACTCAATTATACCACAACGCGCGCGTTTCTCGAATTCTGAGCCATGGGTACATAAAATTATATACCACTGAACGCGCCATCATCAGAACGCGCGCTAAAAGAACAGATGACTGTTTGGCTGGGCGAGCGCATTTCTGTGCCTTTCTGTTGTGGTATAAAACAAATGTCCTCTGATTTTCCGTGGTATGTCCGCTCTTATATACCATGGAATGACGTGATAAAGTGGTCAGTGGTACTTTCAACCCTCTCTCGGCTGCGCCTCGTATGTCCACAACATTTTGACCACTTTATTACCTCATTCCGTGATATATAAGAGGGCATACCACGGAAAATGCCCCGTCATTTATCATGCCCCGGCATTTATTATGATAACCATGATTTTACTATTTTTATTGTTTTAGTGTTTTTTTTATTTTGTATCAAATTGTTATTATTGTTTTTTAATGGATGTAAAGCGCCTAGAACATATATGTATAGGCGCTATATAAATTATTATTAAAATGAGAGGACATTTGTAAAACAGACTCAAAAGGAACGCCCAAACCTTCCGATGGAATTTATTTCGGCCGTAGAGATGTCATGACAAATCTTCCCACCCCTTCCACGTTAGAACTGTTTTTATCTAAAGAGGGCGTTGTTGTGATTCATCGGAGGAAGCCACATAATTATTGGCACCACGACTCGGTTCCGATCTTCCGATGGAGAAAATCCACAATTATCGGCACAACGGATTAATATCGATCGTACGATGGAGAAATCCATATTATTATCGGCACAACGGATCAATATCGATTGTCCGATGGAGAAGTGCATAATATTATCGGCACCACGGCTCGTTTCCGATGGTCCGGTGTAGAAATCCATATTGTTATTGATTATCGGCACAACAGATCAATATCCAATTGTCCGATGGAGAAATCATTATAATATCGGCATCACTGCTCGGTTTCGATCGTCCGATGGAGAAAATCCATATTATTATCGGCATCACCGCTCTGTTATTATCGGTTCCGCTTTTATCGGCTCACTATCGATACTGATCGTACGATAGAGAAATCCATATTATATTATCGGCATCCGATCGTACGATGGCCAAAATTCATATGAGGGACTATACCGATCGTCCGATGGAATCCGATCGACCATCAAACTCCGACGGAAAAACGGCGACGGTGTCCGACGGAAAGACACATGTGACTATGGTCAATGAAATATTCCACCGTATGGCTGTTCATACGTTGGGTTACCGATTGTCCGATGGAATCTTATCGTCCAATGGACCATCAGACTCCATTGCCGTAAAACACATCGACAATAAAGCTATTTATTATACGACTGTGACGTCATTTTACCATATAAGGTCAACATTGAGTCCAGATATGGAGCCGAATTGCACGGTTGAAAGCCGTATTACACTGTAACAAACCGGCCGGATACGAACCGGTTTTACGCGCGCAGTTAAATGGCTTCCCGATTATATGCAAGTCAACATTTTCCTTTTTCTAGTGAATCTTGACAAGAAAAGAAATGTTTTTTGTTTGTCGAATAATAAATAACTCATTAGATGTTCTTTCATGTAATACTTGCAGGCATTTTACTCGTTACTCGCAACTCGTAAAATATCCGCCCGTATTATATATAAAAAAATCATCTAATAATATTAGATAGAATCCTATGATATCTCTTTTTTATGTAAATTGAGGACGAGATATCATAGGATTCAAGTATATTCAAAGCGTTCAGTCGGTAGATTCCGCCGGAAATAGCACTCAAAAAGGCGATATCGCCCTCGTCGCTGCGCGACTCGCGCGATATCGCTTTTTTCGTGCTATTTTCTTAGCGGAATCTAGCCTCCTGAAGCTCTGAATAATCCTATAGAATCGTATGATATCTCTTTTTGTGGAAATTGAGGACGAAATGTTATACGATTCAAGTATATTCAAAGTCTATTCAAGTGAATTCCGCCAAAAATAGCAATCAAAAAGGCGTTATCGCTTTTTTCGTGCTATTTTCTTAGCGGTAATCTAGCCTCCTGAAGCTTTGAATAGCCTACTCCGGGTCCTAAGATCGCCCAAGATTGCCCAAGATCGCAACATGAATGTAGAAAAATTCCCAAGATCGCCTAAGATCGCCCAAGATCGCCTAAGATCACCTAAGATCGCAACATGAAATATATAGAAAAAAAACAAGATCGCCCAACATTACGGCGATCTTAGGACCCGGAGTAGGTGACCTATTAACATAACATAGTCAAAAAAATCATCTGCCCATAAGGAATAAAGATTTTGTTTTGTTGCTGCAAAAATTCCAAACCACATTTCCTCGACTATCATTCAGTATATGAAGCTTATTTAACTCTTTGCATTTTCTCTACTGTGTTTCAGCTATGGAAGTGATCGTTGGTGTGCTGGTTTACAGTTTGCTCGTTTTGGTATTCAATTTGCCATGTTAAACGGGGGCGCCAACCAACTCAACATTTCGTCCAACGTCATTTCACATTTGTTGAATTTATGAACCTCGAAGTAAATGTTCCTTGAAAATTGTGATTTGGTACCCACCACGTGCTCGCCACATAATTATTTGCATTTTGAAAGTACCTTAGTTTTGACACCAACCTCACAGCTTATTCACAGGTATGACATGAACACGAGATTTGAACACCACAGGCAGCCCCGCGCGGATTTGTGTAGAAACGACGACAGCACGTTCTTGATACGATACCTTTGTTTTGACACTATCAACTTCACAGGCTTGTTCTGATTGGTTGTCTTTACAGGTATAACATGAACTCGGACAGTGGTGTCTCGTCTGACATTGATTTTGAGAACGTCGAGAGTGATCTACCGATATCGTTGCGATTAGAAGATACGATTACGTGCGATACACTTGAAAGGTGAATTAGCCAGCGTCAAAAAAACTTGCTCCCTGACAACTATGTTTCATAGCCAGTGCTGCGTTAAATTGATCATACATAAAACCTCTAAGGCCTACGGCAAACACCGAACGTCAGTCGCTCTTCTTCAGCCGAACCTTTCCTTTTTCAAAGGATGCCGTTTTATTATACTTTATAATTAATAAAATTTATATTGTTTTGTATTGGAACGGCGCGACTTTGGCACGGCGTTTGCAGTGGGCTAACCGACCTTTTCCCTTCTTTTTAAGATATGAAGAAGAACAATGAATGTTAAAGCGACTTACCCCAAGTGGCATCAAACAAGAAATAATCGGTTCGGCAGAGAAATTAAGAACCAAATATCGCCGCTGAAGCAGAATTTAGCAAATCAGTCTCATTGGAATCTCACAATGCATCATGTATTATACAACATTACACCTCAGACTTCATAATTTGAATACCTCGAGGGACGTTTCACCTAGTTTGAATGCCAGGCGCTATACATTTGTATCAGTGTGATAATACAAAGTTCTTTTATTCTCCCGGAAACGTTACTCATGTGCCTACAAATGTGTAGCACAGGAAAAAATATATTGAAAAATATAGAAAGTTCAGGGTCGCAAAATGTAATCATGTTTATGAGAGCAAAAAAAAGCTAATTTTCGTACTTTCGTTTATAACGAAACGAGTAAAATATCAGAAAAATTTATACAAATGTGGTCAAATGGATGATTCCAGCTACAAGCGCGCGCGCTCTTCTTTATTCAGAAATGCCCAAGCCGTGTCCCGCAACTACCAGAATGCCGTGCGTGCTTTTTTAACAGTTTGTTCGACAAATGTCCCACATCTACCGACATGCAGCGCGCGCATGCGTTATAGCTGGAATCGTCCATTGTAAGTAAGTTTGTGGTTTTATAAAATTTGCGTTCTCTCACATTTTGCAGAGTGCTTTTTTGCCTAAGAGGGTCAACAAAGAAGGTCAAGAAGGAAAGTGAATATACAGGAGAGCGACTTAGAGATAGAAAAGGGACTTAAGGGAAGCGGTCAACACTGGACGAAAAAACGGATTTACTCCTAGTTTGCTCATGAGCAAATCTGAGCAAAGTTGGTGTAAACCTATAGTAAAGCGAAGCACACATGGTGAAGACCGTATTTAACATACGCTGCAAACATAGGTGCACAAAGCGGTCTTCACCACGTTTGCTTCGCATTTACCATAGGTTTACACCAAATTTGCTCAGATTTGCTCATGAGCAAACTTGAGTAAATCCGATTTTCGTCCAGTGCAAAACATTTGTACTCGACTGGGACCCATTTAAGGGGAGGGGGTAGGGTGGGGTGGGGTGGTGTATGCCGCAACCTTCTTTTAGGGAAAAATGCCCGTTTTTAACTGCGAATATCTCGTAAAATAATAAATGAATACAAAAGATAGGCTCAGCACCAGCTTCTTCATAGCGAGAGCATGCAATAAAATCCAACATCCCTTACTTGAGCATGGAGAAAATGGGCATTGGAAAACAGGTGGGGGGGGGGGGGGGGGTTGGGGGGTGGGGTGGCGTGGGTGCTATAACTCAGGACCTACCACCTCCCTTGATAAAATCGGGTCCCAGTCGAGTACAAATGTTTTGATCACTTCACTAACGGACTGATCTGAGAAGCTAATGTAATCACTGTATTTGCGGACTGATAATTTAGC
Organism: Scolanthus callimorphus; assembly: GCA_033964015.1. Classification (NCBI taxonomy): domain Eukaryota; kingdom Metazoa; phylum Cnidaria; class Anthozoa; order Actiniaria; family Edwardsiidae; genus Scolanthus; species Scolanthus callimorphus. The sequence goes on from CM066913.1 coordinate 33,326,120, forward strand.
CTTTTCAACATTGCTATTTTAATTAAGCAATAAAAGTACTTTCCGCGTGCTCTCTGGTTTCTTACAAACACGAGGGACATGTGGGAGAACTGATCAAAACTTGAAAGTTTCTTTCAAGTTTTATCAGTTCGACCAACATTCCCCGAGTGTTTGTAAGAAACCAGAGAGCACGCAGAAAGTATTTTTATTGCTTTTAGAAAATAACATACACACGCGCGACAGCTTTGCGTGACAATCGTGTTTCTCAGGTCTCTTACAAACACGCTTTTTAGCCAATCGGAATGCGCACATTCACAATACAACATAGGTGTTATTTTCTAATAATCTTTATAAACAAACAACTCAATTGTTATTTTGAGTAATTTTTAAAAATGGAAATCTCGATTTAGCCATTTTACGAAATTTTTATTCAGTTTAGTTTTGATTGCTTATATTAGTATTAAAGATATGTGTAAATATTAGCTTTTTTTAGTGTTATTTGATTTTTAATAAAGGATTGTATTATTGTTATTATTCATATTAAAAACACGAGGCAGACCATTTAGAGTGTTTGTTGTTGTTTTTGTTATTGTTGTTGCTGTTGCTGTTAGTGTTTTTTTCTACTGTGCTTAACTAAGCTACGCCATAATAGGTTACGGTTGATGCCCAAGACTCCTCTCTTGCTTACTACCATTTGCGTTCAACCCTAAAGCTTGACGATTTTTTCACGTAGGTTTACGTTTTGTCGAGAAGTTGTCGCGTTTTCGCACTCTGATTGGCTGAAAAATAACAATCAAAACAGCAGCCAATCAGTGAGCGAGAAACGCGACAACTTCTCGAAAAACTTGAAACGTCTACGCGAAAAAATCGTCAAGCTTCAGGGTTGGTAGTATCGGATTGTACATAGCATGTCAATAGCACATCATGACCAGTCCTTTCTCTCGCAGTGAATTATTACGTCCACGGCAAAGGCAACCATAGACAGAAAACCAAATACCTAAAAAGCAAGACAATTCTTATTATATAGATATTGATGAGATACTTAGGCCTACGGCAAACACCGTGCCAGAGTCGCGCCGTTCCAGTACAAAACAATAGAAATTTCTTGATTATAAAGTATAATGAAGCGGCTTCCTTTGAAAAAGGAAAGGTTCGACAGAAGAAGAGAGGCTGAAGTTCGGCGTTTGCCGTAGTTTATACGTCGCATTTAATTAGACGAAAACTTTTAACAGCTCCGAGGGGGGTCACGTAAACTATAGTACCTATAGGGGGATGATCACTTCATTTTGACCGTGTATTGCCCCAAATCCTCAAACCACCCCAGGTGATAAGTAATGACCGTTCCCTAAATTCGTTCGAAATACGACGTATAAACTAGGCAGAAAGATACCATATGCATTGTACATTCATTGTGGATTATGATACCTTGAATTAAAATTGATGAAACTGTTATGACAGCGCTTTGTTGAACGCTTGGATGACATGAAGTTCGTTTTGTTTCTGAAATCATATTGGGATTCGTTCTCCATTGGTTCATTGTTCGAAACAATCTCATCGAAGAACTTTGATGGCGACGCTGGAAGAGTGTTACGAGGCCAGCTTCTTTGAGGGCCTCAACGTAGCTTAGCTCTGGATAGATGATGCGCAGAGCTCGTTTCTCTAGCGAGACTATTATGATAGACAAACGTCACACAGTGGTGAAGTCTTTATCATCAGTTATGATTGTGTATTCAGTTTTATAAGATTTATAAATCACTGGCATCGGCACTAGCGCTGATACAATGAAAATTCACTTGCGCCACGATTCCATATACAGAACAACTATTTGCTCATCAGACTCACCATGGCGGCTTCCATTTTGGGAAAAAGTCTTCACCATGACGCTTTTCCATACTCTCCTTTACTTTGTTCCATGTTCTCACTTCCTCAGCCAACATTGCGGAGCACGCCAGGAGAAGCACCACTAACACAATGTAGCATGTCTGGATCTGTGACAGAATATAGTATATATATATATATATATTTAACAATTATTCGCCGAAGGCGAAGTGAATAGTGGCGAATAGTCCCCGAGACCGGAGGTCGAGGGGACTATTCGCCACTATTCACTGAGCCTGAGGAGAATAATTGTTTTAGTATATACTACACGGGAACACTCTAAAAAATATCCGAACGACACTATGTGGCATTTGCCGACATTTGTAGCCTCTTTCTGTATGCGTGACGTTTGTCACGCACGCGACATTACGTCAGACTTCTCTACAAGCATTCGGCTACTGAACACATGGTGGAAACTTGCTGCTGTTTTAGAGAAGCAAAAACGCTAGAAAACACTTGTTTTAAAACCTTAATATCGACTACGATAAACGATTTAAGTTTTTAGAAGGTTGCAAGGATGGATTCAAGGGATAAATTCGCATTTTGTGCCTTGGATTATGGATTGTGAAACTGCCAGAGTTGCTTCGCTGAAAACACTTTGCCTTTGGTCGCCATTCACCACCGATGGATGACTATATTTTTCAACCTGGTGGCAGAGAAATTCAAGATTCGTTTGGAATATTAACAGAAATTTGGGAAATTAACCTCTTCAAACTCTGGGACAACGAGGAAGACCTTGTTCATAAAAAGAGAGACCACTTTAAATACGTTTGATGTCGGATGGCTCGTGATCAAGCGAATCAACAAGTCGACGGTAAGCTTAACTGAAATTCTCTCTTAAACTGCACTCAATGACTGGCTTCTACGATTTACTGTCCTTTCTAACCTACAGGTACATGTAAATGTTCGGCAAAGTAGATATGTTTTCGACAAAATTGCCTTAATTAATATGTTGTTGTGAATGTACTTATTACTTAATTCGTCTCTCAAAAGTGCCGTGAACGAATCATCGATCTCTGTGATTCCGAAGAACTGAAAAACAAGAACAGCACATTTTCGAAGTTCAAGAAATACATTCTCTCTCTGATTCATCTTGAAAAACTAAAGAGACCACATAAGTTAATTGAGAAGGATTTTTCCGTTGCATTTCGAATCAGATAGTTCCTTTAGAAAGTAAAAATATCCGAACCACTTGCACTCGGGCTTCTCAATCTCGGAATAATGCTTTCGATCTCGGAATATTGTGGCATTATCCGAGATAGCGAACCAATCAAAACGCGCGATCTATGGAGGTTCCCGTGTAGTATATACTAAATATATATATAACAGAATACAGTGGTCGGTGTATATATATATATATATATAGACTAGAGTAAAAACGTTCCAAAAGTCTTAGGCCAACCGAAAGCCCAGCCACGCGGATCAAAAATTGATTCACAGGAGTTTTGTCAGAAAAGTTGAATAGATTTGAATTAAAAAATTTTTGACAAAAACTTCCAACGCATAACTGTAAAAAACTTTATTGGACGTTTCGGCTATTCAGCCTTCTTCAGCTAAAATCAAAATTTGTAAAAATTTAAAAACTAATACATGGTTCGGCTAAACTGGCAAACAATATTTTAACCTGGCCACCTATATACAAGACTCTGCGCTAAAAATTACATCATCATAATGCCGTATTACGGAGGCCCTTTTTGTCCAAAAAATTATAAAGATAAAAGTTCAGATGCAAATTTTCTATGTAGAGCTAATTGGTGTATTTAATTCTGTTTTTTGATCTGAACTCCTGCCTTTTATTCAATCCATGGGGTTGCAAGGTAAATAGCTGCGCGCTCCAATAGGCTTCTCTAGTTAAAAGAATGCTGTTTATCTTAGCTTCGTCGGCCTGTGCAGTGACCCGTTCAATGCACATGAATGAAAAATTAGAAATTGAATGCTCCGGTTTGTTGCCATGGATGGCAACTTCGCACGTTTTTCTTTTCGTTTTCATGTGCGATTTATGAAACACGTTTTCGTAATCATAAATCGCACATGAAAACGAAAAGAAAAACGTGCGAAGTTGCCATCCATGGCAACAAACCGGAGCATTCAATTTCTAATTTTTCATTCATGTGCATTGAACGGGTCACTGCACAGGCCGACGAAGCTAAGATAAACAGCATTCTTTTAACTAGAGAAGCCTATTGGAGCGCGCAGCTATTTACCTTGCAACCCCATGGATTGAATAAAAGGCAGGAGTTCAGATCAAAAAACAGAATTAAATACACCAATTAGCTCTACATAGAAAATTTGCATCTGAACTTTTGTCTTTATAATTTTTTGGACAAAAAGGGCCTCCGTAATACGGCATTATGATGATGTAATTTTTAGCGCAGAGTCTTGTATATAGGTGGCCAGGTTAAAATATTGTTTGCCAGTTTAGCCGAACCATGTATTAGTTTTTAAATTTTTACAAATTTTGATTTTAGCTGAAGAAGGCTGAATAGCCGAAACGTCCAATAAAGTTTTTTACAGTTATGCGTTGGAAGTTTTTGTCAAAAATTTTTAATTCAAATCTATATATATATATATATATATATATGTGCTGTATAAATCGTGTCATAATCAAAAGCCTGGCTTGTTATGTAAAAAGCCAGGCTTTTTACATGTAACAATCCAGGCTTTTTACACCCGATATATATTTATATTTTGCGACCGGTTTGTTACACGATATATATTTTGTAAAAAGCCGGGATTGTTACATAACAAAACGGGACTAACATGGGCTACAGGAAATACACAGGAAATTTACCTGATTTTCACAGCACAAGTTTATAGTGCTTTATTAATGCATTTCCTTCTAAAGGTAGTTTCGCATTTAATATCAATACTGGAAAGACAATACATTTACCGATAATCTACCCCAATAGAGTACTTGCACACAGATGGGCGAGATGTTGGTTTGAAATTCCCTCACGGTTCAAGCACCGTTTGGATATCGCCAAAGCTAGAAAAACAACTTGATGAAGCTTTGCGAGGCGGCAATTAAAAGCTTCACTAGTCACTAATATAAGAAATGCAATGGATGGCAAAGATGTGAGCAGATTTCAGAGGACTAGTAAAACCAATCGCAAAGCGATTACACAATTGTCTTGCTTGAATACATGAATCAATTACTCATACGCAAACCCGGCCCTATTAAGTATCTCGCATCGCTTGGCGAAATAGAACAATTATCTGATGTCCAAATGTCATTCACAAATTTCCTATAAATTCACGGGTGTGAGTTTCCTGCTTCAATGTTATTGCGCATTGACATTTGCTCAGTCAAGGGTTTCGTCTCCCATTCCGAAGACAATTTGATTCACTGGTAAGGGCTTTTCCCTGAAACTGCTTTGTCAAAAACGACAACATAATTTATTTCCAGTTTGTTTTTACCACTTCTCACTGAATGCTCACTGAAACGGCTTGCATTGCTGTTATGGACTTGTTGTAAAGTACGTTAAAGTCACTGATAGTTTTGCTATCAGGACCAGTAGTGGTAGCTCTAAATGTTCTTATATTTTGTGGTAAGCTCTAAATGTAGCTATATTTTGTGGATAATTCACAATACATCGCTCCAGTATTGTTCGCCGCCAAAACGTGTTGACTCATTCATGATGTATTCTCAAAGTAAGGATCCAAGACAGCCGGGATTCTTACACCGGTCACAAAGCATTAAATGCATTTGGGTAAGAAGCGAGGATCTTTACACCATCATCTTATGCTTTCTACTTTGTAAAGATCCGAACTTTTTTCATAGAAATCCTACCTAACTGTATATGTCTCAAGTCCAGGAGTTTTGCGTGTAAAATGGTAGTATTACGTCCGGGAGCGGTTTTACAAGATAAATATTGTACCAGGTTCTTTACTGGATTATATTGTGACTGTGTTCTTACATAACAATCCCGGCTTTTTACAAGATATATATTGCGGCCGTCTTTTTACATAACAATCCGGTTTGTTACACGATATATATTGCGACCGTCTTTTTACATAACAATCCCGGTTTGTTACACGATATATATTTAGCCCGTCTTGTTTCATAACAATCCCGGTTTGTTACACGATATATATTGCGACCGTCTTTTTACATAACAAACCCGGTTTGTTACACGATATATATTGCGACCGTCTTTTTACATAACAATCCCGGTTTGTTACACGATATATATTGAGCCCGTCTTTTACATAACAATCCTGGTTTGTTACACGATATATATTGCGACCGTCTTTTTACATAACAATCCCGGTTGTTACACGATATATATTGTGCCCTTCTTTTTACATAACAATCCTGTCTTTTTACAAATATATATTGCGACGTCTTTTTACATAACAATCCCGATTTGTTACACGATATATATTGCGACCGTCTTGTTACATAACAATCCCGGTTTGTTACACGATATATATTTTGTAAAAAGCCGGGATTGTTACATAACAAAACGGGACAAACACGGGCTACAGGAAATAAAATGGAGATTTACGTGATTTTCGCAGCACAAGTTTTCCGAATAGTATTAGCCATATTTGGATCTTCCTTCTATTAATGCGTTTCCTTCTAAAGGAAGTTTCGTATTTAATATCAATACCGGATTGACTTTAAATTGCCGATAATAAACCCTCGATCAGATATGGGCAAGATGTTGGTTTGAAATCATCGTTTGGATATCGCCACACAGCTTGAAAACCACTTGATGACTCTTTGCGGGGCGGGAAAGCTTCACTAGTCACTAGTAATGCAATGGATGCCAAAGATGAGCAGATTTCAGATGACTGTAGTAAAACCAGTCGAAAGCGAATCTTACATGTACAAATTTCTTGCTTGAAAACATGAATCAATTACACATAAGCAATCCCGTTCTATTAAGTATACCTCGCATCTCGAATTCCTTGGCGGAATATAAAACAATTCATATCTGTCCGAATGTCATCACAAGTTTCCTAATTCACGAGTGTGAGTTTCCTGCTTGAATGTTATACTCGATTATACATAGGCACTACTGACTACTGTGCATTGACTTGCTCAAGGAGTGATCTACTACAGTCAAAGGGTTTCGTCTCCCATCCGAAGGGACAATTTTATTCACTGGTAAGGGTTTTTCCCTGATCTTAAATATTCAAGGAACCAAGATGTTATTTTGAGCGCGGGTTTTTGCATTAAAATCCAGTAATAAGATAATGGTAAAGATCCTCGCTTTTTACCCATTAAATGCATTTAATCTGGTGTAAGAATCCGGCTTTCACATGAGTTAAAGAGCCTGGATCTTTACTTGAGGATGTATTATTGAATGCGATGTATTGTGAATTCTCCCACAATATATAGTACATTTAGAGCTTATAGCAAAAACTATCAGTGAAGCCCAGTGACTGTTTAACGTACTTTACAGCAAGTCCATAACGTGAATAATAACACTGAGCTGGGTTCGTCGTAAAAAAATTGTTTCAATCCAGCCAAACATCCTTAACTAGCGAGACGTATTATTCACATGATTATCTGAGACTATAGACTGACTGAATGCAAAGCCGTGTCAGTGAGTAGTCAGTGAGAGCAGCAGTGACTCGTGGTCGTTTTCGACCAAAGTTAGGTTCAGGATATCTCTGTAAAGAGACAGGCTTTTACTTTGTAAAGATCCGAACGGTTTACATAGAAATCCTACCGCTGTATATGGCTAAGTCTAAGACTTTTGCGTGTAAAATGGTAGTATTTTTACGGTGTAGAATGCCGGGATTTTACTTAACAACCGGCCTGCGGTTCTTTAAGATACATTGTGCCCGTCTTTTGAACATAACCATAAATCCCGGTTCTTTACAGGATATACATTGTGACCGTCTTTTTACATGACAATCCCGGTAAGTAAGAGTTGCCCTGATGAAGGCTGTTAATAAACAAAGCCGAAACTTTGGCAAAACATTTGTTGTTATGTTCTGTTATTCTGAATCGCCGGCTTTGTGCGACCGTCTTTTTTACATAACAATCCCGGCTTTGTACAAGATATATATTGCGACCGTCTTTTTACATAACAATCCCGGTTTGTTACACGATATATATTGTACCTGTCTTTTTACATAACAATCCCGGTTTTTTTACAAAATATATATCGTGTAACAAACCGGGATTGTTATGGAACAAGACGGCCGCAATATATATCGTGTAACAAACCGGGATTGTTATGTAAAAAGACGGTCGCAATATATATATTGTAAAAAGACAGGATTGTTATGTAAAAAAAAGGGCACAATATATATCGTGTAACAAACCGGGATTGCTATGTAATAAGACGGGCACAATATATATCGTGTAACAAACCGGGATTGTTATGTAAAAAGACGGGCTCAATATATATCGTGTAACAAGCCGGGATTGTTATGTAAAAAGACGGGCTCAATATATATCTTGTAAAAAAGCCGGGATTGTTACGTAAAAAGACGGGCTCAATATATATCGTGTAACAAACCGGGATTGTTATGTAAAAAGACGGCTCAATATATATCGTGTAACAAACCGGGATTTTTATGTAAAAAGACGGCCGCAATATATATCCTGTAACAAACCGGGATTGCTATGTAAAAAGACGGTCGCAATATATATCGTGTAACAAACCGTGATTTTATGAAAAAGCCGGGCACAATATATATCGTTATCAAAGCAGGCTCAGGGAAAAGCCCTTACCAGTGAATAAAATTGTCCCTTCGGATAGGAGATGAATGACCCTTAACTGTAGTAAGATCACTTGAGCAAGCCAATGCACAGTAGTATAACATTCAAGCCGGCCGAAACTCACACTCGTGAATTAGGAAACTTCTGAATGACATTTGGACAAAATTTTTTATTTATTTCGCCAACAATTCGAGATGCGAGGTAAAGCGGATTTGCTCATGAGTAATTGATTCATGTGTTCAAGCAGGATTTTTTGTGTAATCACTATGCGATTTGTTTGCTACAGTTTTCTGAAATTTGCTCATCTTTGCCATCCACTTTGCATTACTTACATTAGTGACTAGTGAAGCTTTTCCAGGCTCGCAAATCTTCATCAAGTGCAAATCTTCATCAAGTATAGTTTTTTAGCTGTGGCGATATCCAAACGGTGCTTTTTAGCAGTGAAGGAGTTTAAAAGCAACAAGTTGATTGTCGGTAATTTATAGTCTTTCCAGTATTGATATAAAATACTAAACTTTCTAAGGAAACGCATTAAGAAGTAAGATCAAATTGTGGCTAGTACTATTCGGAGAACTTGTGCTGCGAAATTCTCCCGTTTATTTGCTGTAGCCCGTGTTTATCCCGTTTCGTTATGTAAAAATCCTGGATTTTTACAAAAATATATCGTGACCGGGATTGTTATGTAAAAAGCCGGTCTTGTTACATGTAACAAGCCTGGTTTTGCACCCGATATATATTATATTTTGTGACCGGTATTTTCGTAAACAATCCCGGTTTTTTACACGATATGTGAGTGACTTTTTAAATAAGCATCCTGGCTGAATATATTTGCAAAAAGCCAGGATTGTTACGGTGTATAAAGCCTGGCTTTTTACATAAAAAGCCGGGATCTGTACAAGATATATATTATGACTGGATTGTATGTAAAATGCCAGGCTTTTTACATGTAAAAAACCGGGGATGTACAAATATATATTTTGTAACAAGCCAGGCTTTTTATGTAAAAAGCCGGTCTTGTTACATGTAACAAGCCTGGCTTTTTACACCCGATATATATATAATTTGTGACCGGTATTTTACATAACAATCCCGGTTCTTTACACGATATATATTGTGACTGGCTTTTTACATAACAATCCAGGCTATATATATATTTGTAGAAAGCCAGGATCTTTATGTAAAAAGCCGGGATTGTTACGGTGTAAAAATCAAGGCTTTTTACATAACAATCCAGGCTAAATATACATTTGTAACAAGCCGGCTTTTTACGTGTAAAAGCCAGGATTGTTACGGTGTATAAAGCCGGGCTTTTTACATAAAAAGCCGGGATCTTTACAAGATATATATTTTGACTGGATTGTTATGTAAAAAGCCAGGCTTTTTACACGTAAAAAGCCGGGATTGTTACAATTATATATTTTGTAAAAAGCCAGGCTTTTTATGTAAAAAGCCGGGTGTTACGTGTAACAAGCAGGCTTTTTACACCGAAATATATTTATATTTTTGTGACTGGCTTTTTACATAACATCCAGGCTAAATATATATTGTAAAAAGCCAGGATCTTTATGTAAAAAGCCGGGATTGTTGCGGTGTAAAAATCCAGGCTTTTTACATAACAATCCGGTTTTTCACATGATATATATTGGTGACTGGCTTTTTACATAACAATCCAGGCTAAATATATATTTGTAACAAGCCAGGCTTTTTACGTGTAAAAAGCAGGATTGTTACGGTGTATAAAGCCGGGCTTTTTACATAAAAAGCCGGGATCTTTACAAGATATATAATATGACTGGATTGTTATGTAAAAAGCCAGGCTTGTTACATGTAAAAAGCCGGGATTGTTACAAATATATATTTTTTAAAAAGCCAGGCTTTTTATGTAAAACAGGGGCGTAGCCAGGGGGGGGGGGGGGGGGGGGGGGGGGGGGGG